>OX421901.1:7444001-8044001 GCA_949128165.1 Lathronympha strigana | reverse complement strand
TAAAACCTGGATTTACTCTCCAAATAAAAACTGACTTATACCGGTTTTATTACCGGCCAAGAGCATGTCGGGCCATGCCCAGTGTAGGGTTCCTTAGTTTACCGTCCGTCACAATAAATCTTCATAAAGCTCTTGCGGTTCAAAAGTTAGAGGGGGCAGTGATTATTTCCGAAAATATTCACTTTATCAAAAAATGTTTTTACAAACTCCTATTCTTTTTCAAATGCCTATCGAACAATACCTGACACTTTAGAGTAAAAACGAAAAACAAAAAACACCTCCCATTTTACGTGTAGGGGAGGCACCCTAAGAAATATGTTTTTTCCACTTTTTATTTTACTACTTTGTTGGCGTGATTGATATTTATAATCGTACCAAAATTCAGCACTCTAGCACTAACCGGTCACCGGTCACTAACCCGCGGCGGACAGACAAACAGACAGATATAGCGGAACTATAAGGGTTCCTAGTTGACTACGGAACTCTAAAAATTATATCGAAATATTTGTTTTATTTATCTGGTATCAATTGATTTTATATACAATATCTTGTGTATGTACGTACGATAGTACGTAGGTGTACACCTCACCACCTCATGTTCTAACTAACTTCATATTTCACCCTGAATTCATGAAGTAGGTACATATGTATACACATCTTAAAACACGTTACTCGATATCTAAGGCAAAATTGTCTGTGGGTCGCGTCGCGTGAATTACGTCCCATAGTTAATACAAGTTAGGTAGTAGATTAAGTAGATCATTAGTTAACTTTTGTTGATACTAGATTTTTTTCGTGTGAATATTTAAGGTATCTTACCAAAGCCGGATCTCTTTCTCCGTAACTGTAACAAAACAAAAAAACATTCAATTATGCATACACTCTCTAGGTCCTGGGTTCAATCATAGGCTTGTATCAATGGTTTATTTTGTATTTATGTAGGCGAAAACATAAAGAATATAGTAGTACCTATACATATAGGTACCTAAGAGTAGATATCTGTGATGAAATTTAAAGCAGGCTTTGCCTGACAACGGTGAAAACGTCACATAACTACCTTAATATAACTTGTTCAATTAAAAGTTTGCCGATGAAACAGCAAAGTTACAAAAAAACTTGGGGTGTTTGATGGTATTGCTGTGATCACAAATCACCTTGCGGCATAAATTATGTTATGCTATATTTTTACGTATCTGATAACATACAGGGGGGCGCGTTTAACCTGACAGACGTTAACCACGATTCTTAGGACCACTTGTAGAAAACAGGGTGAGCTACCCTGGAGTTGGATTGGCAAATCGCATATTTTATAAATCCTTAACTCCGGGTTAGCGGCTAATTCTCGATGGCGCAAGCGGCGTTTAGTGGTATTAGAATAAGCAAATGTGCTTGTACCTTTAATCTAAAATAGGTCCTTAAGGCACTGTACCTAGGATGCTGGCGGCATTTCCTCGTTGTATTTCCAATTGAGTAATATTTTATAACCTAGATCAGATGTTACAAAGGCTTTTCGTTACAAAGGCTTACTGAAGAAAGTTAAATTAAGTATTATATTTATGTCCTAAAAAATGATTGAAATAAAGATATTCAATTTATTTCAGCACCTACGCTTTTATGACAGTTTAGGATGAGTGATGAATTTGCCTGGAGATTTTTGAACTCGTAAATATTGAAAAAATGTAACAGAAGTTACTGAATATGGAAAAAAAGTAACTTAGTTATTGAAGTCACATTATACTGAAGTTAGGCACCTAGATTCTAGTGGTTGGACTTTGGCAGATTAAGTAACCATTAAATACGAACTAGTTAAATAATATATAGGCCTAGGCCTATTACATCTGGAGACATTTATAGCCTAATCAATATTCGGCAGCCTCATTGACAGCGGAAGTGAACTCGAGTTCCAAACTAATGCTTTATGCAAAACCTTTGAACACCCGGCAATATTTTACCATAATTCACGGAGAAAGTCTTTATATATACCCACTTGTCGCTTGAGGGACTATATTCATTTTGTGACAGACGTTATGGCGATCCAGATATACACAGCATTTGTCGTTTTGGTTAGTTTTTAGTGTTTTATAATATATTCTGTAAAATTACATGTTAAGTATGTTCGTGGTTTTAGTTTAAAGAGAGTGTAGGTTGACGTGTGTGGACCAAGAAGGACTAAATACCCGTGGTTTCGAGTGTGATGTGTTTATAATAAAATTGCAGATAACACATGATAAAAAAAGTTTTAAAATACGCGAATGATATCTGTAATCCTTATTATATAATATTATGTTTGTTATGTTCTACATGTACATATCTTGGGAAACAAATGAGGTATTCCGATAGGGAAGCGCGCGAAGTTTAAATCAGTGTTCAACATTTCGCTATCGTCATGACAGTTGCTTGCCATGCCAAGCTATATCACTTAATTGTCGGAAGTAAACAGTTTTGCCTTTTGCCTTACGGGATGTAATCCAATATAGGTCGATAATTTTGCATAGAAAATCTATTCTAATCTTTTACACATGTACTAGCCAGCTTATGATGAAAATGTTTTTAAATATTCTAATAAAGAAAATAACAAATGTGATAAACTTGCATATCTGTTGATGTAGCTATGTTGTCTAATACGTCTCGACATTAAAATATGAAGTCTTTGGAGATGATGACGAGTCTTTGGAGTAGGTAGGCAGTAACGTAATTTTCGTAAGATGCGAGCCGAATTACTTAATTGCCTATTTTTTTATTCCTCCAGGTCTTCCCAGTGACGTTTGCCCAAGATGGGTACATTGGGTACAACTATCACGCGCCGGTTTCCCCGCTCCCGATGCCGACCAATCTGAGGCCTAATAACATCCAACAGTCGTACTACAGCAACGTGCCCCAGTTACAAAGCGGGTTTGTCCCGTACCCAGTAAATAGTCAACTCTATACCGGTGATGCATACAGAAAACTTATGCAAAACCAACACTACAACCAAGGATATCATAGTGCACAGTCAAGTCAGGATGTAAACCACAACAACTTCGCTCCGATTAACAATAACGCTAACTCGATACAAGCTCCGAATATTCAGCAAATTCCTAGTCCAGTTATCCAGCAAACCCCTATTCGTAACCCCGTCTACACTAACGTGCAGCCCCAGCAACCAATCATAACGAAGCACATTTACTTCCACCTACCGCCGGACGAGACAGAAAATGTGGCGCCAGTGACTCCCACACCAATACCACGCAAGAAAACCTACAATATTATATTTATCAAATTGCCGTCACAAAAATCTACAAGTGCAGCACAGCTACAACAGCTAATTAACCAGTCAGCGGAAAGTAAGACCCTTATATATGTGTTGGTTAAGAAACCGTCAGAGACGCAATTCGCCCATCCAGTGACTTCCAAGCCAGAAGTGTTTTTTGTGAAGTACAAAGAGCCTAGAAATGTACCTCAGCCAGTGGACAGCGGTTTAGTGCAAGTGCCAGTGCCCCCGAGCGGCATCTCTGAGCTTCTGCCCGGGCAAGTAAATGGAGGAGTGTAGAAAATTATATTTATTATGAATATGATGATTAACTGTATGGGAACATTTGGCATAAATTAAATTAGCCCACAACATCTTTTATAATTTTATTATATAAGGTGCTGGCAAATTAGCTACCGATCACATGATACTTTACTAAAACAATTGACTTTACATATAAATTAAGAAATCTTTAAATATATTTTTTGTTTTTATTTACTTTAAGTGGCCAGTTCTCTTAAGCAAATTAGTTTTTTAGTTTTCACCTAAAAATCGTCGTAAAAGCTATAAAGTTTCATACTTAAATATACTCCAGGAATCGAGTACTAAGCCTTATATAACATAGTATTTAGATTTCTATGTTTACATTACAATGTTCGTCTACTCGCATCGCATTAGTGAAGTTACAAGTTCACAACTGCCAAGAATCTAAGCGCCTGTTTAATCCACGAGTATAGTTGGACCACGCCAAGTCTTGCTGACAAGTTTTACGTGAAGTATAGAATTTTCACTGCAAAGTGTTACAAATCAGTGCAAATTTTAGCGTGGTCGCGCTATGGGTACCTATTTATTTCTAAGTTTGCTTGTGTTGTTTGTGTTAAGTGTTAAAAAATGGAATTATAAATAAATTATTATTGTGAAATTGCGTTGTTTTGCTTCGTAGTGCGAGTGTTCTATATCCAAATCCTTTCCAACGACCGTTTAGTAATGTGCTTCACTTGTTTGATTTAGGTGTTTCAACTAAGCCCATTTAATCAGAGTAGGTAAGGTGTTTGTATGTACTTGAAACTATTATAAATATTAATAATTCATACTCAATAACAATTTCATTTGTTACAAATTCATATTACACAGCTCAGATGAGAACGGGCGCCAGATCGACAGTCCATTAGCCCGGAAGTTACAAAAAATTTTTAAGACTTTAAGCCCCTGCACTTTTAAGCCTTAGCGAAATGTTGCTGCCGACCTGACGAATTACAATTTGTGAAATGCATGTTCCGTGAAACATTTCAAAAGCCAAATGATGGCGCTGCCAAGTCAGTGCAGAGCTGCAGAGTAAGCTTAGACTGATAAGTAAGTAGGTACTTGCCTAGTATTTGGATGAATCATAAACAAAAATGATAAATAGCTTGAGATGTCTGGCTTTGACATTGCATGGCAGTAGACAGTTTGTAGGTAAGATATTCCATTTTATGGGTCAGTACTTTATAAATTTAAACACATTTTTATAGTTTTTCTTGTTTAATGACATTAGATTTAATAGTTTGTTTTGGATCGGTTATCAGTTTATTAAAAACAAATTTAAACAAGTTAAATTTGAAATTTAGTTTGGAAAAGTATTTATTTATTAAAAAAATACGTGTGGCACTCGGGGACTGCCACGGTAAAGCTATTGCATATCATTTTGTATCAACTTATGCAATTATAATTATTTATTTATTTTATTCATGCAGTATTTCTTTTTCTTTGATATTAATTCAAGTTACACTTTTTGAGCGTGGTGACCGATAAGAAAACAATTTTTTCTATTATTAAATAAATAAACAAGCACACAACGCGGTGTCGACAACGCCGTGTCGAAGACTGCCGAACTGAAACGACGTTAGACGATGCACGGCCTTCAAGCCACACCTCCGTGTCCGTCGGAGTGGGGAGCGTGAGGTTTTTTCGTTACAGAATTTCTGGATTCGGTCCCCGCGCTCAAGGCCCGCCATAGAAGCTATGCAATAACTTAACAGACGATTTGAGAACCTCCTCCTTTAGAAATATTGAAGTCGGTTGAAAAAGCAATAATAGTTTACGCGGACATATTCATCAACAAATACTACTACACTAATACTACGGAGGCTAGGGGGAACTATTCTTAAAACCTCGTGAGTTCAATGAAAACTCGCTTAGCAGCCGTAAAAGCAGCTGATGGCGGCTACACAAAATATTAGTCGAGCGAAAGATAGATTTATACTAGTAAAAAAAAAGTTAATTGTAGCATTTAAGAGCTATTTGTATTTTTAAGGGAATTGGTCCTTTTCAGTTTTATTTCTAACAGTAAAGTTACAAAGTTACCATTATTAGTGACTAGCTGTTACCCGCGACTTCGTCTGCGTAGTATTATAATGTTTGGTAGTGTATTTTTATTAGCATAAGTATTAAAGACCAAATTGACTTGAACTGTAAATTGCTAATTAAATTCCGGGGCCGTATAAAACAAATAACTAACTTGCAACTACAGTAACCTGTTATTATTTTTTCTCGTTAATAATTCAGGATATACCAAAAATGCTGGTGATCAATATTGTAATCTGATTTAGAAAAAATAGGACTGAATGTTTTTTTGACAAACATTTTTTGTTAATTTTTTCTGCTTATCACAATACGATACCGATTACGCATTTAATCGAATCAGCAGCATTTTTGTACAGCTGTATGTCTCTTTAAGTATCTACCACATATTAATCTTTCAGTGGTTGGAATACTTTGTAGATATGGTAAAAAATACGTCCAAGTTTACATAAATTACTCGTATCTTTTAATTAAATAAGTAATCAAGGCCGAGTGTTTTTGATCACAGTTTAAAACAATGTCTTAAGCTCACTGAATTTAACCCATGGAATGCCATTCGAAACCTGATTACAACTTACTTCCCAGTGAAGAAAAACATTGCGAGGATACCAAAATAATTACGTCGCGCATATAAACTTTCATTAGGTAGTGGGTAAGTATATATGTCTTATCCAAGGACGATCCTATGATAGGTTCGGCATAGGCCTTTATTCGCATGTACCTACTCAACATAAGATAAAAACAAAACTACTGTAAAAAAGTGCAATGCACAGTATTGAATTGACTATTTCACTTGCTTTCTTTCCGCTTTGCACCTCTATATAGGATGATTTCCGTAACAAAAACTATCCTGTCCTTTCCTAGGAGTCAAAACATCCCTATACCAAATTTCACCTTAATCCGTTCAGCGTTTTTAATTTACTTTGAAATGGTAACAGATAAGAGTTCATCTTTACAATTCAGCATAGCATGGAAATTTGTCCAAAATTTAATTGAAGAAACCGTGCTCTGGTTTTGTGACTGCTTCACTAACGCAACATCAGTTTGCTTGACAACAAAAATAAAATAGATGCCAAGTAAAATGTATCTAAATCTAACGACATGATCTAAGAATGTTTTTGCGCAAAGTTAAAATAATTTTAATCAAATCAATTTAAGGAGGATATAGGCGATACCTAGTTCGATTAGTGGCATATAGATAGAACTGTAATAAGTGCCATCCTAATCCATCAAGTTGTGCATATTCAGTAATTTTTAGCCTTTTAAGTATAGTAATCATACGAAAAAATCTAAGCTTAGCCATATTATACATTGAGTTGCCTTCTTTGTAGTGGTTGGATTCCGCGTATCTGTCACTATAGCCTCAATGATATTGTCCTGAGGTCTGTCAGTCAGCGGCTGTTCATTCCGTTCTGGAGCCACTGAGTTTAGGCGCAGTGATAGCAAGATGGAGTGACGCTGGTGCTATGGGAGACGGGGCGGTGTTTGGTGTGGGATGCTACATGCGTCAGCACATTTTCGACTACCCATATTACTCGCACTTCCCACGTGGCAGGAGCCCTCTGCCGAAACTTTAGCGGCGGCGAAGCGGCATTAGTGTGCGCTCCCTTCTAAGATAAGATCCCAAACGGATAGCGGGATACTTACGTAAAAGGCCAACACATTGTTACATTTGTGTGTAAATTTCTGATAATTCTATACAGTTACTCACATTTGACAGCAATCACCGTCGCGCTATCCATGCAACTTGTCTTTTCATGAACTTATAGCATTATCATTATCAGATGACATTCATGGATAACCAACTTAGGTCTGTAGGACATGGATACAATACATGTTCATACCTTTGGTAGTGGAGACTGCGGGCTGCTTTGGGGGAACCCAAATTGTTCTGCATGACATAAGCCGTCGACTCAGACAAAAGGGAGAGGAGCCCGATCCAAGGTTGTCCGTAGCCATCCAGCATGGAAATGCCGCTAGTGTTCTGGGCTCTTTTGCACCAAGAATGGCGAAATACGGGTTATTATAATAAGACTTGTGTTTGGGTTTTTTTTATATGTAATTCAGTTTTTAAGTAACTGGCTGTGATTAATTTTTCAGTATATTCAATTTATACCATTAGGTTACCCATTTCATTTCATAGATTTTGTTTGACAAAACCTACTAAACTGTTAACAGCGCCATCAAACAAATCTAGAAGACTTCGCGGCTTAGTATGTTTCCTTAGAACGAAACAGTTAGATACCTACAGCTCTTAAGTAGTTCTACGTGTAATATATAGATGGCAGTGTAATAAACATAATATGAACGGGAAAATGTACCTTTTATGCCTTTGTGCCCATTTCTTCCGATAAACGTATTAAATGTGGCACAATTTTATTTAAAATGAGTTCTGCTGATTAGCAAAATATTGCCATAAAACCATGAATTTGTCGTGGCATATTCACTTACTTCATATCTAAGCAAATAGATGGCGCCAGTGTACCTGAATTAAAATACTTTTTGGATTTTTGAACATTATTAATAACTGTTGGAATTAATCAACTTAAATTTAGCGTAATATGCTTCTTAAACGGGAAATCACGTAGTAGTACACGTTTAAAGTATTTGAAACGTATGAAGTTTGCATTAATTGCAAATGTTTTACATCACGCTATCGACATTTTTAAATCACATTGCATAAATACAACTTCCAATTTACTAAATTTAATACTCTTGCAACTTTCAAAAACCCTCTAAAAATTTTTCGCTTATAATATTAGTGGGATTTTATTTATTATCAAATTTATGACAGCATTAAACATATCATATTTACATAGATTTCATGGATCCCGGCACATTGGTCACTTTTCAACTAATTTCCTAAAAACACAGTTATGTATTTTTTGTGCACTTTCGTCAGTAGTGACAAATATGTACTTAAGTTTAATTTCTGTTTGTTTATGACACTACTGAACAATACAAACTTAAAATAAATTTGGGTACATTTTCGTCTGCAGTGAAAGAGAGCTTTTTTATAGGCGAACAACATACGGTGATCATCGTCTTCGAACAATATTTACAGCACGCAGCAATGTCACCTTTGTGATTATCACAATAAGGAACAAATCTAATATACCAATAGAAAATATTTGATAAACAAGACAAAGGCATATTTCGATACTCTACTTCTTTGTAGGTACTAATATTTCTTATGCCAATGAAATTTCCACTTTATTCCGTTGTGCACTAACGTGCTAAATTCACAAATTTAAAATGGTACTTAGTACGACTTTGCATTTGCACTAAGATATCGATTAAAAAAACAAAACGATTCGCAGTCTAAATAAAAAATTAGGCGCCTTTTGCCTTTAATTCGATCCAGCCAGTATATTATGCATCGATTACAAAATCGATTTAACATATTTGATTCTGGCGGGAAAAAATAATAGTGTTTATTTTGACGTTTGACATCGCCGTATCTCTGGTAATAAGGGCTACTGTCCTCAATATTTTGTATAGAATATGACACTTAGCGACATTCGTATGGAGATATATCCTTTCCCCGATAAAGAACTTTGTAACAAAGTGAATAAAGTCGGTTTCGGTCCGTCGGAGTGGGGAGCGTCAGGTTTTTTTTCGTTACGGAATTTCTGGATTCGGTCCCCGCGCTCAAGGCCCGCGATAGAAGCTATGCAATAGCTTAATAAAAAAAATGAACATAGGGTCAACATTATATGTATTTTTCCTGTAATATTTATAATATATTTATCGTGGTGTAAAAAAAAAACGATTCGTAGACTTTGGAGATAAGAAGGTGGGTAGGGGGTTATTTTTTTTTCATTTTCATTTATTAACCAAAAAATGTTTACTTACCTACCGTAAAAAAACAATTTATTTAGAAAGTTCAGATCGAGTCATTTCAGACGGTACCCCACATGACCCAGTAACTACATATGCCTACAATGTTTGCTCCCTCCTTTATCGGGCATTTTTAATTGAAAATAAATTAAAATATGTGATAAATTTTATCCTCTCTTAATGTGTTTGGGTTAACTTTGTTTACAACTATTCCAAATCGGTTCCAGCTTCCAGCTTAAGTAGTTCTCGTTTTTATCATTTTGTTAGAGAAGCCGAAAAAATATATTATTGACAAAAAACTTAAGTATTAATGTTTTAAAACACACAAAAATAATTCTTGGATGTCATTGAACCACATAAGTATGTATTTTCATCCACTTTCGCCTTAAGCCTTTAAATAAATAATAATAAATAAATAAATATTGTGGGACAATCTTACACAAATCGACCTAGTCCCACGGTAAGCTCAATAAGGCTGGTGGTGTGGGTACTAGACGACGATATATATAATATATAGATACATATAAATACTTAAATACATAGAAAACATCCATAACTCAGAAACAAATATTCGTGATAAACACACAAATAAATGCCCTGACCAGGATTCGAACCCGGGACCCCCTGCTTCGTAGGCAGGGTCACTACCAACTAGGCTAGGAGGCCGTTTTAAAGCTTTAGTAAAATCAGCTGCAACCAACATCACTAGCTGGATATTAAAATATCTACCAACTACCAACTAGAGATTTCGGACGTGCCAGCTAGTTGCCTATTATGCACATGCAAAATGGCATTCAAGTAGCTGGCATGCAAATATATTGTGCAGCATTTAATTTTTGGCGTGCAATGTGACTTAGGAATGGATAATATAATTAAATTAATTAGCAGGGTGGCGTTGTCTAATCCCACTGGTCATTTAGCTAGAAATGTAAGAGTAGCATACATTTGGTGGTCCATATGTATACGATTTAAAAACGGTGGATAAGTACATAAATTGGAATAGAGTCGCACGCATTTTGCATCACAAATGAAGCAATATTCTTGGGGTATCGTTGGGTAAACTTAGCCAAAATTTGCTAATATCCGCAGATCCTTAAATCCTGCAATATTATTACAATACGTAGACGTTTATATTTAGTTGTTGATGTTGATTCAGAAATTGTAAGTAACTGGCTGTATATGTGAAACGTCTGCAATAAAAATATGGCTAATAAAAACCTCTAGCTAGAGCGGCAGGTACGATAAGACATTTATTTAGAGAATGTGCAATTTTCAACAAGCGATAGGAAAAAAAACAATTGAATATAGGTCTGAAAGTCCTTGTATGTGACTTGAAACAATAGAAGGCGCCCATTTTCTGCAACCGGAGCTACGATAAAAATAATTAAAAACCGGAAAATGCAATATATCCATCACATCTTCATTGAAATTCACTATTAGCACTTTGTTCTTAATTTGTGGGCCGCCGGCTGAAAAGGTCTGCAAAACAAATAACCTTCATTAACTCGTCATACTCGTAAATACCTAAATCTATAGTTGCCGATAATGTTGGTGGTCCTTAAAAAAATGCCCTGAACCTACATGTGGCTATAGTAGAATTTAGTATGTAAAAAACTAGAGTGTTATGATATAGTTAAGCGTGTTGCTCCGTGACTTCTTTTTTCTGAATATCGGTTTAAATATTAATGACATAAGAAAATTACTTTTTTTATTTAATTATGAATAGCAAGACGAAAGTACGTATGGATGTATTGGTTACCTATTACGGGAAAAGTCTTCTTTAGTTATGGATTATTACATTTCTTTCTATATGTATTTATGAGGAACCATTTATTATGGAAAAATACAATTCAGAACATAACTCATATCTACACAGTTACAGCGCAGACTTGGTCATAAATAGTTTCCTATTCATAAAAGATGTTTTCTGTTCAAGCTAAGAGGGACCAAAGTGGCACTTTTCTGTTCAAGGACTACACATTTATACATTTTCAGGCATTAACTAGAGGCATCGAGGTGTTGGTATGATGCCGTTTTCGGTTTTATTTCTTCATTACGCTCTGGATTCTAATACCACCCTCACTACGTTCGGGATTCTATTGTCGAATCTATCGCTTCATTCGGAATTCAATGTACGCCTTCGTCGGAAATATATCATTTATAACACAATCTGCTATTGATACCTACTTTAAAAAGAGAGCGCTGAAATCACTTTACACACATTATTATATTCGGTTTCTGGCGCGTTCTGCAGCCTGTTTGTTCAGATTGTTGGATTTTAGCATATCGTCTGAATTCCATCTCAGTTCACGTGAACAAAAAGGATATTAAATTAAACAGACGACTTAAATTAATAATATTTAAATACTAATAAATATTTATATACACAATTCACTTCACTTTAAATTACAATTCCATACATTGAAAAATAATACATTACATTACATTAGTTAATATATTTAATTTGTATATAGTTTGAATTCAATACCAATTAAGGTTGTCCCTGAACTACGCTATATTTCCGAACACGGAATAGGTATTTGAATAACAATTGAGACACACTATCTAAATACGACGACGAAGTTCTTATTAAGCAAATCGGATTCTTGTAGGTATCTTTTTCGAGGATGTAGGAGTGCGATCAGATCATCAGACGTACCATAACTAGAGTGTGCTAATCGGTTTTTATTTGTATGAAATTTCGGTTAATAACCGGTTATCTATACAATTAAAAATGAATTTCCGCAGACTTGTCATGTCCCCAATCATCAAACGTAGATGAAATGTTGTGGATATCCCATTCTATTGTTATTAGCAGTTCGAATGAAGCCCGCCCGGATAATAATCATTATGGGTGTATAACTTTTTATAATAATAGCGGTAATGGCATTAGTTCTGAAGATTATAATGCGCGGTATCGATAAGTACCTATACGTTTTTTAAATGTCTTCAAAGGGACATAATGGATATTCCGGTATCCTCGGCGGGCGCAGCGGATGAAATTACCTCGCTGAGAAGAATATTGAATATCGTATCAGGCTTTTGTGCTGCCTTCGTTACTTATGCCGCCATGCGTCACATGCCTTTTTTACGGGCTTCTTACTCGGGGAAGCATCTTAGATCTTAGAGAAAAAAGGGATTCATCGTAATATATTAATAAAATAAATCTTCATACTTTACGAGTATTAAGTAGTAGTATTGATTTTACCTAATGTTTTAATGAATGAATTTAATGAATACTATACGTATAACTATACTACTGAAATTAGTGCCGCAGAATATTATATTGACATACCACGTCTAATTAAGACTAGGAGTCACAACAGTAAATGGAGATAATGTTGATGTTACTGGTGACCGAAGAGCTGGTGGCTTCCTCGCACAACGTATCAGAATACAACGAGGAAATGCCGCCAGCATCCTAGGTACAATGCCTCAAGGACCTACTTTAGATTTAAGGTAGGTAGAGGTAGGTAGTTAGGTAAGTTACACTTAGTGTATATATTTCGAAAAAAAAAATACGTGTGGCACTCGGGGACTGCCGCGGTAAAGCTATATCATTTTGTATCAACTTATGCAATTACTAGCTGTTACCCGCGACTTCGTCTGCGTAGTATTATAATGTTTGGTAGTGTATTTTTATTACCATAAGTATTAAATACCAAATTGACTTGAACTGTAAATTGCTAATTAAATTCCGGGGCCGTATAAAACAAACAACTAACTTGCAACTACAGTAACCTGTTATCCTTTGTTCTCGTTAATAATTCAGGATATACCAAAAATGCTGGTGATCAATATTGTAATCTGATTTGGAAAAAATAGGACTAAATGTTTTTTTGTCAAACATTTTTTGTTTATTTATTCTCCTAACCACAATTCGATACTGATTAGTGATTACACATTTAATCGAATCACCAGCATTTTTGTGACAGCTGTATGTATCTTTGACCACATATTAATCTTTCAGTGGCTGGATACGCTGTAGATATGCTAAAAAGTACGTCCAAGTTGACATAAATTATCTTTCAATGAAATAAGTAATCAAGGCCGAGTGTTTTTGAACACGGTTTACAACACTGCCTTAAGCTCACTGAATTTAACCCACAGAATGTACCTGACGGTACCTGACTACAACTAACTTCCCAGTGAAGAAAAACATTGCGAGGATACCAAAATAATTACGTCACGCATATAATAATTATAAACTTTCATTAGGTAGGTAAGTATATATTATGTCTCATCTCAACCAAGGACGATCTTATGATAGGATCGGCAGAGGCTTTTATTCGCATTTACACAGGCGTTCAAAAGTGCATGGGCAATTTATGAAAGAATTCATTCATAAACTGCCCATGCAATTATAGATTTGACTATTTCACTTGCTTCCTTCCCCTTTGCACCTCTATATAGGATGATTTTCATAACAAAAACTATTCTGTCCTTTCCTAGGAGTCAAAACATCCCCATGCCAAATTTCACCATAATCCGTTCAGCGTTTTTAATTTAGTGTGAATTGGTAACAGATAATAGTTCATCAAATTTACAATATTAGCATCGCATGGAAATTTGTCCAAAATGTAATTGAAGAAACCGTGCTGGTTTTGTGACAACATCGCTACGCAAGATCAGTTTGCTAGACAACAAAAATAAAATAGATGCCATTATTAAGTAAAATGTATCTAATGAGTCTAATGGCATGCCATGATCTAAGAATGTTTTTGCACAAAGTTAAAATAATTTTAATCAAATCAATTTAACGGGGATATAGGCGATACCTAGTTCCATTAGGGCCATGTAGATAGAACTGTAATAAGTGCCATCCTAATCCATCAAGTTGTGCATATTCAGTAATAAGCCGTTTTAGTAAAGTAATCGTACAAAAAAATCTGAGTTTATTTATAAACTATCCTTGTCCAATATTTAATATAAAAACCGTACTGGCTTTGTGACATTGTTCTTTGCGCAAAGGCAAAATCGTTGCGTTTGGCCATTGTACTCCCCTGGGCCCGCTATGAGGTATGTATGTCATCCGCTTGTACAATGCATGGTGGGTGTTGACAGCCATATATACATTGAGTTGCCGTATTTGTAGTGGTTGGATTCCGCGTCACTAAGACCTCAATGATATTGTCCTGAGGTCTCTTCAGTCAGCGGGTGTTCATTCCGTTCTGGAGCCACTGGGTTTAGCCGCACTGATAGCAAGATGGAGTGACCCTGGTGCTGTGGAAAACGGGGCGGTGTTCAGTGTGGGATGTTACATGCGTTAGCACAATTTCGACCACCCATATTACTCGCACTTCCCACGTAGCAGGAGCCCTCTGCCGAAACTCAAGCGGTGGCGAAGCGGCAGAAGTGTGCGCTCCCTTCTGGGATAAGATCCCAAACGGATAGCGTAACGTAATAAGACAACAGTTTGTCACCTTTGTATGACAATTTCTGATAATTCTATACAGTTACTCACATTTGACAGCAATCACCGTCGCACTATCCATGCAACTTGTCTTTTCATGACCTTATAGCATTATCATTATCAGATGACATTCGTGGATAAGCAACTTAGGTCTATAGGACATGGATACAATACATGTTCATGCCTTTGGTTGTGGAGACAGCGGGCTGCTACAAAGTTACCATTATTAGTGATTTTATTTATTATCAAATTTATCACAGCATTAAACATATCATATTTACATAGATTTAATGGATCCCGGCACATTGGTCACTTTTCAACTCATTTCCTATAAACACAGTTTTGTATTTTTTGTGCACTTTCGTCAGTAGTGACAAATATGTACCTACTTAAGTTTAATTTCTGTTTGTTTATGACACTACCGAACAAAACAAACTTAAAATAAATTTGGGTACATTTTCGTCTGCAGTGAAAGAGAGCTTTTTTATAGGCGAAAAACATACGGTGATCATCGTCTTCGAACACCACAAACAAAATATTTACAGCACGCAGCAATATCACCTTTGTGATTATCACAATAAGGAACAAATCTAATATACCAATAGAAAATATTTGATAAACAAGACAAAGGCATATTTCGATACTCTACTTCTTTGTAGGTACTAATATTTCTTATGCCAATGAAATTTCCACTTTATTCCGTTGTGCACTAACGTGCTAAATTCACAAGTTTAAAATGGTACTTAGTACGACTTTGCATTTGCACTAAGGTATCGATTAAAAAAACAAAACGATTCGCAGTCTAAATAAAAAATTAGGCGCCTTTTGCCTTTAATTCGATCCAGCCAGTATATTATGCATCGATTACAAAATCGATTTAACATATTTGATTCTGGCGGGAAAAAATAATAGTGTTTATTTTGACATTTGACATCGCCGTATCTCTGGTAATAAGGGCTACTGTCCTCAATATTTTGTATAGAATATGACACTTAGCGACATTATTATACAGTTTGCAATTAGTATCAAATCGTTAGTGACAATTAGACAGTGTAGCCAAGTAAGGCACATTGCATCACATCTTCCTATCCCTCTATGACAACGAAGGCGTGTATTGTCATAAATATGCTACACAATTAAGCAGAGTTCAAATGTGAAAGATTTTTATCACTGAGAAGAACCGTTGACGGTTTAGAGTTTTTCGAATTGAGCGCTCGAAATCATAGTTCAAAAATATGTGCTCACGCACCTGCACGGCTAGCACATGATGCGCGCGGGACGACAAAAGCCGCGACATAGAGCTTTCTCGATCTTTCCCGCGAATCCGTAGCATAAGATGCGCGCGGGACACCGGTGACGCGCGAGCATATGTCAAAGCGACACAAGTTTCTCGACTGACAGTTCCACGCGGGATACTTCCTCAAGTCGTAGCACAAGTGCACTTTAAGAGACAAAATAACTCGCGATTGAACGTCAGAATGCGAGAAATTGTCTTCGAGCCGGGTGGGTGGCGACAAGCATATTTCTTAGATGTTTTGTCTAATTTACTCCAATTTAACGTTCATCAAGACTATTCCAACAAGTTCAAACTAAATGATAATAAGGCTGGGCTTTTATTACACAGTTTTTTTAGGTCTTCATTATAAGACAAGCTAAATGTATCTGCCTACGAATTTGGGAATTTAGGTAATTTAAAAGTGTTATAATATTGATTGTTTCAGAATGACTTTTTTCCCTATGTCTATTATTACACGATCACAATAACCCAAACAAAGGCAGCTCATGGCATCCACGTTGACACCCCCCGGTACCTGTGAATTTTAGCAATTGTTAACCGAGGCATAAACGCACGCATACCTAATGAAATACTTATTTGAATAAGGTCCTAGGGTACTTATATGTAAATATACGTTGATCACTACCTAGTTAATCGATAATATGTAGGTACCAATTCAGGCGTTTTAATACCTACACGTAAGTAACGAGAAACTACCATTCAATTTCATATTTAATTTCCAGGCTCCCGATCCGATAGAAAAGCGCGTATCTTTGTAGAAGCTGAACCAAATAGTTGTTTCATACAGCTAACCCAAGGCAAGAGGAAGATGAGCTCGATGAGCCCCATAAACGCAACTAATATTTTTTATTTATACTACTAGCATGCACGCATATTTGCATATTTTACTGAACGCCAAGACTATAATATAATAAAACAATGCGTAAAAATAAATTCTTTATTTTTGCCTATTATGTACATTTACAAAACTTGAAACAATATTTTCCACAAAACTCGTTCAAACTCCATTATACTGTGAAATTTTGAGACTGCAGAAATAGTGTAGGTGGGCTTGGGGCTTACAAGATATAAGGTACCAATATGCTGGCGTGGTCAGCTTGCCATGCCCTATGTCTCCACTTTACCCATAACGTCGTTCTATCTTGTTTTGGGTTTACCTCTGCTTCTTTTACCAGAGATGGAAAGTTGTAGTAGGCACTTATCCAGTGTAGTTAGGTCTCCTTCATACGAGGCAATACTATCTTAGAGCCTCCTCTCCTGCGTTTTGTCGGCCATGTCCCGCACGTCCAGACTGCCGCGCCGCACATGAAGCTCATCCCATGTTCATTTCGGCAAATTTATATCGGCCTTAGAATACTTTTATATACTTATTATCTTAAATGATTTATAATTGATTCTTAAATTCTGTCTTTTTGTCCCTAAATTTACATATGTGCTCCGATGCTGTCCTTTTTGGAAATATCTAAATTTACTATCACCCATAGATGATTTGATCAAAATTAGTTTAGAGTTGATTCTAAACATTCAGCTCAATGAGCCTTCCTGGTCTCAGGCGTCCCTCCCTATTCGGTTCGGGGGTTTAGGAATTCGCAAAATTTCCAGTGTGGCATCCCCAGCCTTTTTAGCATCCACTCATAGCACAGCCGGTCTCATAGGAAATATTTTAAGGGCTTTGCCCACAAACTATGAGATCGCAAGCTTTGAGGATGCTAAAAATGCTTTTAAAATTGCCTGCCCGGGCAAAGACTTTCCAGACAACCCAAATTCACAAAGGAGTTGGGATAATGTTTACTGCGATTTAACTTACAATACTCTTTTAAATAACTCAACAGGTCCAGATCGCGCGAGGCTTTTGGCGGTCGGATCCCGGGAAGCTGGTTACTGGCTTCATGCCCATCCTTCGCCCAATACTGGTACTTTCTTGGATCCGGCCTCCCTTAGACTGGCGACTGGTTTGCGACTGGGGGTTTCGGTGTGTGCGCCACACTCATGTCCTTGTGGCACAGTCGTGGACCGACTGGGACACCATGGATTGTGTTGTAAAAAAAGTGCAGGCCGTTTTTCGAGACATGCATCTCTTAATGACATAATCCGTCGGTCTCTTGCCACCATCAACGTGCCTGCTCTCCTTGAGCCGACTGGCATTTTCAGGGATGATGGCAAGAGACCTGATGGGGTGTCCTTGGTTCCTTGGAGTTTGGGACGGATGCTAGTGTGGGATGCTACCTGTGTAGACACGCTGGCGCCGTCCCATCTCCAACGAACTAATGTAAAAGCGGGCGGAGCGGCTGAATGCGCCGAAATTTTAAAACGTAATAAATATAAGAGCCTGGGCAGAGAGTACCTTTTTGTACCATTCGGGGTCGAAACTCTTGGTCCATGGGGTCCCAGCGCACGCAAATTTTTCGTAGAAATCGCGAAACGTCTGGTTGATGTTACTGGTGACCGAAGAGCTGGTGGCTTCCTCGCACAACGTATCAGCATTGCGATACAACGAGGAAATGCCGCCAGCATCCTAGGTACAATGCCTCAAGGACCTACTTTAGATTTAAGGTAGGTAGAGGTAGGTAGTTAGGTAATTTACACTTACTGTATATATTTCGAGAATAAATGATTTTAAAAACTTATTATCTCAGACCTTTTAGTTTGCCCGGCATTCTTTAGTGTAGGCGGAACAATATTTTGAATAATCTGTTAAAGTATAGATACACGTATACTTTTATTTTCTTTCCGAGTTTTGCTTCGTCGTCCATGTATGTACGTAGCCATTGACAGATGAAAGTTTCTATTATTTATAGGTAAATCCTTTGCAAGATAATCTCAATTATTTCCACAAATCGTGGAACATCAGTAAGACGATGTATTTTCTTCGGACAAAGAAATAAATTAATAACAACTACATATTTTGTAGATCAATAAAATAAACAAAGCGACTTCAGATTTTGACTTTTGACACATTGGCATTTCGGACTTCAAAAGTCATATTTGCTATCTCTTTAATCATTGTACTGCGAGAATCATGTGCTAGCCGTGCTGCACGGCTAGCACATGATTACGCGCGGGATAGCTCGCTCCGCGACAAAAGGCAGTCGCGCCTTTCAAACTTCTCTCTTTAGCTGTCATTTTCTCGATTTCGGTAGCACGAGTTGCAAGTGCGAGAAAGCAGTTCCATGCGGGAGAGCCATCCCGCGCGCGACTTAGCTTGTGTTGCTATATATAAATGGAACAAACTTTAATTATGTGGCAACACTGAATCGGTATTAAAAAATCCAATGATGAGTGGATGGTAAGCCTTAAAAATGGAACATCACTAACCACGATAACTTTGTCTCGTTCTCGCAGTACAATGATTAAAGAGATAGCAAATATGACTTTTGAAGTCCGAAATGCCAATGTGTCAAAAGTCAAAATCTGAAGTCGCTTTGTTTATTTTATTGATCTACAAAATATGTAGTTGTTATTAATTTATTTCTTTGTCCGAAGAAAATACATCGTCTTACTGATGTTCCACGATTTGTGGAAATAATTGAGATTATCTTGCAAAGGATTTACCTATAAATAATAGAAACTTTCATCTGTCAATGGCTACGTACATACATGGACGACGAAGCAAAACTCGGAAAGAAAATAAAAGTATACGTGTATCTATACTTTAACAGATTATTCAAAATATTGTTCCGCCTACACTAAAGAATGCCGGGCAAACTAAAAGGTCTGAGATAATAAGTTTTTAAAATCATTTATTCTCGAAATATATACAGTAAGTGTAAATTACCTAACTACCTACCTCTACCTACCTTAAATCTAAAGTAGGTCCTTGAGGCATTGTACCTAGGATGCTGGCGGCATTTCCTCGTTGTATCGCAATGCTGATACGTTGTGCGAGGAAGCCACCAGCTCTTCGGTCACCAGTAACATCAACCAGACGTTTCGCGATTTCTACGAAAAATTTGCGTGCGCTGGGACCCCATGGACCAAGAGTTTCGACCCCGAATGGTACAAAAAGGTACTCTCTGCCCAGGCTCTTATATTTATTACGTTTTAAAATTTCGGCGCATTCAGCCGCTCCGCCCGCTTTTACATTAGTTCGTTGGAGATGGGACGGCGCCAGCGTGTCTACACAGGTAGCATCCCACACTAGCATCCGTCCCAAACTCCAAGGAACCAAGGACACCCCATCAGGTCTCTTGCCATCATCCCTGAAAATGCCAGTCGGCTCAAGGAGAGCAGGCACGTTGATGGTGGCAAGAGACCGACGGATTATGTCATTAAGAGATGCATGTCTCGAAAAACGGCCTGCACTTTTTTTACAACACAATCCATGGTGTCCCAGTCGGTCCACGACTGTGCCACAAGGACATGAGTGTGGCGCACACACCGAAACCCCCAGTCGCAAACCAGTCGCCAGTCTAAGGGAGGCCGGATCCAAGAAAGTACCAGTATTGGGCGAAGGATGGGCATGAAGCCAGTAACCAGCTTCCCGGGATCCGACCGCCAAAAGCCTCGCGCGATCTGGACCTGTTGAGTTATTTAAAAGAGTATTGTAAGTTAAATCGCAGTAAACATTATCCCAACTCCTTTGTGAATTTGGGTTGTCTGGAAAGTCTTTGCCCGGGCAGGCAATTTTAAAAGCATTTTTAGCATCCTCAAAGCTTGCGATCTCATAGTTTGTGGGCAAAGCCCTTAAAATATTTCCTATGAGACCGGCTGTGCTATGAGTGGATGCTAAAAAGGCTGGGGATGCCACACTGGAAATTTTGCGAATTCCTAAACCCCCGAACCGAATAGGGAGGGACGCCTGAGACCAGGAAGGCTCATTGAGCTGAATGTTTAGAATCAACTCTAAACTAATTTTGATCAAATCATCTATGGGTGATAGTAAATTTAGATATTTCCAAAAAGGACAGCATCGGAGCACATATGTAAATTTAGGGACAAAAAGACAGAATTTAAGAATCAATTATAAATCATTTAAGATAATAAGTATATAAAAGTATTCTAAGGCCGATATAAATTTGCCGAAATGAACATGGGATGAGCTTCATGTGCGGCGCGGCAGTCTGGACGTGCGGGACATGGCCGACAAAACGCAGGAGAGGAGGCTCTAAGATAGTATTGCCTCGTATGAAGGAGACCTAACTACACTGGATAAGTGCCTACTACAACTTTCCATCTCTGGTAAAAGAAGCAGAGGTAAACCCAAAACAAGATAGAACGACGTTATGGGTAAAGTGGAGACATAGGGCATGGCAAGCTGACCACGCCAGCATATTGGTACCTTATATCTTGTAAGCCCCAAGCCCACCTACACTATTTCTGCAGTCTCAAAATTTCACAGTATAATGGAGTTTGAACGAGTTTTGTGGAAAATATTGTTTCAAGTTTTGTAAATGTACATAATAGGCAAAAATAAAGAATTTATTTTTACGCATTGTTTTATTATATTATAGTCTTGGCGTTCAGTAAAATATGCAAATATGCGTGCATGCTAGTAGTATAAATAAAAAATATTAGTTGCGTTTATGGGGCTCATCGAGCTCATCTTCCTCTTGCCTTGGGTTAGCTGTATGAAACAACTATTTGGTTCAGCTTCTACAAAGATACGCGCTTTTCTATCGGATCGGGAGCCTGGAAATTAAATATGAAATTGAATGGTAGTTTCTCGTTACTTACGTGTAGGTATTAAAACGCCTGAATTGGTACCTACATATTATCGATTAACTAGGTAGTGATCAACGTATATTTACATATAAGTACCCTAGGACCTTATTCAAATAAGTATTTCATTAGGTATGCGTGCGTTTATGCCTCGGTTAACAATTGCTAAAATTCACAGGTACCGGGGGGTGTCAACGTGGATGCCATGAGCTGCCTTTGTTTGGGTTATTGTGATCGTGTAATAATAGACATAGGGAAAAAAGTCATTCTGAAACAATCAATATTATAACACTTTTAAATTACCTAAATTCCCAAATTCGTAGGCAGATACATTTAGCTTGTCTTATAATGAAGACCTAAAAAAACTGTGTAATAAAAGCCCAGCCTTATTATCATTTAGTTTGAACTTGTTGGAATAGTCTTGATGAACGTTAAATTGGAGTAAATTAGACAAAACATCTAAGAAATATGCTTGTCGCCACCCACCCGGCTCGAAGACAATTTCTCGCATTCTGACGTTCAATCGCGAGTTATTTTGTCTCTTAAAGTGCACTTGTGCTACGACTTGAGGAAGTATCCCGCGTGGAACTGTCAGTCGAGAAACTTGTGTCGCTTTGACATATGCTCGCGCGTCACCGGTGTCCCGCGCGCATCTTATGCTACGGATTCGCGGGAAAGATCGAGAAAGCTCTATGTCGCGGCTTTTGTCGTCCCGCGCGCATCATGTGCTAGCCGTGCTGCTTATACATATTGTAAATATTGTTTATTATTTCTCACAAAATGTGAGTGACAATGGCGACCACCCGAAATAAAAACTCATTAACTTTGTGTAGTGTGGTTGGTTGACTTTTATTATCAAGTTCCTAAAATAAACGCTACGCAAACAAATGTTTGTTCAAATGAACAAACATTGATATTGATGTAATCACTTATCACAAACCATGGAATGAACTTTGGATTTGACGTCTAATTAGATATATATTTTAAAGTTTACTAAGAGTAGAATGTTTACATTTTTCAGTTGGATACATCCTATGTTGTTCTCCATTACATGATAGTCTAGTGGTTCCCATCTACTTAATTCCCAGATTTATTAGCTAGTTTAGCGTCACAAACAAAGTGAAGTAAGTAACTAATTTTGAGATGTATCGGTAGTCTGACAAGTATCAGTTTTCATTCGTGCATAGCCAGAGAGAGTCATACTGTCTTTATCTTACGCTTGTTTCGCCGCTCCGAAAAAAGGGAGACATATATGTAGTTTTTTTTTAATCTACTGTCAGACTTGGTTTGTCAGACTATAAGTATTTTTTTCTCTCCTATTCCGAATTTTCTAGTCTATAAAAATAAAATACTCATATATCATATACCTATATACCGGGTGTAGCCTATAACGGGAACCATCAATTAAATCGCAGGTAGTTCCTTAAACTCAACAACTTGCGTACAATAACTTTTAAAAATGATGTACTCTGTAGGCTTTCACTTTTTCATAAAAACTAAATAGTATTTTCAATGTACGGTAACATGAGCCTAAGTGACGTCTCTTGTCTCGTCATAGTATAAAAAAATATAAAATTCGCTGTACATTGCGTCTTCTAACAATGTATGTAATGTATGTTTATCCATACTTCTTATATTTACGATTGAGTGAAAATGTGTGTTTGATTTGCGATGAAATCTATTTCATTTCCGAAAGATCGGCTACCGCAAGAAGTGACATTTAGATGGCTCAGCGCGGCATCAGTGTGAGAGTTTATTATTTTTACATTCAACAAGGTTTTTCTCACTGATACTTTTCAGCAGTCTGTTTCAGTTATGTTCTTGGAAATGATAAAAACTGACTTAGACCGCTTTGACGCGCTGTACAGAGTTGCTAATAAGGTAAATTATAAACATCCTGCGTTTTTAATGTTTTGTTGTTCACTACTATCAATCAGTTCGGAGTAACCACTGTGACCAGTCAGTCGCTGAATACGAAATAGAGCTATTGGAAATGAAAACAGTTTGCCCATTTTAGTTTTCGTGGACATTTAGATGGAGACTGTAAGTACTCGTAGGGGGTAACTAATGTATCGCCAAAAATTTTTGGCTAAATTGTAATTTCCTAAACAATTGATCCTAAAACACATGTTTTCCAAAGTAACGCGAGTCACGTCTTCATTGCGTGTTTATTTGGAAATTAACACTTATTTAGAGATAAATTGTCACTTGAATTCGCATCACGAATAAAGGGAACATGCGATAAAATGGTGACTCAGGTTACTCTTGCCGCGTATTGACCCAACTGTATCTTTCGTGGAAAACCTAACTAGCTAGTTAACTACCTAACCTAACTAGATAGCAGTTGGCAAATAATAATTTGTTAAAAGCTGATATACCAAGTGAATCACTGTTGGCAAATATTCGGCAAAATGATATTCGACGAAAAGGCAGGATCCCACTCGTGGGTCCTATCGCTAGCAAACAGCGAATGTTACCATTCGCTGTTTGCTATTAATACATATGTACTTACTCGTATTTGTTACGAAATTTGGTACTAAAAAAACGCGTCGAATTGAGAACCTCCTCCGTTTTTTCGCCGGTTGATAAATGTCAACTTTTTATTATAAGAGTGGAGCTTTAACAAAAATCGAGATGACTTCTTTTATATTATAGGTACAGTCAACCAATATACACAATTTCAACAATTTCGGTGCCCCATAATATCCATAATAAATAAATTTCAGTTTGTCCCTACAGTGGCCTAGGTTTCCAATTGGTTAACGGTACCTAACAAGCAGTGATCGTAAATTTTGTAAATAGCAGTTTCGGTGCAGCATTGTTGCATTAAAAGCATCTGTATGCCCTGTTCTAGCTGGAATAGTTAATAACAATAATATGTACAGTCAACCAATTGGAAGCCTAGGCCACTCTAGAACCATGTCAAAATGACAAACAGTGAGAGATTTCTTACAATCTGATTTGAAGCGTAATTTTTGGTAGAAATTTCTTTATTATGGTGCACCGAAATTGTTACAAACTTACGATCACTGTTAATAAGTATATTAAATACTCAGATCATTTATTTAGTTAATTTTAAGTAGAGTTAAATTTACCGTATTAGTATATTGTATAAGTTATACTTATTCATTGTTTTAATAAATTACAAATCTTATTTCAGATTAAAATTTTGATTATAGCCTTGGCGTCTCTTACAAATGTAATTCAGAGTACACCAATCAATATTAAACACTCCAGCAGAATAAACTCTCTTTTTAGCAAAAGCAAGCCGCTGGAGTCGATGAGCGCGTGGTTCTTCAAACTGATCCCAGAACGTAGTACAAAAACTAACGTAAAACGAGTAAACACAACACTTCCGACTCGCAAGGCCGTAAAAGCTGATTTCGTAATCCAATCGGTTAAACCGACGTTACATAATGTGCCAACCTGTAAGCATAGCGATTATACTACAAAGTATTCAAGCTTTATTACCGTGCCCGTTATGCATCCATTTGATAACTATAAGATAATCGTGGTCACGGCACCACCGTACATCAAGTTGAGAGGGGGTGACTCTGAGCCACTGGCCGTCTACTTGATCTTTAACTACGACACCTCAGACGATACTAAGGCACCCAGCATGCCCGAAGTGTACTTTGTTACCCAGCACAATGGACGAGTTGATCTGTCTTTGAAAAATAAGAAGGATGAGATTTTTGTAATAAATAGCAATCGTACAGTAACGGGGTTAAAGAGCAGAGATGTTGAAAAGTTCGTGAGCTTCAAGAGGAAACAAGACCGGTCGAGGCTGGATGTGGCGTGGCGCTCAATTGGTCCTTAAGTATTATTATTTATTAACCGGTGACCAGAGCGGAGTTATCAGGATTGCATATTACTTTCGATATTAACATACATATATATTCATATATGTATGGTAAATATGTCAACTCAATTCCCTTTCATTGCAATAATTATGGACTCTTGGACCTTACTTAGACATCAAAAATAAAGTCAGCCATGTTCTTTGCAAGAAACATTTAAGTCGCTTAAACAAAAGTAAATTAAAAATCAAAATATTGTTGAGTTTCAGCTTACTCAATACAGATACAAGGAAGGTATCCTTTACGCTATAAACAGTTGTTTATTCCTTTAGAAATTTTTGAAAACATTTTGTATTTTGTTCTTTATATTATTTGTATATATTTATTTAAGTATTTGATTGTTATGTCAACCAGAATCTTGCACCAGGACGGATATAAACTTGACTTACATTTAGTATGATTATTACTATATGTAAGTTAAGTGTAGTATATTTTTAATTTATATGCTTCTCTATTTTTTTACTTGGAAAAAAGGGCCACAAATTAATTAAAATTAATCTACTGCAGTCTGTGGTTGACCTAATATGATAAATTGATAATACGCTGCCTTGTGTAAATGTTTAATTGCACGTAAGTTTATTCTAAAATTTGTTAGTGTCTAAGAAGTTTTAAAATGAAAAATAAATAAACTGTAAAAAATGAATGTTTTATTTCAGCAAATTCAGCTTGTTCATTATAATCCCTTGGATAGGTAGGAATTTCTATACTAAAGTTGATCAAACACGTTCATGTCAAAATAAAATTAACCTCAGCCTACCGATTCTTTGAGTATTAAACCAGACGGAGTAGCAATTGACAGGCCTACATCTCTGCTGAATTTATATGACAAACAATTATACTCATTGCATGGGCTGACGTTTATCTAACATAACTATTTGTACATTACGTACAAATAGCCGTACATTTGACGTGCCTCTCCCTCGCAAAAATCGGCAGACTTTTTTGTATAGAAAATGACGGACATTGCCAGTCCGTCAAAGTACCGATTATAGGCAGATTATTAATTAATATTTACAATTTTAAAGCATGAATTAAATCATTTATTAAACATAATAAATGCTTTGATTCATGTTCACCGGCCCTGCCCTGTCCCTGCCCTGCTCACCGGGGACCTTAGTCACTTTTTCTGTAGTATATGACATCTCTTTCAATTTATAATTAATATTTATTAAACATACTATAATTTTCGAAACACTATTGCCATCTATGAATCGTGAAGGCAAGCTTTACCACGAAATGGAAAGCAGAGTGCCGTGAGAGCGAAAATTTGGCAAGCACGGCGTTGCGTCCTCGATGTATAATTGTTAGTTCGTATCATTTGGTACAGAGGGCAGTGACAGGCCTAAATATTAATTAGTAGATACATACAGAAAAATATTTCCTCGTGAGGTTAATGCCCAAACGTACGATACTTCTTCATTCGCTCGCTCCTTAAATATTTCAGTGATCAGTGAATTAGTGATAAATTTTCGACACGATGGGGACTTTCGACAGTTTCGACTAAGAGAACCAACCCTCGTAGTCTTTGGATGCTTGCTACCTAGCTAGTACCTACCAAAGAAATTCAGTTTTCGCTCTGTGTTACCTATCCGTCGTAGTTTAAAATAATTTGTTTTATTAATAGCTTATGAGAATATGAGGATATGACCACCTAAACCTTATTGTAAAAACCGTCCAAAAGCATGTCGGGCCATGCTCAGTGTAGAGTTTCGCAGTTAGGCATCACAAAAGGCAGCAGCTCCTCCATATATACCTATGCCCTTTTTAACTGAAGAAAGGTTTTTTTGCAAAATATAAAAAATGGTTTAACTGTCCGGTCAAAATAATTTTTTTTCAAAGTTTTTATAAAGCTGTACTGCCTTGAAATATTTCATATTTTTTGGATTTGCGGTTTAAAAGTTAGAGTTAACTTCAGGATCGATTATTTCCGAAAAATCACTGAATCAAAAAATGTTTTTGGCAAAACCTTGTTCTTTTTCAAATACCTATCCAAAAATACCTTACAATTTAGCGTTGAAACAAAATAAAATCACCCCCACTTTAAGTGTAGTTATGGGAGGTACTCTAAAAATAAATGTTTTCCGACTTTTTATTTTACCAAATTACATATTTCTAATACTAAAACTAAATACTAACGAACACTGAGCTAAGCCGCAGACGGAGACGGTCGGACAAACAGCCATGGCGAAACTAAAAGGGTATTAAAATAGGGCTACCCGTGATCGGGATTCCCAGTGGTTAGGGCGTCTGCCGTAAAAGCAGGAGGTCGCTAGTTGAATTCCAGTCTTGCTCATCGGGGGCCTTGGTCACTTTTTTCGTAGTAGGTATATGACATCTTTTTCAATTTATAATTTGTATATAGTAGTGTACTACATATAAATAAATAATTAGATTCGTGCTTTACAATTGTACTATTGTAGGGTAATAATAGTTAACTACAGATCGCTGTTTACTTCTTTCTAACAACCCCATTCGTGAAGAAAAGAGGATCCACGGTAAAAGTAACGTGAGTCACAATTTTATTGTATGTTCCCTATATTCATATGATGCGTATTCAAGTGATAATTTATTTCTAAATAAGTGTTACTTTCCTTAGATATATATTGAGTCATACATTTGCATCTGTAATTCAAACAAACAGGTAATGACATTGTGACTGACGTTACCTATAAATGGATTGGCCCAGCCTGGTAGTGTTAGAGATACAGGTACGAGTAAAGGAACATTTTAAGTTATTTTTAACTGGTTCTGTAAATGGGAGGGTAACGGCGAGAGAAACTGCTAATTAATACATTTTAAATTATGGTAATTGTAGATAACTAAGCAGCAGATTATTATCACTATAATCAGAATCAAATTAGTAACAACTGTTATGGATAAAATCAAATTATTTAACTCAAAAAATATTCTACGACTCAGGATTATACAACACCAGCACCTAATTTATGCTATTTAGGTATTCCAAATACCTTCTCTAACGGTATTTCTGCCCAGTCAGCTACCTACCAATAACCATATTTGCATTACGTACCAAGCTTTTTAAATTCTCAAAACGTAACAAAACGAACATATATTCCGTATTAATTTGTTTTGTGATATAACTATAAAATCGGAAATGGTTACCGCTGCGCCATTGGAAAACTAATTCAATACGAAAACTGTATACATAGGAGATGCAATTGTCTTAAAGCGTGCATAAAATAAAGCGCACAAAGATTTTTAGAGAAACGTCCGCAACTATTATCTTCTTCTTCCTACGTTTTACCGACTTATGACACGGCTCAGGGAGTCCGTTTTGGCAACTAATCCTAAGATTGCAGGCGCTAGTTTTACGAAAGTGACTGCCATATGACCTTTCCAACACAGAGGGTAAACTAGGCCGTTTGGGATTAGTTCGGTTTTTTACGATGCTTCCCATCACCGAACAACGATTGGTAAATATCAAATGATATTTCGTAGGTACATACCTGAGTTTTGAGAAACTCATTTGTATGAGCCAGCAGGATTTGAACCCCAGACCTTCGGATTGCAAGTCTCACTTCATACCGCTGGGCCACCAACGCTCTCTAACGGTCCGCAAAAAGAACTTTGTTTTTGACAATTTAGAAAAAGAAGTTCATTTGACTTTAATCATACATCCTATTGAAGAAAAAGAAGTAGGTACTTCCGGTTGATACTCAAAATGGCGCGTCCTCGTACAGTCAAGTGTAAAAATATGGTGGTACACATGTTACTCAAAAATATGTCCCATAGCACCTTATGCCGGTGTAATAAGAGCGTAGTACCATATTTATGAGTCGATTATGTCGAACCATATTTTTGCACTTGACTGTACTCGCTCAGGAGTAGTTTTATGTTTTTTTGCCCGTTTAAAGGGGTTAGTATCACATGGTCAAAAATGCTAGTCGTCTACAGCATCAGCATCAAATTTGCAGATAGTCGAGAACGTGAGATGATGCTGTAGATGACCTGCGTTTTTGGCTATATGATACTAACCCGTTTAAAGTCGTTTAATGTTTAATATTGATAGTTTATTATGCAGTGAACTAACGTTTAATCACACTTCGGTCAGTTCAGGGTCAGGCTGCCTCGTGTTTCGTAAAGGGACCTACGAGTATCATCTTTGCCAAGCTAGGCCTCGCTCTAAGACCCGGTTCCGACTATGTCGTGTGTCAACAAATCGTCAACGACAACGAATCGTGTCGTTGTAATGTGAATAGTTTCATATAAAATGTTCTGCCGCTACGACACATGATAAAAAATCGTCCCGACACACGACATGGTGGGAACTGGGTCTTAGAGCCTACTTTTTAAGTCATCGTACACTTGTAGCCCATGTGGCAATATACCTTGACACTGGCAAAATTGTCCCACTGGACTGAGCCATTTTAACTTAAAAAACTAAAGGAAGGAAAGAAAACATGTTTATTCACGAACACAAACAGGATAATTAAGAGAGAAAATAATTAGGAGTATTGTTTACCATAAACTAACGATCATTCCAAATTTAAACTAAGTAGGTAAGTCTTCCAATGGCCGTCATTTCTGTAACGCGTCGCGTGATAGGGCAGATAAATATTGGTGCGAATTCCTAATGCCACTGCGGTCAATAAAGTCAGCTCAATAGACGGCCTGGCTCGCATTCATTTCCATGAAAATAGCCTTTGCTGAGAGCGTCTTATTGATAACGTCGCTTCTACCCGCTATTTAGTACTAAAATGTGAGTTTGCTTCTAATGTTAATTATTTAGCTAGTCTTTTTATAGTAAAAATATTGTTACAAATTATTTTTGCAGAATATTTTCATATTATTAAGTACCTAAGTAAAGCTTCATTTTATAAGCTTGCCTGAACGAAGTATGCACCATCTTCGCTGCAAAGTGTGACAGCAACTGTAGGCAGCGGCGCTATAAACGTTGTATAAACTTGGTCGCTTGTCAATTCAGTAATAGTAGATTACGTACCGAGGCCTGTAAAGTAAAAAAATGTCTCAGATCTCGTGTAATTGTCGTCTGAAGCGAAGCTGAGGTCGACAAACATGTGATCAGAGACTTTCTTATTTACTGGCCAAGGTCTGTACACTACTTTTCTGCTCGCAGTCGGCAAACAGTGAATTTCTTTTGCGTAGCAACCTGCAATTGGCTACTTGCCGGCCGGAGGGCAGACAAAGTTTTTTACACGTGTTTTTTTAAATACTTCAATGCTACGGTTTTAGACAATTTAGGTAATACTAAAGCCAGTTGTATATTGTATTCTAAGTAAAATATGTGTTTTTCTGCTCCAACCATTACAAATTACCTACGTGTAGTCAGGCGCGTGTTTATAAATAAATGAAGAGTTCTAGACAGAATTCTTCGTATCTTTAAGTGTCACCCTGTTTTTGTACCACGCGTTTTGTTGATACATCATGTAGAAGTAATATTACATGTGCAAAATACGAGCTATGTGTATCATTACTATTACTGCATACTATTATCAAACAAACCGCCGCGCTGTCCCGATGGCGATGGAACCAGTGGACGGTACGTGGAACATTTAATGGATTTAGATTTAGCGTGAATCCTCCAAATGTTTACTTTCGCTCTCCCTAGTTAACGTCCACAAAGCTTAGTGCAGTGGTGCATCGATTCGTCTGTTAGTTTTCGAGTGGGATACGCACGGATTTTGAAACGAAAATGGATTGTTTTGTGTTTTTACGGACTTTATCCTTCCCGAAAACAAACAGAAAAAAGGTGTTCCGGACCGAAGGCAACATGCAGACACTTCTGCCATTTCAATGAGATATCAGGCCGTTCTATTCTTGCATAAGTATAATATAGCTGCGTCCCTACTTATGTAAGTAAAACTTACTAGTGTAATGCTGGCCTTACACCGAGCGGATGCTGCTCCTGCCCGTCTCATGGGACCCTCGCAGGGGCAGTATCCGCCAGGGTACGGGCTATTAGGGATCAAACTATACCTATGTCAGGCAAAGGGCGAGTCACGTTTTTAATGAATAGGTTATTGATATTATGTCGATACGTCAAATTCTCATCAGTGATAAAGATCTTTGGCATATTGCGGTAGTTTCGAGTTAGTGCTCCAAAGGGCTTATTCTTCATTAAAAATGTTTTAGGTTACCATTGCGCTTTATGACCGAAACTTATTCTACACTGGAGACCTATTCGAACGTGCTAAGCTGACATTTGACATATCGACTTCATATTCCCTGCGTCATTAGCATGTCATATTGATCATTTCCACGGAAGGACGCATCGAAATGTCACTTAAACACGTTCGAATAGGTTCGAGCAGTCATATCCCATACTAAGGCCGGCTAACCCGGAGTTAAGCGTTTATAAAGTATAGGATTACAACTTACTTCGGGTTATCTGGCTAACTCCGGAAGGGACAAGTGGCGTTTATCATATATTGAATGTTGCTCGTGTCAGGTTTGAGAGATAAATATAATTCAAAATTAATTCATATGGGCGTTTTATAACCAAAGTGAACATTAACATATCTCTAGGATAAACATTTCAATTCAAGGATCTTATTTAGACATTTTCAATAACAAAAACGACCGCAATTATTTTATCGATTTTGTAATCGTGCCAGAGGTCGTCTATCCAAATTACCCCAAACTAACGTTTGCCCCAAATTCCTACAGACCAACAGGTTTTCATAGTGATGATAAATTTAGAATACTTTGTGGACATGCAATACAAACAGACAATTAATTAGTTAATTACATTGTATTTTTAAGCTATAACATAGTATTGAAAAGGGGAAATTCGCAATGAGCGACGAATTACCTATTCGCACGTGTATCGTTCGACGTTTTACAGTACCTACATATGGTGCATAATGGCACATAAATTGTCCCTTATCGCACTACTGCGGTTATATATCACCATATGTGCTGTTAACTAAATAGTATCGTTTACTAATAGGTACGTATTTAAATTTTAACTCTCCTATTATCGTCGACATCTTTGTGGTTACCACGTATTTAAAACTGTACTTACTTAGTATACTAGACTCGCTAGCATCTGCGTCAACTCCCTGTCAATGCATTTTGCTCGTATTATATTTACTTGTGGGAGCGAGATGCGACAGTAACGTGAAATAGTTTACTACAGCAAATTGTGGTAGCGGTACTTGTTTTCTTGGTAACAAAAATAAAACAAAGAAAGGCAAGACATTTTTCGTTATTTTAATTCTATAATTTAAATGAATCATATTATTTAAGTTATTTATATATAGGACACCCAGACAGGCAGACACCAACCGGAAAATACGAGTAGTAGGGCTAATTACAGGACACAACACACAAAACAAACACCTATACAACATGGGTAAAACTGAGAGTCCTACGTGCAGAGCCTGCATGGAAGAAGAGGAAACGACAAAACTGCTGACAGGTAGAAGTATACAGGAGTAGGTATTTAGGGACTCCAATCCAAACACACTAAAAGAGGCGTTAGTAACCTAAAACCGATGTTGGGTTTCATGGAGGAGCTTGGATGGTTGGAATAGGGCTACCTCGTTGCCACACAAAAAAGTCACAATGGACGAGTTCCGGAAAATGCCCAGAAAAACGAACTAACTTAAGTTATTTATATAAATTCAAGAGAAAAGTGGCTGAGTGAGGTTACTTTTTGTTGCTTTATTAAATTAGGACGTAATATATGTAAGATAAGTAATCAAGAATTAAGTAGGTAAATACATGATTTGCCGCGGCTCTTAAGTTGCTGAGGTTATTATAATAACGCCTCAGTATAATGTAATTTAGGCAGTAACCGCGTCTATGGCTCTAGTTTATGACGCGACGGAGGGATTAATAAAACGGGCGGGAACGAAACGTTTCCCCTGGTGCGGCTAATCGGGGATAAAAGCCACTTTTACAGCCATGTCTCCGCGTGGAACAATGGAGCGATGTTTCCAAACCGGCTTTGACATTTTTACACCAAGGAATATTAGTGACATACAAATATGCGATACCTATATTCAGAGAATGAAATCTTAGAGATAATCCACAATTAACAGCGTCGATGACAGTTTATGTCTATACACAGGCAGTCTAGCATAAGTCATAACTCATAACTTTAGGCGCGAGTTCATATTTCAAGTCGTTATTGATGTACAGTCAAACCAAGTTATCTCGTCCAAGCAACAAACTATTCAACTTTCAACTGTTATTTTAAACGGTAAACTTCTATGAAACTATGACGTTTACTTAACACTTACACAGTCTGTTCTATCAAAATATATAGGAAAGTTAGCATAAAAGGACTCTACCTAAAATCGCCGTTAATAGAACTTCCTAACAATGTAAACCAAAGGCGTCACATGTTTCTCCTTGTATTTCCACACTACCTCATCAAACACCACTGAAACCAATCACTACTGAAACGGTCGTATTATCGTAACTTATAAAACATAAGTAAATCAATTATTCTTGGAGATTTTATTCAGAACTTAAAAGTTAGGTTATTACGATCAGTGTGGCAGTCTGTTTACATTGTTAGGAAGTTCCATTGACTGCGATCTTAGGTATGAAGTGTCGTGGCTTTTCACATGTTATGCTACGGGGCCTGTTGGTGGTGAGTGACACCTTTTAGATGGCGCTAACTACATATCCCACCTATATAATAACCTAACTACAGTATGAAATACGTAAGTATTACTATACAATATTTCTAAATTTAAAGTACCTTAATCTCTTTTGCTCTTAAACTTTATCAACTATTGCTGACATTAGGTTTTGTAACATTTTAAAAACATACAAAAGATACCTTCCTCGCACAACGTATCAGTATTGCGATACAACGAGGAAATGCCGCCCGGCATCCTAGGTACAATGCCCCAAGGACCTATTTTAGATTTAAGGTAGGTAGAGGTAGGTAGCTGTTTACTCTGTAAAATTTGAAAATAAATGTTTTAAATATTCTAAAGATACCTACTTATTAATTTTTCACAGCATTTTAATTGAAATAGCTAAATATAAATAAGTTCATGAGTACCTATTTAACAGTAGAGGTTAGTTAGTACACAGTTTTTTTTGGTTTTTGTCGTTTATTAATCAATAGCAAGAGTAATGGTACAGAAACAACATGACGATAGATCGATTTATGTTTTTAAAATATATCGTGGTTGACGCAATGTTTGGGCAATCTAATCTTCGAAAATATTTACCATTCGGTTATGGGTACCATGCAATATATTAAATATCCGAATTTGCATATGTGTGCCAATCGGAACGAGGCATGGCGTAGATAATCTTCGGTTGGTGCCATCGGCACGCGACCAACATTAGTAGCAAGGTCAAGAACGCACGCACGCTGCCGTCGACGCAATCCTGCACTTCTTTTTCTCGGCATATTATTTACATAGGTTTTCAATTTTAATAGGTTAATTTAAGTTTAGCTTCTGTTTATTTTGAACGAAGAAAAAATGGCTGGTTCTTACATTTATAACCTAAGATAGTTGTGTTATTTACCGTTACCTAATTTGAATAAGTAAGCACACATTACCAGTATCATAGTTTTGCTTAAAGGACTAGTATCCGGGCCACAACATTATAAAAAAAGGTATCATAATTTTTATTAGAAAACTCCCGTGAGTATCAGACATATTAAAATTCGACTTTATTGACGTGAGTAACCCGCTTTGAGAATTTTATTAAAGGTATCATAGTTGCTGTAGTATGACAAACGCTAGCGACTGCGCGATTCTGAAGCATTTGCATCTTCGTTATTAAGAGGCCACAGTGGGCAAATTGTTATCATTCAGACGTCTAGATCTCAATATTGATAACAACTAGGTACCTGATATTCATACACATAAAACTTCAACATAATTCCTTCAAACTGGTAAACGTGAAAATATGATTTTTAACAAAAGCATTGATACCTTTATTCTTCAAACATAGGTCCTTTATTACATATTTTTGGCAAGAACGTCGAAACCATGTAAACATGATTCTTAGTTAAATAGTTGAGTAATAACTAGTTCTTAAATCTGGTAAAAGCTTTTATCTATACAAGTTGTAGTTTAGTTGTAAACAGCTATTATCTGATAACGCGGTTTATTTTGACCCTCCCGCCTACTATGGCCAATAGACATATGATGTTACGTGAACTTGGTAAATTGTTTGAAATTATAATATGAACGGAAAAATTTCGACAAACTCATTATATCACGTTATCCACGCGACAACTGATTGACCCAGATGTCAATATTTAATTTCTATCAGCCAGCCAAACTTTACTCGCGATATTCACCTCAACTTTCATCAAAATATATATAATATTTTCATTGCGCAAAATAAATATAATAATAAATAACTTATATACATACTTACATCAAAACAACTTATCTTTGAATCTAACATCCTTTGTTTGGATTTCCTTATCCTCTATTTTTCTGAGGGAGGTGATGACTGTAAGATAAGTTATTCGGTTACTTCGGTGTACTTATGTACAAACATGTATTGCAGAAATATATGTATACTCGTAGGTACAGTAAACATCGGATTAACTTTGAATATAACTGAATCCGTACCTTCATAGTTATAAAGGGATACGACAGATTACGAGTACGTTTGGCCGAAGTAGACATTCTGGAGAGCGGAAGAGTTAAAGCCGGCAAAGGAAATCGGAGAGACAAATTCCTCTTGCGTGCTCCTTAAGGCTTATGTTAAATTGTTCGGAATTTTCCCGCGTGGTTCTGTTAGGATATTTAAGCTATTTTAGAACTTACCACACTTGTTCTTTAAGCGTGGTATTACCTACAGATGCGTATTATGGTGGATGTCCATGGGTCAATTTTCTTACGAAAGTTTTTGCAGATTCATCATTGCAGATCATAATATATATACTCGTATGTCAATAATAACATGAAAAAGTTTCCTATAAGCAAGTTAATTATGGAATTTTTTAAAGACGTATGATTTATAAGTACTACTGGGTACCTACATTTCCATTTATACAGGCTGATTATTTTATCACCAGCCAAATAAAATAATCATCCTGATAAAATCCCTGATCTCATCGTGATAAAATAATCACCTGTATTTGCGTGGTGACCAGTGGTTGTCTTATATGCTCTGTCTAATTAAGGTGGTCTGTGAGCCTCCATAAAGGTGCTCAAAAGTGACAGTAAGTTAATTACGTATCCAAACAGATAAAGATTACGAACAGGCAGCCTAAGTGAAAGGAGAATACAATCCGTGTGTTCGATCATCCGAGAGCGGATGCGATACCGATATTACCGAGAGTAGCCGGTCACAATACGAGTACAGACGTGTATCGATCGAGTGCACACAGAAGACACAGACCACTCTATCTCTGATACGTTCGATTCGACCAGAGATTAGTAGATTAACCAAGAGACGACATTTTGGTAGAGAAGTAGACCCTTAGAGTCCTTTTGAGTCCTTAGAGTTTTTTTGGTAGAGTTCCTTAGAACTCTTGGTGTTGGAAAACCTCGACAGTCTACCCATCCTGTGAACATCAATTTGGATTCATTAAATCAGCATTTTTCCTCTTCAGCTTCTTTTAGTGGACCTGTTAAGGAGGATACCCTTAACAGCCTTTCTAATCTTCCGAGTTCAAGTTTATCTCCTTTCAGATTTCGTCAATTCACTGATAGCGACGTTAAGAAGAGCCTGCTTTATATCAGTTCAAATGCTGTTGGTGTTGATAGCATTAGTCGTAACATGATAGTTCCTCTTCTTGATATATTAGTTCCTATTATTACCGGCATATTAAACCTCTCCTTATCTTCCAGTACATTTCCTTCTTTGTGGAAAGATGCCGATATCATTCCTCTCCCTAAAAAATCCAATCCTAGTTCTTTTTCTGATTACCGCCCTATTTCGATTCTTCCTTATCTATCCAAAGTCCTGGAGCGGCTAGTGCATCAACAATTAACTTCCTTTTTAAATAGAAATAATCTTTTAAATCAGTTTCAGTCTGGGTTTCGTTCTGGACATAGTACTACAACAGCTTTAGTCAAAGTCACTGATGACATTCGATTGGGCATGAATGATAGAAAGCTTACTGTGCTAACCCTTCTGGATTTCAGTAATGCTTTCAATACAGTTGACTTTGACATTCTACTTGCCATCCTACGCTCTCTTAATGTATCTACTGCAGTGCTTGACTGGTTTCATAGCTATCTAAATGGTCGCCGGCAAAGAATTAAGGTGGATACTTCGCGGTCTTCGTGGTGTAGCACGCTGGCAGGCGTCCCGCAAGGCGGCGTGCTCTCCCCTCTTTTATTTTCTATCTTCATCAATTCCATTACTTACAATCTTTCATCTTCTTATCACCTGTATGCCGACGATCTTCAGATATACTCACAGGGTGGGCTGGGCGATCTTTCGTCCGTCATTGAGAGCACAAATGCTGACTTGGTACGCATTTCAGACTGGAGTCGCAACTATGGTCTGACAGTGAACCCTTCAAAGACCCAAGCCATTATAATCGGTAGTAACAAATTTATGACGAAAGTTGATTATAATAGTCTCCCTCCGGTTCTCTTTGATGGGATTCTAATACCTTTTTCTAAGCAAGTAAGAAACCTGGGTATAATTCTGGATTGTACATTATCCTGGATTCCCCAAGTGAGCGAGGTGAGCAGGAAGGTGTTCGCTGCAGTAGGATCCCTCAGGCGGCTTCGTAATTTTTTACCTATCGCCACTAAAATTGCGCTTGCTCAAACGTTGCTTCTTCCTATACTGGATTATGCAGACATATCTTATCTTGACCTAACCGAGGAGCAACTAAACAAACTTGAGCGTATTCAAAATCTTTGCATAAGGTTCATTTTTGGGTTACGCAAATATGACCATGTTTCTTGTTTTCGTTCTCAACTCAAGTGGCTCCCTATCCGTTATCGTCGTAACTCCCATATTCTTTCACTTCTCTATAGCATTCTTTTCAACCCTGCAACCCCCTGCTATCTCAAGCAGCGTTTTAGTTATCTCAATTCTCTTCGTTCCTCTCAAAACATGCTTCTGACTGTGCCATCCTCCTCTTCCAAATTTTATAGTACTTCTTTCACTTCTCAAGCAACCCGGCTGTGGAACTCTCTCCCTCTTGATATAAGGCGTGCTGAATCTGTTGCTTCTTTCAAATCTCTCCTTAAAAAGCACTATTTATCACTTCCTTAGTTCCTGTTCATGTAACTATTGTTTTCCATTAATTTGACTGTGTAATCTCAGTAATCTGCTATCATCATTTCGCTTAATTAGTTTGTATTTGTATATATGTATTTATATATTTATGTATTTTGGTATGAACATATATATATGTATGTATATGTAATTGTGTGTGTGTTTGTTTTCTTTTTTTTTTGTAGATTTGTTTTTTCTGTTTTTGTCATATATTTTGGTTCTCACATAATACTTTTTCCAGTTTTGCACCACCTACTGTATGTATACTTTTCTTAGTGTAGTGTCTCCTCTACCCAAAGGTTGTCTGGAAGAGATCGCTCTTTAGCGATAAGACCGCCTGTTGTTTGCCTCTTTTTCATGTGTAATCTATACCAGTTTGTGCTATTTTTTGTTATTTTGAGGTGCAATAAAGAGTTATTGTATTGTATTGTATTGTTGTAGACATTTTTTCGTCAGATTTGAGCATATGATGACTGTTACTACTACTCGTACTGTAAGCTTAAAATTAGATGTGCCTGAGCGCGCTTTGACAGGCGTAAAATTACAAAGCATAACAAAAGCAATTATGCACACATATGCGTCAGCCAGAAATTCAAATCTTACGTTACAAAATTATAAAAACAGTCGGGTTTCATAAACAGAAAGCCAAAATACAAACCGCAGTAAAAAGCGCAACCTACAACAGTGACGCATACATCGACCCCTACGTACGTTAACCCCTACGTTCAAACCTATTTTACTAATCTCTGGTTTCGATATTGTACATTTATGTTGTATAACTAGTGTGTGTAAAAGATTTTGGAAAATTGGTTCGATTGTCCACTAGTTCAAGCTTGTTATAAGTAAAATCAAACGCAAGTGCCTATCGAAAAAGACCGAACATTCGGCTTTAAAAACAACCGTATCCTTTTAAGTTGCCATTTCCCTAATTTTAACATTCTCATCTCCGTTCGTCAAAAACTGCCTCCGCTTCTTGGTCAGGTCCGGAAACCGGACACAACCTAAGATGAAACCGGAAAAAGCGATTTAATGTGAAGGAGGCATATTTATATTGTATACTGTATAGTATCTACTTATTAAAATGTAATTTCCTTGTCACCAATGTTAGGTGACTACATAAGGCATAACTCGATGATGCTTGCCATTGACTGACGAGTAAGCTTAATAATAAATCAATACGCCAATAGCTAATAATCAATCATGCACATTCAAGTTCATAGTGCGAGGCTGACTTGAAGAGGCTCTCCGGCGTAACATTGAGATGGAATCCGAATAACGCAACTGACCACTCAAGGTTAAGTATCATTTGAATCCTCTCGAAGCCTACGCAAAGGTGTTAACTGCATCATACATTTTACAGCAATTAGACTGTCATGGTTACAAGTATACCGCAATACAAAAAATACACTGCTAATAGTTGCGGCGCTGTCAGACAAAAGGTAGTATGTTTTCTTGTCTTTAAGGATGATGTCCAATTGCAATTTCGAGCCAGTAGCGTCTAGTTGCCGACCGGTAAAGTTGAGCGTTTTGACTGAGAATGACACAAAGTCAACATAAATATTAAGTTTATCTTATTAAGATATCAAGGTCTGGCGGTGGTGCAATCCAGAATCTAGTTGCCACAAGATCATTATCAGAATTATTTTTATTAAGTGTTCTAAATTGAAGTGTTTAGAAGTAATGTAAAGCCGTGTATAGTAGAGAGTGGTCACCTTGGGCCATTAATCATGAGCTTCGAAAATGTAATAACGCAACGGCCTTCAATGATTTACAACTGCGCAGTTGCATCCGAACTCTTCTGTACGTTCTCGTACGATTTGAAATTTGAAAAACGATATTTTGGCGGTTGGTTAAAAAAAACAATCTCAAATTGGAAATTATGGCATTCTATTTCCATTTGAGTTCAGCATGATTTGTGTTGTATGTAAGCACCCACAAAAAATACGCAGTAAACCAGGAGACGTGCCTAAATATTCGAGACGGCTCTTATTGTCGGATGTGTATGTACACACGCGTTCAGAATTGCATGGGCAGTTTATGAATGAATTCATTCATAAATTGCCCATGCAATTCTGAACGCTATAGTACATTGTCATTTTTCTTGCGATATCTATCCTTCAATGCGATGCGAATTTTAACCCCTAACGAAGAAATAGGAATATTATAAAAATTCTAAAAAAAAATTATACTTTGTGATTATTAGTGCACTGTCAATTATTATAAAATGTTAAGGGTCAGTCACTATGTTACCAAAAATATCGACTCCGGTACATCATTTTAAGTATTTTTGATATCTATGTACAACTATTGGCATAGATAAGTTAATATAATGTATGAAATAAATAATGATGGGCATGGCAAATGACGAGAAAGTATAGTCATTGGCCCTGCCAAAGTTTAAGTTAATACTATTTTGGACGAAGTACTATTATTGGCACAGAGGCCAATCAACTAAACTTTTATGTAAACCATAGGTACTAACCATAGCCTGCCTTCAAGTAACACAGAGAGCCCTCCCTACAGCAGACAGGCATACGTACTTTCCCTTCTGCCGAAGGACGAGCCCAAATGGACATACGCGAATCTGTATTTTGATTAGTCCCGTACACAAAAATAGATCGAAGTGTGCAAGATTTGTTAGTATAGTTGTATCAATGTCTATGTGTTAGTGTCGTCATTACAGATTGTTTGTATGTAATGTGTGAGGTGTGCGTCTGTGTGCACGTTGGCTCCGCAAAAAGTGACAGAATAAAGTGTACGGTATCGGTAAGATGCCATTTTGGCGTCTCTCTTCCAACATGTTGGAAGCCCGTATAGCTTAGCCTATCCATTTTTACGTTATTTTGACTTTTCACGAATTACGGCTTATAACGCTAATAAAAACTGTAACACATATAAAGGAACCCAGGTGTAATTTGAATAACAATAAAAAGGGTAGGTAAATAACAGTGTGAAAGTGCTCTCATCGCTTAGGTCGTTGCAAAATGTTTTTTTAAATGTCTTTCCAGCTGTTATGCTCGAAAACTATCAATTACACTTTATTGTGTTGTTATTATTTTGACGAACATATTTTATGAAAACTAACGGTCAACGACGGTAGGTGAAAATTCGAGCAGTCACAACATAAGCTCCACCAATATTTTCTATTCAGTACTGAAATCTTTCGCCTCGATCGGAACTTCGTATCCCAACTCTTCAGCGATCCCAGTAAAGTGATTGGACAGAAATATCGGTGTGTTCCATTAGGTAATTCCCGGCTCTGCACTTCGCAGATAAATTATTTTATGTAGTTAAACCTTTGCAGCTTGTTGTCGCTGTCGTGTTGGCCCTTAATTTAACTTGATAGCTCCGGAGGCACGTTTGTTTGCCCGCTGATTACGTACTTGTGTAAACATCAACAACTTACCTGAAATACCTTTTACTTGTGCCCGATATGAATAACACGACAAATAGTAATTATAACCGCAGAATTTATGTTACAAGCTTTGTAGCATTGATACGGAGGATCATGGTGTTAATATAAGCGATTAACCTGTTATCAAATGTTTCGTTTCAATCGGGGTAATAGAAAACAATATTTTGTAGGCTAACTTATTCTCGGTTAGGTACTTATACCTTACAATTTTTAATAAATACGCAGTCAACCAATTTGAACCCCAGGCCACTGTATGACTATGTCATAGTGACGCTATATTCCAATTGGTTGACTTTACCTATAATGTAAGGTAAGTTTACTTTAAATAATTACGTAGACTGTATATTAGTTAACTTTCAGTTTCGACTAGTCTAAGTAACAGATTAACTTCGTTAAACTAAGCAAACAAAGGCAGTATTCCATTTAAAGTTAGTTAAAGAGTCAGCCGCCGTGTCACAGCCGCAGCTGTTTGATGATGTTCGGGCTTGTTCAGTACAGCTTTGTTAGCGCATAATGCGATCGTGCCTAAGCTGACAGACGATTTCACGAACTTAAACACGCAAACCTGTTGAGTGTTAAGATCCATAAAAATAATTGAATATTCGTTACGTGCTCTCCGTCTGCACGTTCACTGTGAAATTAAACGTTTAATATTGCTATAAAGTTGACTGTGAATATTTGTAAAATCATCTCATATCTGTAAAAAGCATAAGACTTTCATGGCTTACTAAAAGTTTTCTCATTTTCACAATGACGTCCCGTTGATCTCGATAGGACTTTTTGTTTAATGTGGTCACCGCCGGGTCTGGCATGAGCCTGGCAATTCTTTATTCTTTATCGATGACCTTCGTTCGAAAATAGAACTTTACTATATGTATTTAATACCTATTTAGTTACTTCACTATTCTATTTATTGACGAGTATATTTACTTATAAAGAACAATAGCCATAATACTTACTCGTAATAAAAATTTTGGCTTTTGATGTTAGCAGTAGCCGCCTAGATCTCATTTCTGATTCCGTGTCGCTTAATACTCTTTAGCCAGCAGGGTGGAAAAAAACCCATTACCAGTTGGGGTAAATCGTTTGCGATGAATAATAATGATCTTGGTCGGATATAGGTAATTAGTAGTTTATGCCACTGTACTAATGAAGGGCACTACAACGAGTGTTTTAATGCCTACTTATGTAAAGTTGCATTCACTGCTTTTTCTACACACATATCATAAGTGCGACGGACGGATAATAACGGATTGACCGCGTGTGGGGCGGGGGCCTCGGGGACAGGAGGCTATTTTTTCCCTAGGAGTGAAATTAACCATACAAATCCCATTCATGTTCGCTGCGTCCGCGCCCTGCTGGAGGTGGATACTTAAAGTCTTCTATTTTGTGAACAAAATGCGACCATTTTGAGCATGTTTGACAAATAATAGCTTACGATGCTTGTAAAGTAAAAAAAGTCTCAAATCTCGTGTAATTGTCGTCCGGAGCGCAACTGAGTCTGTACAATACTTTTTTTTAGCGTACCGGCCCGCAATTCGCAGAAAAATCGATTAATTACATAAAAGTTCCATCATTTTGTCAGTAATTTCTTTGAGCCTTACCGTCGTCCGCATGATCCTGTATCGGTGCCATGAGTTGCTGTAGAATGACAATCGCTAGCGACTGTGCGATTCGAGAGTGTTTGCATCTTGCTCGTTCTTAACTGGTGGGAGCAAGTTGGAAATACTTACGAATGGCGCAGTCGCTATCGACTCGTGGCTAAGTAAAACTCACGATTAGCACACAGATGAAACTTTTCGCTCTTATCACGCTTTTGATCTGCGGTCTCGACGCGGAGGAAATTGTCGTGCAGTTTGGGGCGCGACAAGTACCGCTGCGACGATTTACTCTAGCAAACTATTTTACGTTTACTACAGTTGCATCACTTGCATCTCACCCACCAGCGTATAAGTATGTACGACTAAAATGCACTGAGGCTGATATGACGCAGACGCTGGCGAGTATAGCGTACTGCAGTAGATTGAAAGTGTTAAGCACACAGCTCGTATTCACTGCCTATTTGTTACATAATTCTGTTTACTCCTTACTACTCACCAATTGCTCATTTGGCGAATGTCATTTAAAACTAACGTGTCTTTTTATGGCTATATCTATATAATTGAATGTGCACTTAAATTTAATGAGTTTGGTTAATTGAATTGGTTATTACTACTTCATCCATTATATAAGGTTACAAATAAACTCTTTTTTTCCCCTAGCGTTTTATCGGCTAATGCCACGGCTCAGGGACCCTGGGGTCCACTTTTGCAACTAATCCCACGATATGGCGTAGGCGCTAGTTTTACAAATGCAGGCGCCATACTGCGCCTGAATCTGTGCGTTGTGGCGCCCTGGGGCGCCGTGGAAAGTACACAGGGCCCCGTGAGACGCCCCGCCCAGTACAAACGGGCGTCGCTATCCCTATCAATTTCGAAATGCGTACCGGGGTTGGGGCGCGGTGACCATAAACAATAATCTTCAAGTGCGCCGCGGACTGTCCTAGAGGGTAAACCAGGCCTCATTGGGATAGACAGTAGTTTGGTTTCCTCACGATGTTTTCCTGCACCGAAAACCAATTTGTGAGCAATGAGTTCCGGTCTATCGGAACTGAATAATAAAATGGTCTACACCATCGGTCATGGTACTACTACTACGTCATACCGTGATATTGATACGGTTATGAGTTAAATGAGTATTGACTCTCCGTTAAATTTCAAGTTCACAACGTGATTGACGTTGTGATAGTACCACCTAGGTACTATGCTAATTTGCTAATGTACTCGTAATTAAGTAGTTGAGTAAACTTAATTTTAATTGATCAGTTGTATGTAGAGTTCCATGAATGACTGTCACTTAAGGTGCGAGAAAAATGATTTTTTTTAATTACCATCATTTAAAAGTTCAAGGACAAGTTATAACTTTAAGTTGGATTTTTATTCGTTTATCTATAAATCTAGTTACACGAGCACTAAATGTATGTAGTTATGTAATGTTGAGAAAGAGAATCCCATCACTTATCGACCAGGCGCCAGACCGGGCGCACGAGACAGATTCCATGTTATTGCCCGTCGACCGCGAAATAAAACAAAACGTTTATAGACTCGTCATCTAATGTAACCTATTTTGTGTCGGTTCGTAACGACAACTATATAGTTAACTGTCACATTTCGAACAATAAACAAAAAACTAATTTATTAGTAGAGTTCGCATCAGCGGTGCGGCCTGTAATGCGCGTGTCCCTAAGGGCTATTTTAAATGCGGTGCACACACCTGATTTATTTTGTTTTCTGACAGTTTGGAGCACGATAGCCAGTAGATTTATTAGAGACATTTGACTCTGACGGAACATCGAAATGATTTTCACTGTTCGCCCCGTCCCGTCCCGTTATAGTTTAAGTCAACCCTAATTCACCCTTTGATAGACATGCATCGGCAAAATCTTATGTTTTAGTATCATACAGGTCAAAACTTTTATAGATTCGGAAAAAAATATTTATATATGCAAAGGTTTAACAAAATATTTATTTACATATGCATATTATGCATATGTTGAACAACATTGGATAGGTAAACTTCGATTGGCTATTCTTCGCAAGACTTTGGCGTGCAAACTGGAGAAAGATTGTATTATATGTGAGGTCACCCGTAAAATTGCTTCTGTTGAGATAAATGCGTTTCGTTGCAGAATTGCAAGAAGAAGACAAAGGAGAACTAATATAAAATTAAATAAGTCCTTGATAAAATTGCATCTATTTCTATCAGTCGCCATCTTCTTGTAATTATTAAAAATCTTTTAAAATAAACCAACTAATGACAATCATTCGCGGAAATTTAAGTACACTATTAGTAATACCGACAATTTGACTTTGCAAAAAATACAAGTAATACGCAACAACCTACATTATTTCTTGATCGATTGACGCAGTACGACATGTAGCGTTAACCAATGGGTAAGTGCGGTCATTTGGCCAGAGAGTGAAAGTAGAATTGCCGCATGCTGTCAGTTTTTGGTCCGGAACGACTGCAGCATCAGGTTAATGACGACTTCTGTTTTGTTTAGATTATCTACCAGATAAATGGCCACGCTACTTTTAAAAGCTTGTTATTGAGCGAGCGTGCATAGCCGCGTGGGTCGAGTCTGCAACGGAACAACACGGCACAACATTTATAATGAAGATTTATTTTGAACTATTTAAGTGGCATAATCAGATTAAAGAAAGGTCCCACATTAAAACAATTTTGCGGTTTAACTCACGAACTCACGTAAAATTACGAGCCTAGGTCCCATTTTCAAGCACACAAAATGAGACTTTACTAATTCATATTACGTATATCCGTGTACCTATGTTAAATACATACCAAGTCAGAAAGTCACACGGCACCAGATACCTACACTTGCACCATTGATTTCAAACATTCACTAAGTACGTAACTCTTAAATACAAAACCATTACTGCTGCTGGGTTTTATGAGGACAAATTGACGATAAGGACAAAAGAAAATCAAAATGGTGGTTAGATAACAGCTAGACATAGTTCGGTATAATTACTATGCATATCACGCATGTGCTGTCTCGTTGGTTGGTCGTTAGCATGGCCAGTACGTAAAACGTGCGAAATAAGGAAATTGCTCTTATTTTCAATTTAGTTTGTTTTGTTCACTTGCGCTTACGTCGGCGCCTTAATGTAATCTCGCACATGGCTTTGATTGGATTACTAACTATTGATAGCTCTTGATAGGTTTAGCTAATATGTACCATGCTATCTCGGAATGATGAATGCTTAGGTAAGTATGTATCAGTATTCTCAAGTGTGAATCAGTTCTTATTACTTACGACCAACAAAGGAGATAGTTCTTCATCATCCGCTTTTTGTTACGGCTCGCTAAAGGAGCCTGAGATTCGCTCGGCAACCTAAGCACTAAGTTTTGCAAAAAATATTGCGATATCAAGTTCCAAACCTTAGGGGGTTCCAGACCGAATTAAGATTAGATTCAGTTTTTGGAAGTTCTCGTTCATTAAAAAGCGGATGTAAAATACAAAATTGTACCTATTCGGTACAAACATTCTGAGACACGTTACAAGCTGAAGTTTAAACCCGCAGGCTCGGTAATGAAAGTCGGACGTAATAATCCTAGGCTACCAACGCTAGCGAAGTGCGCAGGAATTGTAATATATATTATGTAATTGAACCGTCATTGTGTCAAAGCCTCTAATTCTCTCCTCGTCAAGCGTAATATTAATTCATACCTTACATACATATATTATACTATATAAAATAAATAAATATAATAGCCTGCGATTGTATACACATGTATCTAATTATGTATGTAGAATAATCAGGTAGGACGGACAAAACCTGAAAGTGCATATTTAACTAACAATGTTAGAATTCATTGTGTAAATTCCAGCGCACATAAAGAGCGTATACTTATGAATGAGTCACACTTGGACGTTGTAAGTGTTGTAACGTAGCAACATATTTTTTTATCAAAAAAACCGGGCCGGCCCGATCTGTCAGTTTTTATAGAAAACTTCATGTGCCATCCGAGGGATCCGAGCTTGGACGAGATTATTTCTATTGGAATTGATATATCATCCCGTGCAGTCCCGTCCCGTTTTAGTGCGAGTCATCCTTTACTGTATTTTCCGGAAATCGTTTATTCCATGACGCGATTAATGCCATTAGCAATTTTAACAACATTATTTCTTCTCAAATAGCTTTTCTTCTCGAAAGCATTTTTAACCGTTCGCATATATTCCCGATAGATATTTTACCCATGTGAATGGTCTTGATGGTAGGTTTTCAAACCATTCGCATATTTTCCCACTTTAATAAACTATAGATTTGCCCTAACAGTAGTTAGGTTCGCTAGGTATCTGAAGATACCCGAGAGGCAAACTACGCAGAAATAAATAGGAGCCCTCGAAGTAAGTGGTTTATAAACCTTTGCTAAGTGCGAAGAACAAAAAAAATGGGAAATTTTCGAGTGGTTAAAAACGCTCCTCCGCTTTTTTTTGTGCTTTATGCCATGTATGTTGTGGGTGTGAATAAAGATTTTATCTATCTATCTATCTCCTGAAAAAAAGGCGCTATTGAAAAAAAAATTGGGAATGGTTAGAAAACCGTCAGAGGAAATAAGCTATAGAGAAAAAAAATGGGTAAACGCGAATGGTAAGTATTAATCACGACGTGGAAAAAGGATCCCCGGCCAAATACTCACACTCTACGTAAAGTGGCAGTGTCTCATATTTAATAAACATAAAATGGCGCAAGCAGACGAAACACCAAAATTAATAATGCAGAAACCACGTAGCTCCTTCCAGCGTATGCCCTGAAAAGCATTTTACTGGCTGTTTTATGACTGTGGCAACGACGCTACATACATAATATAAAAGAACATCGATTGAAAATGTCGGACAACTAATAAGTTATTCTACCTAGAACTGTTTATACAATCTATGCATGTTGCCCTAATCTGTTAGGATCCGTCTATCTAAATAAGTACAAGGTATGCAAATATCTTCATAATTAGTTTAAGTTCATAACTGCACAATAATTAGTAATTTGTAACTAGCTGTTATCATCAATGTGTGTAGCGGTTGTAAACTATTATAAATGCAAACGCAAAAACATGGCAATTGACTTATCACTAGGTTAAAAAAAAGGTTATTTCAGATTGCGTGGTCTATAAATACGCAGTAATCCTCACATTAAATACATGTATTTTGCAAGTGTTATATCGGTTAAATATAAATGTATATATTTATGGTAATAAACCCGAGAAGTCGAGATAATTTTTCATTGAAATAACGTTGCGAAAACTGCACATAGTTGGAATTTCAAAAATCGATTTGCTCGACTTATCGGGTTTACCGGGACCCCTCGCTAGTGTTACTTCAAGTGTCTGATTAGGTGAGTATTTTACTCACCTTTCATGTCGCGGCATCACGTCTGCTCAACACTTACGAATCTAGAACACGTACCCATTCGCCTGGCAGAGCTCGTACGGCTTACTAGTGTAACGTCCTATCCCAGTCCCTCTGGAAATGGTGTAGGTCGGCCAAGCTGTCATATAGACTGTATTTTTATTCGCCAGCGACCTTATTAAACACCAAGACAATAAAAAAGGGCTATGCGAATAACATGTATTTTTTTTATACACACCTTCCAAAAAGAATACATTGACATTACTTACTCAAAAGTAACGGGTGAGTTGAATATTTAGAATAACTAACTAGTTTAGAGACTTATCGAGTGAGCAAAGCGAATGTCTTATTAACAACTCGATATAGGGGTAAGTGACCTACCTACTCCTAAAATGATATATCATCGACCGTAGGTTCAATTAGGATAAGAAAAATGTAAATACCTGTCCAATTGATTGTTCATTATCCTAATAGAACCTAAGGTCGGTCGACGATATGTAAATTTTTTTGATAATATCAAAATTTGTTTTTACGAGTCCTTTGATTCATTATAGATTTTCCATGATCCTTTAATCATTTTAAACTGGATTATTACAAAGAACTGTAATAGTACATTATTGCAGAGGCCGGGAAACCGAATTTCGTGGATGAGTATTTTTTGTCGGACGAAGCGAAGCTGAGTCCGACACATTACATACGAATCCGCGAAATTCTATTTCCGTCCGAGGCATATATAGTGCTTTTCTCCAAACATGAAAGGAAATAAAATGTATTCTTGCATAAGATTTGAAAGGAAAAATAAGGTTCCCGCCTAAACTTTCTTTTAATGCACAGTTGTGTTCATAAAAAAAGTTGAAATGTCTTTAGTTTTATTAAGCCGTATCTACACGACCTTGCACAGTGAGCCGTGTGCAACTCGCGATAGAACGAGACAACCAAGCATTTGATCTCCTTCTCTCTAGAACTACTACACTACTACAAAGCCAGCCCAGGCGGGGCATTTTTAAGCACGATATGATCAGATTGATAATTTGATGTCAATCAGATTGTCTCGTCTGTGCAGACCGTTTGGTCGCGGCTAAAGTATATTTGGCTGTTTGCAATATTGATAGTCCAAATATTTATTTAAAAAGTAAAAAACAATACAGTAATGGATTTTAGTACAACTTCCTGGACGCTAAAACCGTAAAATAATGAATTCGATTTTTTTTAATTTGAGTCGGTACATAAGGAGGTTCTTTTCGTACCAATTTTGCTACATTAATGTGAACATTTCCGAGCATATTGGAGAAAATATAATATTGTTCTTGTCTAATATATTGCTGCAGTGTGAATCTAGCGGCTGTGCAGTGGCGTTTTCCGTATTAATAAGTCAATTAACATTTATCGATTTCTTACTATAAATAGTTTGAATTGAATAAAGAAAAGCCTCTTCAATTTGTCATTTACATTTCAATATTTTAGATTTTTTTGAAGTACCTATTATTTCATTTATATATGACTTTAGTAAACCTCTCATTATAAACAATTATTTATTATAAATGAAATGAGTCAGGATATTCGTTTAAATAGTTACTATATGGACATAAGTTATTCAATGTCGCAAAGGCAAAGACGCAATGCCACGTTTCTTCGGGCAGGCCGACGGTAAATCCCTAGAGATCAGAGGCTTAATTCTTGAAAAGGTATTTTGAACGAGGCGCTTAAAAGAAGCAATAGCTTTAGATATAAAATAGCTACAATACTATAGTAAATATAAGAATTCACAATGTAAACTGACTGGATGTGAAAGGTCAACCGTATTCCGTGAGTGAATTAATTTGCGAGGCATTGTTGCTGCAAATTTGATTGGCAGAATATGTTCTAAGCTACTAATTTACCGGTATTAACTAACTAAAAGTAGGTATTATACAATTAATGGGCGTACGCATATATTACTATTGTACACGATGTATAATTCGCAATTAGATTAAAGGTCAGGTTTGTTAGATTCTGAGTCTGAGTTGAGTCAATTCTAAATTTAAAAAATGCATGTGCAAGGTAAATATTGTATTAGAACCTAATCATATTGGACACCGCATCATGCTGTGGATTCATAATTAAAAAAAGAATAATCTGGAACCTTACTGACACCTTAACGCGATTCAGTTAGTACTTAAACTGAGTCGTTGCCATACAATTCGGGCCTTACCATGACGTCTTAACGCGATTCAGTTGACGACCTAAACTGAGTCGCTTCCATACAACTGAGCCTAAACTGAATGGTAACGGAATGGTAAGGCCCTGAGCTCATTTAAGAATCTAAACTGAATCGCATTAAGACATCATGGTAAGGCCCCAGAGCTGTTTTTGGGTACAAAATGTAAACACTCTAGTTATATACCTAACCTGGTGTTAATAAACGCGATTAATCCGTTCTAAAGTGTTTAATTTCAATGAATAACAATCGCGGTAACAGAAGACAATATTATATACATACCTATGTATATAAGACAGGCTTGTCCTTACAAAGTTCACTTTCCATTGTCAAACGCTGTCCAGATTATAATAATACGCAAACAAACTAAAGTTCATGTTGACGACAAAATTCGTCACATTAGCATCATGTCGAATAAGGACCCGAAGTTCCCCAGACACGAAACCGATGTAGAAATATATATAATGAACACTAAAGGCACTCGTGCACTTATTCATGATTTTTATAACAAGTAAGGTAGGATCTGTACAAGTTAGCCTTGGACAACGTAATCAGACATAATACGAAAAAGGGCAGTGAAAATAACTGTAAATTGGTGGTCCAACAGTTATTAGTTGATACGTTATAACCAAATTATTGCATTTGACTGAGTTGCAATCAACTTTAGTGTTATTGAATCGATCGTCAGTGACACTAAGCCCCCTCAATCGGCCTTCAGTGAGGTTATTTAAGAGGTAGGTGGTGCAACGGTTTGAGTGCAGGCACTTGCGTGGTACGAGTACCTTAACATGTGCATTTCACTGCAGCCGTAACTTTTTTCGCTCTTTGTTAAGGAAATTGGTAGTTTCTTAAATAACTATTTAGCAACTGCTGATGAAATATTCTATTATGACTGGTCCAATTTCATATCCTCTTTGTTTTATTGTTGCTACCTTTATTTCACTATGATCCACATAAATTATGTAAGAAAGGTGTGTAATCAATATCTTTGTTCGTAAGCTTGAGTGAAGCAATGCGAGCGGGGCGTAGAAATGTAGACGTGTACTTAGATTTTACGGGAAATTTTGGAAACACAATAAAACTTAGAGTCATACCTAAGTCGTAATGACAGCTACATACAAATAGGTAGGCTACTTACAAATAAAGTGTGTTTTGGAACCTCTAAGGTTTCAATTTGATAGTTGGCGGTATATTTGAAGTCGGTACGTTTTGCCATTTTCACAATGAATTGGGATTTCTGGACTCAAGATGGCGAGGACGTCTCGGCAATAGTTTATGGTTTTTTGTCCGTTGAAAGTTGTTTAATGATTAATAGTGAACTAACGAAGAAGTGTGCAGCAAATAAATAATTACCCTTGAAATGCGTGTAATCACTGATTACACGCTTTCTTTGCCAAGCTAGGTCTCCACCGTACAACGTCTCTCTAAGAATCTACTTTTTAGCTCTCCGTACACTTGTAGCCCATATGGCAATATACGTTGACACTGGCGAAAGTGTCCCACTGGACATAGTCATTTTATCTTGAAAAAACTGAAACTGAACAATGAATAGACTTACCTACTTCAGAACAACGCTTGCAAATTGCACAAATTGTGCAAACACAGCATACGACACCATCAAATTATTGCCGGGCACATTCGCGCATAATTATCCGTAATGCCCCTGTGAACTGGCCTCCACGATCTATGGATTACTTTCAGTGGGGATATGTGAAGCACGCAGATAAACCACTGACGTTGAACCACTTGGAAGCCAACATTTGCCGCGTTATTGCCAATAGACGATCCCAGTTGCTCGAAAAAGTGGTCGAAAATTTGACTTGCCCATTACGCTTCATTCGAGCTAGCCGTGGCGCCCATATGCGCGAAATCATTTTTAAGACCTAATGGCATAAAAAAATATTTTAAATAAAGCCAATACTGTTAAATAAATTTTATGATTTGTTTTTACGTATTTTATTTAATTTTGAATTTGTATACCTTAAAAAAAATCTTCGTTACTTGCTTCTGAATACCCGCGTCATTACACTCATAGCACAAATGATGAATAAGTAGTTAACTTAGAGGTCATTCTCGCAAGAGCGCTTCACTACAAACATCTTAAACTTACCTGACATACATAAAGGCAAATCCTTAAATAACAAAACGTACCCGGCTAAAACTATTTGACGTAAATAATTATTATACAACTTGGTATTAACCTTAAAATAAAAATATAATTTACAAACTATATACCTAGGTATATATTTAAAAAATATCTAATTTTAATCTGGAAGATTAGGCGCCGACGAAAAGAATGATTGATGCAGATTATTATTAACGACTCTGGACCGTTTCGCGCCTAGAGTAACCTAACTAAAATATACATTTTCTTCTGCTATCTAAAGAAAAATCGGGGTTAGTAAATATTGTTGGGATTCTTGAGATGTTTCTCAACCGAGCTCAATAAGCTAGCTTTGTAAACCCAACTTCGAAATCATGGAAAGTTCATGAATTCATTCATTCATCATGTATTTTTGCAAATTTGCAGCGCTTTGTAAACGGATATTCTGTTTACTATCAAAGCCGTCTTCCATTCGAGTGAGTATAATAGATTGAAACGATCAAATCTGCGATACGCCTGGGGCAATACAGCTGTAAGACGGCGAGTGTACCAGCGGATGTGGATCGACATCCCTCGCCTATGCCTCGGTGATCACACATCATGAATATTGCCTGAGCATTTTGTTGTATCTGTTTGTCTCGAACCTAAAAATATATAGAGGATACGTATGTTTTAATAAAAAAAAAACATTAGAAATGGGGGTTTTGTTGCTTCTGCTGATTTACCAGTCGGCGCCACGCGTGTGTGTGTGTAATATGGAATGGAACCTGACTCCCACATACTAAATAAATGATTTCAATGATTTCAATGAAGTATTGTCAAAGTGACGTTTGAAAAATTTCCGCCAGGACCACGTTCCACCAGCGCCCCTAACGGCGAATCAACTCGCGGTAATCCCCATAAAAGACCAAGTGTCAATCTATATATTATTAAGTGTAGTCAGGCGTTAGTGGGTGAATATTTAGGAAAGGTCACACCAAGGTTCGCCTCTTCTAAACCTTATACATCTTGATTGAGTAACGAACGACGACCTCCAAGCGATAACGAGAAGCTTGCGAGGGAAAATTATCTTATTAATTCAGTTACGTGTCTAAATCACTTCTGATTACCATAAGGTCCGCTATCCAGTGCGGCACTAAAGAGAAGTAGCGAATATTTAACACGAACAATTTCATTTAATACTGAGGAACAAGTAATGACTTAATCTGATAAGACTAATGAACGAAACGTAGCCACGTTTCGGTCACGAACCATTTAAATAAAACGTATATATAAATTAAGGCATAAATTACTCGTATTGAAAAAAGACACATTCAGTGCCGGAGGGTAAGTATTAGCTTATTTGTGTTAACCCCTGCCTTACCATGACATCTTTATGCGATTCAGTTTAGGTTCTTATCTATGCTCAGGGGCCTTACCATGACGTCTTAACGCGATTCAGTTTAGGACCTAAACTGAGTCGCTGCCATACAACTGAGCACAGTTAAGAACCTAAACTGAATCGCGTTAAGACGTCATGGTAAGGCCCCAGGGTGCGTAGCCAAGATGCCAATCGCTCACGCTCATTCGCTAACGAAACTCAACTGTCATTGTCACACTAATAAGGAAGAGTAATAGAGAAAGGTAGCTGCGATACGTTATTAAGCGTGAGCGATTGGCATCTTGGCCAGGGGCCTTATCCCAGAACTGTGAATGTCTGAAGACGGCTATTTGTTGAAGTTACGGGAATATTGGAGATATAAGTACCTACCTTTATGAAATTAATGGTGATCACTACGTTACAAATGCAAATATGTTGTATGAACATTATGACTTTTATTGAGTCTAAACTATCATGGGACATATTTACACACGGTTCTCAATGCTTGATAATTGAATCCTAACATGTCGCGATCAGTGTCTAAAAATACGTGAGTGTTATCCGTAATTTTTTATAATATCTATATCATGACTTTTTTAAGAGTGGTGCCTGTACTGCGGTTCAGATGTATCGCGCAGTCGCTGATGGACGTGATGCCTATGCATAGTTCAAAGTGTTGGGTCACACTGCCGCTGCTGCGACAGCGAATCAGTGACGTGCCTCTAGACTCTAGATACGTATCTAAAGATTGTTATCTTATTTGGTACTTGTAATGCGCTAAATGCAGCTACAGTTAAGGTATAAGACTTTTGGGGATTTTTTACAGGATTTTATTAATGTGAATTATTAAGGTATAGGTACGACATTATTTTTCCCATAAATCATATCAATTAAAGTACTATACATGTCGTCGTGCATAATAAACAGTACAAAAATACCAAGCACAAGGAAAGTCATTTATTTTCAAAATGTATACAATGTAATAGTGTAAATTCTTAGAACTTATAATATTCACCGCTCCGAGAATATGGTGATACAGGAATAACGCCATTTATTCACGGCAGAAATATAACTTATGGGTAGCGATCTAATGCGAGTAAAGCACTCCGCCCCCGGCACCGGCTTGCGGGCTCAACCTGCATTTTGCGTCCATGATTGCATTTGCCGTCTGGGGAAACCACTCGTTTATTTACTCATTTCAGCGATAAAGACTCACCTTTATTAAATAATATTACAGTACTCGTACTAACGTTTCCCAATTTTCCGGTGATGTTTTACTTTTTGCTTCTTTTGAATTATTGGGTTAAACTTTTTGGCAATGTTACTGTCAGCAATTTTTTAAATACAATTTTAGTGTAGGTCTCTGCAATAGTATCTTGCGCTTATGAAGGCTGCAAAAATAATTTGTGCCCGACCGAAACATGTGTTCTTGCCGGAACCGAAACTGAAAGGGCGGTATTGTTTTTTATATCGGCCGAAACCGAAACCGAACCTTTCATAAATGTGATTGAAACGCTAAATAAAATGTCAGTAAGCCGTTTTTTTTTCAAATGTATCTCCATCGTCCGATTTCACGTTTCTCGGATTGAAATCTTAGCATTATCATGGCATATTGCCAGCTGTGCCGAGCTCACCTGTCGTCCGTCAGTCAGAAGTCAGAACGCGACCCGAAATTACGATATTGTAAGTTTCGACGCGGCCAAAAGGTTCGGCTGGTTTTTGGCCGAAACCGAACCTTTGGCAGAAACTTGATTGTTAGGCCGAAATCAGCCACAACCGAAACCGAAACTTCAGTCGGACACAAAAAAATATGTGACAGATAAGATTATATCAGATAGTATGTCCACTTACGCTTCGTTAAGTAAGGTATTATTGCCGGTGAGTGTACCTACTCCGTTCAAGATTTTGTACTGCCATCAAAGCGTGTATGTGTAGGTATGCACAGCTAACATGGGCCCTTTAGTAATTTAAAGATCCCAGTGTAAACACAGCGTACAGGGCGAAATTTAAGCCGTAAAAAAGTTATGTAGGTACATTAGGAAGAACGAAGGGCAAGCCCCGGTGGGAATGCGAAGGGCACAGAGCATCTGTTTTCCTGGGGACGGGGTAAGTAAACATTTTTGAAGTTGGTAGTTATTTTAGAAAACTTCGAATAACTCTCACGAAAAGGAGCCTCGATGATACTTTCTCGAATAAACTTTATATATGTTAACTATTGTTCATTCGTGAATAAATAAATTAACGAATTGTAATGAGATCGGAGTACTTCATTAGGTAGTTTATTACATACCCATACATATTGTCTCTATCTCACGACTGAGGCGATCTAATGACTCTTCATACATGGTGATCCGCAAAACGCAACGCGTGGCTTAAGCTGTGACAAAAAAAAACTAACATATGTACCTTCTGACGCCTGACAATGAAAAAATATGTCTCAGTCAGAATTAGAATTAGAATCGTTTATTGCCAACCATGGTACTCCCACGATCTAAATTGTGTGCCCTCACCTCGTTCCGTCGATAGTAGAAGTCCTTAACATAAGTTTAGAACCTTTTCAATCATTGTAAAGATCCAGGGCACAGATGGGTCACTAATCCGCCGCCGCACCAACAAATCTGGTATGAAACCTCAAAGTTTGCGACCAAATAAATACGAAGGTTTCAAACAAACTTTGTTGGGTTTGTCGAATATATTTAGGTGCGTGTGGTTGGATATTTAATCCTGTTCCCAGATTTTATTTAAAAGTAGCATATATTATAGCCCCGTGTGGTAATGGGTTAAGAATTTCATTCCCCCTTCCCTCATGTGGGTGCCGTAAAAGTCGACCTAAGGATATGGGTTCAAATGTGTTGTGGCAGATGGGTTAGCATAGCAACCTGTCACTACAATATCAGAATTACGGTGTTTTTAAACCTATTACTTTGACGTGACCGGGATGGGCCAATCTGTCAGTTTCTATACAAAAGGTCACGTGACGTCCGAGGGCTCCGCGCGTGATTCTTTCTATAGACATTGACAGATCGTCCCGTCCCGTTCCGTTCTAGTGTGAGTCATCCTTAAGTGGGATTCAAATTTGACCAGTTTTATGTACTCTCCACGCGTGAGCTTATGTACGAGTATAATATATGTATGATATTATATTATGTATGATTTTATAATAGATATAATATTATGTATGTACAGTGTGACAAAAAAGGTAGAAATTAAAAAGTGGCAACATCGTAGCGTCGTCCCTTTCAAATCAATAAATATAAGAAAACAGGACGATACTAATTTCATACTTTTTATCTACTCGTAATGTCGTAATATTTCAATAAGCTGGTGTTGTATGTAGTCATTTATCAGGTTCAGCAGCAAAGCTATAATTATGTCATAGTAACATCGATTTACTGTCAACCGAATCATTAATAAAAGCTTGAATGTATTTAGTGGTTATTATGACCACCAAGCGATATAAAATTACCGTTGCCGTTACAAGTTACAGAGGAATGCTCTGTAATAGTGGATTGTATATATCAAGGGCATAAATTGTCCCATTTTAGATGAGACCAATATAGTAGTCGCGGATAAAATGGGTATTTATGCCCGAGGTATATCTGCTTTTCACTTCGATTGTAAGGAAAATATTAGGATTTATTTCACTTGAAATCGTTGAAAATGTAACATCCATACTCGCGCGCTTCGGTTCTATTCTACCCGCTGCGCGGCGCTCGCAGACGGCCGGGAGCGCGGGGCGCGAAGCCGAGGCGAGCGTGCGCCACCTGCGATGTTACTTTATGCCCTCGAGCATGAAAAGCGATTTTGTGTCGCCTAGCCACGACATAAAGGCGAAGTTTTCGAGCAAGTGAAAAATATATTTTTAAATGGAATTTGAGAGCCGGTAAAAGCTAGTTATAATTATTAGTAATGCTTCCGATTTTGTATTTACTACTTGTATATATATATATATATATATATATATATATATACGTATATATATTCTAGAATAAATCAAAATATTTACAAGCCACAAGTAATTTGATAGTTTTATTTTCACCCTACTACTTTTGTGTATGTTTTGGGACCTGAATGAATTTAAATTTATTCCAATGTAATATAACCATAAATGCTACTAGATTTACCGCCTTATTCATTAAAATTTAACATTCCCATATTAGTTAATATATGTTTTGTCCCTTTTTGACAAACGCAATAGTCAAACTGACAGATAGGGACAAACAATAAATTAGTTAACGGAGGTTTAATGAACGTTTATGAGTAGTTTATTTTACGGCATTAGTTGTCCGAAATATTTTTTTAAATATAATACGTATAAATTATAAACTTATTTGGGTACTGGAGGCTTTTGGTCACTTTTAGTATATTATTTACCTATGACATCCACCGAGATACAAGTAGATAGAGACGCCTTCAAAGAGAAAAAGTGTAGCAAGATTATGAATTACTCGTTTTTTAATCAGTTTATAGAAATATAGTATGTTTATAGAAAGTTCTAATTAAAATAACTGTCAGACGAAAGAAACAAATGTGACCAAGAGGACCGTCAACATAGACGGCGGAATTACGTGCAAGAATGTATTTTTCATGGTTTTATTTAAATATCACGATTATGGCAAAGAACTATACGGCCCACCTGATGGAAAGCGTAGCCTATGGACGTCTGCAACTCCAGGAGGATCACATGCGCGTTGCCGACCCAACGATTTAATGATTTAAGGATGATTTATTGAAACTTTACATCACCTTATTGCAAGGGAGTAAAATTCAAGTGTAAATTGCCTTCGACTGAACTTACTATGTTATCTCTCACTTCCACAAGAATTCAAAGTCAAATTTACGGATTTTTATTACTCCATTAGAAAAACACGAAACGACGTATGTCCATTATTCACTAGTCACATAAAAAATGCAAATTTGATAGCCGTAATTAACGAGGTATTCTCGGATTATTATGTAAACAAATTAAGTAAGACAGTTGTTCGCTCCGTGTAAGATCGTGCCGCTGCCCTGGCGGGTAAAGGACAATTTATATACTTATATGACAGATCGCGTTTATAAATTGTATGAAAATTTTGCCTTCGCTTACAAATTAATGTTTAATACTTGCAAAATAATAGTTTGATGGTTGATTTCAACCAAGCATAAACATACCTGTGATCTTGTGACCCTGTGACCTTGACCCTGTGATCTTCTATCTTTGTCACCTGTAGAAAAGGGCTTTTCTACAGGTCAGAAGATAGAAGAGAAAAATATTTCATTTTATTCTACAGCTACTGACGAAATTGCTTGACACGACTGACAATATTGGTGAGCCAGACACATTTTATCAAAAAACATTTTAAATACAGTTGGAAACACTGTAAATATACTTCGATGGTCTCGCTAATGGAAAAGCTTTGCGTCCGAGACCACGCGCTCAGCGCCGGAGCAAATGAGCAAGTAGCTTATTACTTACCTCTTTAGTTGTCGACTTTAACTAAAAGTGGCGCAAACTTTTCCCGGGAGCCTTCTTTAATAGACCCAAACGACTTATGCCTAAAATGTGGGACGTAAGAACAAGAACCTAGTGTATAATAATTACACAGAGGGCGAATTGAATATCTCATATAGACGTCCAGCGTTGAGTTTGGCACGGCGTCGGGCGTTAGGGCGTGGCATCGAGCTGTTAAGGCCGTGGTCTATCCATCCCCCACGCCACGTACAGTGTCACACAGTTGTATGGAATCCATCCAAAAGGCCGCGTACAGCGTTGTTGTCCACGTTTTCATAGGTAAGGCTGTACGCGGCCTGACGGATGGATCTAGACCAGTGTGTTTACAAGTTTGAAATTTACTGAAGAATACTATACTCGCTAGTGTCAATGTACGAGTAACTCACTCTGAGTGCATCTTGCTTGCACTTACTGGTGAGAGCGAAATGCAACTGAAGATAACGAGAGGTAAACGGTACATAGTTTTCTACAGCAACCCGTGGTAAGAACACATCCCAAGGTTTATATTTGCCTAATACGTCGCAGTGCCGGATGCACCACTTGAGTTCCTACCTTAACTGTTCGCCATCAGAATTGTTCCACACGTGCACACTATGCGAGCTTGGTTTGGACCTATTCTAGTTTATAATAGGGGAGGCCAAGAGGAGATTTCTGTAGTTAATCCGGCGCGACAGTCTAACATATGGGGTTCTTGACTTGACATAGGTTCGATATTGTCGAAAAAAAGTAGTCAATAATACTCGTACGCGTCAGGTTAACGAATAGTGGAGTACTTGTTAAAAAGTGTCCATTACAAAAATCTGTCGATTTTAGCGAAACGTGGTGGTAAGGTGTGGTAGGGACACAAAGTTGCAACAACGTTACCTTGAACGCGGTAGATTTATTTTAATTTTTTTTATGATAAGTTGCGCAACCTATACATCAATATCTGACACGCTCGAGTGTTTCTATGTAATATAATTTTTTTTCCAAAAAGTTATTGTCGCTTTCCCCACCACTAACAAAGAAAACATCATATAACCTTTTATTCTTTCTATCAACTAGGCTTTCGATTCCAATAGGTCCCCACGACGCCCGAGTTACTACAATTTAGCATATTTGCCTCCTTTACTATTCGTATTTCCGTTGTAAATATGTTGCATAAAAATTGCAATAAATTGTTCAAGTATAAGTTATCTCATTGTCTAGAAGGTACTATGTTGAGGGAGGGTATTGTTTTGATATGAAACTTCCGTTAGTCATTAGTTTAAACCAATGTACTATCGTGTTCAAAATTGTATGGGAAATGAATGAATTGATTCATAAATTGCCCATGCACTTTTGAACGCGTGTGGTGATTGACATACAGCGATATTGGGGAAATCCTATTTTACTCCCTGAAACTACTAATACATTGTTGAGATTCAAATATCGCATCGATCACTTTACTACTGACATTACATGGCATGAGATATGACTTCCACTATCCAATAATCATTAAACAGCTACATTACATTAAGATCATCGCATAGCCATCCAAACGGGGAATGCATACAGCATAATGGGAACTCTTCCACAGAGTGACCTCATCTAACGCTATCAGGGCTACCCCATGACGTCTTAACGCGGTGCAGTTTAGGACCTAAATTGAGTCGCTGCCATACAACTGAGCACAGTTTTTACAATAGTGTCTGACATGTAATATATATATTTTATCGTTCTATTTAAATATTAATACCAGATTGTACACATGTACCTACCTAGTGAATAAGATGTAAGTAACTGTAGATGTGTGAAAATGACGTGTAAAATGTAAATTTTATTAATAAATATTTGTATTGTATTGTATTGTATTGTATTGTTAAGAACCGAAACTGAATCGCGTTAAGACGTCATGGTAAGGCCCTGTAGTCTTAAACAAATTGTTATTATCACTTTATTTTGTTGGGAGCGTTGGTGGCCCAGGGTGCGTAGCCAAGATGCCAATCGCTCACGTTTAGTCGCTAACGAAACGCAACTGTCATTGTCACACTAATAAGGAAGAGTGATAGAGAGAGGTAGCTACGATACGTTATTAAGCGTGAGCGATTGGCATCTTGGCTACGCACGCTGAGCGTGCGGCTTACAAATTTCAATTCGAAGGTCGTGGGTTCAAACTCCAGCTCGTACCAACGAGTTTTTCGGAACTTATGTACTTACAAAATATCATTTGATATTAGAAAGAAAACATCCTGAGGAAATCGGACTAATCCAAATAAGACCTAGTTTACCCTTCGGGTTGGAAGGTAAGCCAAATCTTAGGGTTAGTTGCCAAGGCGCACCCCGAATTTGCTACAAAAAGGCTAAAAAGAAGAGAACTTAATTTTGTTCAATATTTAAGTATCCTCGTAACGTTTAAAAAAAGAAATTTTTCTTATATTCCAAGTTATTTTCCTATCCCCCGTAATTGGGGCTTTTTTGCCAATTATAAGAGCTTAAAATATTCAACTGCGGACTATTTGAAGCTTGGCTGCAAAAAGCCGATTAGTATTGTTATGTAAATAAAGACGAAATTCATAAACCAGGTTTAAATTCAAAACTGAGTATTTTTATGGTTCCGTACCTCAAAAGGGAAAAAAAACGGAACCCTTATATTCACTTTGGTGTCCGGCTGTATGTATTTTCAAGTAAGTATAGTATATAGTATATGCGGAACCCTCAGTGGGCGAGTCCGACTCACATGTCGCAACTTCTTTATCAACCCGCTCAGTAAAATAGTTAGTACTATAACACCAACCAGATAGATAGACGAAACTATGTAGGTGTAGGTAGTTCTAATGAAATTCCTTTTTGGCATGGAAAGTGTCTGGCTAAGTCGGGAGCAAAAGTAACTTAAATATGTAGGTCCTTTAATATTTAGGGCCAAGACTTTATCGCTGTCGATAGCTCCAAGCTCTCCCTGGGTATTTAATGTCTATTTCCACAGCGGGCAATTTTCTTATCTGCTATATTTTAACTGTTACCTAAAAATGATTGGTATTGATAACTTGTAAAGGAATTCTGAAAACCGGTATTGATAAATAATGGGATACCTACCTACCTACTCGTATTTTTTAAGGTTCGCAAGGGTGAAAACGAACTGTGGCGGTCGTCTGGTTTTTATGTCGCTCTAAGACCGCGTTAGGTATAAACACATACAAAAAAAAAACATTAGGACTCCCGTTTATAACTTTTGATCAACGGGTTCCATCTTATTACTGAGATGCCTTATAGGTACGCAGATTGAAATTTACATAGGTAAATACTAAACAACAAATCATAAAAAAACTTTGAATCCGTTTTAAGCGGACCTTCCAGGATTATGAAAATGCGTTTTTTTTTGGTTGTCTCGATAAATCCCAGACCTGATATGGTAATAAATAGGTAAAACACGTATAAGTATACCTAGTTACTGCATGTAAAAAAATAATAGTAAACGACAGTTTAGCGTGACACGGTTTTAAGAAGTGCCAAAGTGTCATAAGCCGACTATATAGTGCTGTGCTACGTTCGGGCATAGGTACTCGTACCCGCCGGATCTACCAATGTATGGAAAATTTGACATACCCGCTATGCAGATCGGACGGATTGCGCGAACGTTCATGGCCGGCTATAGTCGAAACCCTTTAGTGCGCTAGTGCGTATCGAACTTGGCCGCTTTTATTGCAGTGCAATTAATTATTTCGAACTTCATGACCCAAATATGGAAAATCAAAATACAGTATTAACACTACAAATCTGCAAATAAATCAAAGCAGCATGTTGTTCATGTCGAATATCAGATATTGCGTTAAATTTATTACGGAGCCGATTCGATTTCAACGTCGCATTCATTGGCCATTAAACGAACATTTCTCAGCCCTTTAAAATTGTTTGATTTGCGACGCGTTTCAGTGAAGGGGGCGGGTTAAGAGCACCTGAGCACGCTATCCGACGAGCGAGGGTGCGCTCAATTACTTGTAATATTTGTCGCCCTCGTACATTGATAATAATTATAACGAGTCCAACAGATTACGCCCGACAAGTCCTTTACGGTAGGTTGTCTGCCGCATGCGTGTGCGCGAGCGCGTAGGTCTAAGGCGGCGTACGGAATGCGCACCGCTCGAGCCGTAGACCTCGTCAAAAAGAAAGGACCGTATACTTGTTAAATAATGACGATAGTTGCACGTTACCGAGTGAAATGTTCGGAGGGATGGAGTATTCGGACGAGATGAGCACCTTGGTATTTAAGAGCGGGTCGGCGTGCCGAATGTCATCAGTTAACTCGAGATCACCGCAACGGGAACATCTCCAGTAGTGAAGTGTTCCATTTGGCCGGTCACAGCTAAGGGTCTACTTAAAAGCCCATCACTCACCCCAAGCACAATATGCGCGTTTTTGTGGTAAGTTCATTTTTGAAAATTTATTTACCTAGTGACTTTACCAGATAATACATAAATTCACACATTTAAAATTTGGCACATGCGATTTAACACAATTAACACGCTAATAAGATTTTTTGTTTAAATTCCGGAAAATTTTATTTGATTCATTACTGCTAAGTACCTACTATATATTTATAAGAGATATATTATGTACTTACATATGTCCTTATGACACCGGTTAGTTTTTAGGGCTCCGTAACAAAATGGTAAAAAATAAACCCTTATTTTTATTCCATCAAAATAATTATACAGCACATTATCTATCGTAGTACATTATAAAATAATGTACTTCAATAGCATAACACCATTATTGTATACGCGGAAAATTAGGTAACTAATACTCTGACAAGCCAAGGCTGCAGTAGATTTTTTTAAATTATATGCGTCCCTTTTTTTCATTATGAAAAACATAGGGAGGCATACAGATTAAGAAAACAATCTACTGTAGCCTTGGCTCGCCAGACTATACTTCTACCTACTTGGTTATTAAAATACCTACTTTTTTAAAAGTATTCATTCAAATCACAAAACTCTGAACGACTTTTTACCGAAAACAATCAAAAGTGCGTCTTTTTACAAATAACAAAGGAAGATCCGGCTCTTTAGAAATTCGAAGTCATAAATTCGGCGGTAAAGTGAATCTGGATCGAGTCGAGAAAAGCGCTCCATCGTTATTCTTAACGTGTGCGGGGCCATCTAACGCAATCGGTAGGTGGTATAACATATTGCTTTTAGTAAAACTGGGTTAAATGTTGACTAAGAGAATGAAAATTCTCCTTGTCAATAAAAAAAATTGATCTACCTATACTCTTGTTATTTTAAGTATCTACTTTTACCTGCGGACTTTGCTTTATGCAAAAACCAGATTAAATAATCTGAAATTGTAACATTTTCATGCAAAATAAATACCGTAATGATTTCACGCACATTCTGACTAACAAGGTATTTTTCCGACGAGGATTTAGGTACTCGTAATGTAAATAAAATGATTGTGTAACCTGATTATAATAATGCATTGCGATTGTTTATGCCCTGCTGTTATTTTTAAGAACGCGCAGTCGACCACATGGAACAGTAGGCAACCGTAAGAACCATGTCAAAGAGGCTGTATAATTAAATACCGAGATTCTCTTTATTTATTCATTAAATTTTGATAACTTAGAATTCTAAATAATTGTAGGTATACCTACTCGTATATTGTAGAGATGCATGAGTGCATTATTTATTCTTATTGGACGACATTACTAGGATACTAAAATCAAAGCAATCAAAATTACCCCCTCCATGTAAAGTAATTTCAAACAAAGTGACCCGTTTTCATTGCTTTTATGTGTATTAAAAGGTTCACCGCAGACAACTAAGCTAGGATTAGGATCAAAGAGATTAAATAGGGGTAAACTGAGTTGACGACTGATTACAAGTTGATCCTTACGTCACCGGGTCGCCGACGCTTACCGACCGTTAAAGTAGCTCCCGATCGCCTCGACTTAATCTGATACAATGTCAAAAAACGTTCATACTTTTACCTTTATTACGCAACTTGTGAAAAATGTGGCCCAGATTACACAACTTGCCAAACTGTTCGTAATGTTTACGATATGTGCCTTGTTACAGGTTCTCGCCTGTGTGGCGATGGCCTACGGCCGGCCCGAACCCCCGGTGGGCTACAGCTACTCGGGCCCCGCCCGCGCGCCGTCCGGCAGCTATGGAGCTCCTTCCCTCGGAGGACACTCCAGCGGAGGCATCTCTTTAGGAGGACATTCCGGCGGAATTTCTTTAGGTGGCCATTCTGGAGGCCTCTCGTTCGGCGGTGGCCACTCCAGCGGTCAATCCTTCAGCGGCGGATACTCCTCTGGCGGACACTCACTCGGTGGCGGCAGCATAGGCGGCGGTTCCTTCGGCGGTGACTCCGGTTTCGGTGGTGGCTACGCCGGTGGTTACTCTGGTGCTCCTCTAGTCCAAAAGCACATCTATGTCCATGTACCTCCCCCAGAACCCGTTGAGCACCATGCTCCCAGGATTTCCGCTGTCGCTCCTCCTCAGAAACACTACAAAATCATCTTCATCAAGGCCCCGACTCCCCCTACCCCTACCGCTCCCATCATTCCGGTGCAGCCTCAGAACGAAGAGAAGACCCTGGTTTACGTGTTGGTCAAGAAACCCGAAGAGCAGCCCGAAATCGTCATCCCCACCCCGGCCCCGACCCAGCCTTCCAAACCCGAAGTTTACTTCATCAAGTACCAAACCCAGAAGGAATCTGGTGCCATCGGTGGTGGCGCTATTGGCGGTGGTGCTATCGGCGGCGGCATCGGCGGAGGAATCAGCGGAGGTGACCTGGGTGGCCTCGCGATCTCCGGTGGCGACGGCGGCGCCCACGGCGGAGCTGACATCAGCGCTGATTTCGGTGCCTCCGGTGGTGACGACAGCGGATCTGACGGTCACGGCGGTCAGGGAGGTGCTACCAGCGCTCAATATGGTCCTCCCGGTCATGTAGCTGGTCCCCTTCATTAAACGTACTTAGTATAAATATGAAATACGAGTGGTAGGCAGTTCTAAACATCTTATTTATTTAAATCAAGTAGACAGTGATAAATCTCGTAGTCAACAATAAATGGTGATTCGCAATACATCTACAATTAGTGATGAACAGTGCCTGCCACCGCTAACTGGCTATCGAACGCTTTGTATATAGTCACCCCGTGTTCGTGTGTGAGAAAAGCAGTGCAGCGAGACATGATCGTCTCATGGCATCTCATCGTCAACTTGTTATTAGTGCACAGTGTTACTGTTACGTTTTGAATGATAAATATAGTATTTTTATTTTTATAATAAAAAATGTGAATGCATAACTGGTTTATTTTTCGATGCCTAAATGGGGAATGGTGGTTTGAACAGTAATTGCGTCATTGCCGAAAGTGGTCGTGAAAGGTTGCCCTGGTCAGAACGGAGCTGCACCGATGCGCGCTGGATTCCTTTCTCGTTCTCGACCGGTATGATTAGTCTGAACATTATATATAAATTGTGAACAATCGCAATGGTTAAGTTTATGAAGAGTTGCGCAACAGAGTATCGGAGTGGTTCTGGCGCGGGCGCGGGCGCCGGCGCAGACGTCCGCGCGCCGACGCCCGCGCCTGCGCTCGCCGCTCTCGGTAATGGCCCCCTTAATGGATCATACGTGTAATTACACTTTCGTTATAATTTAGTAGACGTCGACGGACTTACATAATCTGTATGCATCTTCACACCAATTCATTATTTTTTATATGGCCTCCGATATTACATTCGAATACGGATTTATCCGAATGGTTTCGACACATTGGGAACCGGTCACTCCAATAAACACAGTCATTACTGTCATTAGCTACGTGTTACGGTAATGATATTGTAAACCATTTTTGTTGGAATCAATTAAAGCGAACAGCATTGTGAAATATTCATTTATGAAAGGTTACGACTTATAAAACTTATCACCGGAGTAGATTGCTAATAATGTAAAAGGATAAGTGCCTCGGTGTAAGTAATTATTAATTTAAGTAATAATTGAAATTAATCACTTTAGAACGGATTAATCGCGTTAATTTACACCATGACCCTACGTTTCAAGCTCTTTACAGAACTCGTTTTCACAAAAGTTTTCGTTCTAAATAGTTTAATTTCAATCATTAACAATCGCGGTAACGGAAGACAATATTATGCAAGCAATAAATAATTAATAAATCAATTTTGAATTAGGTAGTTAATAATTCAGCAATTAGTACCTTTTGTTTACCTAGTACTGGGGCCAATTGAACCATCCGGGGTTAGCCAACTAACCTGGGGTTATCCTGGAGTTAACCCCACAGTTTTTAAACGGATAATTCTGGGTTAGCGCCTTACCGTGCGTAGTGCAATGGCGCTAAATGTTAAATAAACACCATGCTTTGTTAGACGCGTAAAATATGTGGTCAAAGTACGTAAGTTACCTACGAGTAGTTTAGATTTTACCTTAAAGGATGACTCACACTAGAACGGGACCGGACGGGATGGGACGGGGCGGGACGGGAAAATCTGTCAATTTCCATAGAAAGCATCACGTGACATCCGAGGGCTCCGAGCTATCACGTAATTCTTTTCATAGGAATTGTCAGATTTTCCCGTCCCGCCCCGACCCGTTCCGTCCCGTCCCGTGCTAGAGTGAGTCATCTTTAAATCGACACACATTTTGAGGTTTAAGTGATATTCTTCACTTTCGGAAAACGCTTCGCGTGGAAAGTAAAGTCCTCTTTGTACGTTGATTTATTGCTAAGATCTGGATTCTGTCTACGATTATGGCCATTAAAACGGTATAATGGTAGCTTAGAGCAGTAAATTTTAACAAGCTCCATTCGCAATTTCATCGACTTAAAGTCTGAATTTTAAGATTTTTTATTCCCTGAGTGGCTGAATTCAAAAAATCCTTTCTTATATCTTAAAATCATACCTACATGAAATTTCAATAATGTAGATACATGCTTCACTCAATGGTTTAGTCTAGGGGCTCCCAATAATTTTTCCGCGGCGCGCTTGCTTTAAAATTTCGTCACGGCCAACTTAACTATGCTATTGGAAACAGATAGGGATCACGGCGCCCTTTTGTAGTTGGTTTAGGCTATACCAACATAGTTTGATAGTCCCTATACAACAGAACAGTTTTATATACCTAAGTACAAACCTATTATGATAAATAAATGTAAATACATAAGTAGAAGATAACTTAATTTTCACAGATTTAAAAGTAAATTTGGATTGCTGACTGTTACAATGATTGTTAGTAAATATAAATAAGCGGTTTTGTAAGTACTTAATACTGAATCGGCACTTATGGAAATAGGGGTAAAATGAATGTTGTGGAAGAAGTGACGCAAACTTTGGTTGTTATAACTGTTGGTGTTGAGTGCAACGGATTTCTATTGAATGATGCCGGAATTTATTAAAGTTGCAAAATGTTGTGGATGGGATGTTTAACTTAACAAAACCAGTTAAGATATAAGTAATGTATTCGGTATCGTTATCGTTGATAAGCCAGTGACAATATAAGTAAGAACTTAAGCTAACTTAAGACTTATTTTGTTTCTATAGATATTCTACTATGTGCGTGATAGATTATATTTATTACTTTTGCTTAAAGGGATGTGAGTACAGAGTGAAGTAGTCGCATGTGTTAGTTCTGAGTGTAAGTAAACACAGCCACACTAGCGGTGCGAGCACAATTAGCATTATTGATTTGAATTCTCAGGCTCTCTCTGTTCTGTAGGTGTGGGCTATGTCCGGGTTTCCCCGAATTTGTCCTATTTTGGAGTCGGCACGGGGAGCGCCCGGGCCAGGTTTTTAAAAGTAGCCGGGGAAACTCGGACATTTATGTGTTAAGGCAAAAAAAAAGTTTTTTTCCTTGTATCCGAGGAGGGAACGTGATTTCAATGAAATGTCCGGGATTTTTTACGTTTTGCCCGGTTTCATGTACGAGATGGCAGCCCTATTTTTGGTGAATGAACAACTAAATGTTTAAAATTAACTAATCTTTAATTTAAGGTGAACTGAGTTCAGAGTAAGGTAAAATAGGACAGAGGTCAATTATATTCCTCGAACCACAAAAATAAAGATTTTTTTAAAGTTACTTGAACTGATGTTAAGTTTTCAAGCTAAAAGTACCATGGTGTTGGTACTCGATAAGGCGCTACAAAAATTGATTTGTATATTGACATCATCAACAACCGCCATAATACCACATTCATGGGGGACTCGTACATACAAAGTTAATTAATAATGTATCACATGATATTTGACTGAGCCCGTAGGTATATAAAATTATACGAAAAAACGCGCGCACCAAAACTCACATCTTAATAAAACTCCTCCCAAAGTTATGTTATGTACCACGGTCCATTAGCTATATTGCTCGTGGTACTAGGCTCGTAATTCTGTCAGCGAGTCCATCAATCATGTGCAGCTATTGCGGGCAACAGGTAGAAAATATGGTATCAGGACAAATTGACTAGGATGCAGAAAACGTAACGTAAAGCGTAAATAATATTATAGAGTTCTCACCAGAGGCTGGGCGGGGGTAAGTACTTTACCTTATAATTTTAAATGACATAGGTACGTCATATTATAAGGAGAATACTTTACAATACTAAATTAAGAACATGTTCTTACTCTATACATTCATAATAATGTATAACATTGGCATAACGCAGCCTTAACCTACTCCCCATTTCTGCAAGAAATGCCATTTGACATTGGCATGGTGCCGGAAAAAGTTGCGTTCTGGCATGCTATTGGCCGAGGCCGGCCAACTCGCTCGATACAGTAATCTGGGACGTCTGTTTACAGAGCCAGGGATTCGTTAGGTACGTCGTTATGATCTAAATGTGACGATTTCATGCTAAGGAGTAGCAATTGACAGGCCTACCCCTTTGCCGAATGCATAGGACAAACATTAATAAATATCAACACTGAAACACTTATGTATACAATACTTTATTATGAATGAAAACCGTATTAAGACAGATAGGGGAAGATTGGCACCATTTGTACAGTGTTTACTAAAACCTATGTAAAAAAATAACTGTTAGTCAAATTAAAATAAATTAAACACAACTAAATAGTTCACCTATTTGACATTGATAATAGTGGGGTTTAGCCTGAGCGTCAAAGCAAAACTGTAAATTTTCGCAAAACGTGGAAATTGTACGAATGTACCCCACGTCCGGGATAGCTACATACAGTACTTTTCTCTTCGCAAGATACGTAGCTATGTATACTTTTTCATAAAATGTTTACTTGTACAAGTTGTACATGAAATACGATGCCCGTGACAATAATATTTATCTCATGAATAACGTATTTAAGCTCACGTGGGGTACATTCGTACAGCCTGAGTCTACTTACATTTATATGACTGTACGAAGGTATCCCACACAACATAATCATCATCAACATCTTAGAAATTATATAAATATATATATATATTTTTATGTTGACATGTATTTTTAACCTGAAGTGTTAACCTGTGTATAATGAGCTATTGCGGATCTCAACTATGAGCATAAAATAAGTAATAGTACTCGTACAAGTACAGAAGCTTCTCTCTCCTACATTTGACATTTCGCTTTTCAAGGACGCAAATGTCCAAAATCCTTGACATTAGGGTTGTCAACGTACTGCCACGTGCTGCGTGGTAGTACAGATTGCTATGATTACTGTTATGTTATTGTAAAAACGTTAAAATATTATTATACATAATACGTTTTTATGAATGATTTTTTAGTATTAGTATTATTGTCTAAGTATAAATAAGTATACGTTGTTTGAAATATAAATATATCTGAAGCTGAACGCACCTGTGACGTAATGCGCGTTGCACGAACCCTGACAGTTTAGGGCCTATTTAAATAGGCGTCTTTGATATAACGTAAAACGCGAAGTGACACCCCCTGCTAAAGAGGGGGCTAAATTGAATTATTTTTTTCGTGATTTACATGTGTGGTATCATGAAAGGATTTATTTAATTGAAACGGAAACATTCACGAAAAACCGTTATTAAAAAAAAACTCGCTAAAACTAAGAAACAGCGATTGTTCAAAATTAGTAGGGTGCTTTGGGATATATTCGACATATTTTTAGGCTAGTGTAGAATATGTTAGGGTTTCGGCTCGTAAGTGAGAACCTAAGGAGCATTCATTTCAAGTAATTCGATCATTGTAAAATTGGGTATACTCATCAATGGCTTGTGAATATAGCGTTTTAATACGTTACTTGGTTCTGGAAAAAAAAAACAATATTTATTTTCGAATTTACCCGGCCCTGTGATATGTAAGATCAGTAATATATATTCATTGAAATTAAACACTTTAGAACGGATTAATCGCGTTTATTAACACCATGATCCTACGTTTCGAGCCCTTTACAGCACTCGTTTTCACAGGGTTAAGATGATGACTGAGAGAATGCGAATTCTCCCCGTCCACAATCAATCGCGGTAACAGAAGACAATATCAGTAATATATACATTCGAATTTTCCCCGTGGGGTAACGTTGAATGCGTTTTTTAAACTACAGAAACTTAGTCCGTACCGTAATGCTATACTCAATAACTCGACAAAAATGTCAATCTAAAGTAAAAACAAATGACCAATAATTTAACTTGTCAGATTCCTAAGTTATCTGGCATGGAGTAATTTCTAAAGTCCTCTTAAGGCACTAAATGGCACTTTTTTATTTCAACCGTAGCTCACGTGCGCTCACGACTAGCGGCGTGAAGTGAACCGAAACGGGGGCAGATAAATATGCGTCTTGACTAGTGTTCCCGGCGCAGAAATTATTTCCAGTTTAGTAAAAAATGGTGATTTTCGACTTATCCCCATTTTCGCATTTATCCCAAAGCACTTGGGTACTAATAAAAAAGTACATCATAAAAAAAACAGACTGAAAAGCTGTTAAGGCACAACATGTCCCAAGTCATAATAATGCAAAAATGGTGTTTTTTTGCGACCGACACTCTATAAAAAGTTAGCTCTAATGGACCATAGGAGTAAAAGCTAACGTTATTTTTTTCCACAAAAAACACCTAAACCTGGCTAGAAAATCCCTTCTCTGCTAGTACTAAATAATTCCCAAGCTTTGTTGCACTGGGCAGCCGAGACAATAGCCAGGTGAAGTGAGCTCGAACAAAGCCCTTTAGTTCTTCTGAGGGCGGAGCAAAAAGATGTATTTGTACAAGATAACTTATTCAGGAACAATAATACGGGTCCTTAATGGCCACTTGTACTTTACGCCGAGTCGGGAGATCCCAGATATGAATAAGTATTAGGTAACTTATATTGGTTCGGTGCCAAAGTGGTAGGGAAATAGAAATACGAAAGCGCAGCGCAACATGATATAATATTATCACTATTATCAGTTAAGTATTTGGGCCATTTTTTTCCCGGCGATTTCCACTCAGAATAGCGAGGTCTTTTTAGGAGAGTAAAAATGTCCCATTAACATTCTTGCCGTATATTTTAGGTTTAGGTTCGAAAAATGTTGGTACTTTTTCACGTGATTTAAGAGTCGGTCAACTGAACCTCCCTCTCCCTCCCTTCTCTGTGGCCCTCTTCTCGCCAGCATGGCGCCACGGTCATGGAGCAAATATCAACTTCATCGTCTCTTTTACAATTCTTCATCCGATCTGGTTAATGATGATAAAGCTTGCTGAATCATAGAGATAAAAGTTAATTGTGACTTCGAATTTGCGAATTATACCTACTAAGTATACTCGTACTACTACTGTCGTCTGTAATCTTTATCAATGGAACTTCCTAATGGTGTAAACAAACCGCCATATTGATCGTAATAGCCTAACTTTTAACTATTTAATAAAATCTCCATGGTTAGTACTATTTATCTTATGTTTTGTATGATACGATATTACCCTTTTATTAGTGAATAGTTTCAGTGGTGTTTGATGAGGTGTGAAAATACAAGGAGAAACAGTGACAAAACATGTGACGCCTTTTGTTAACATTTTTCCATTGACGTTCCATTGACGGAGATTTTACTAGTTTTGGCTTCAGTGTGTCCCACAAATCAAATCCCTTAACTGTACTTGTTGATGACACTTTTAAAGCGATATTGAACGCGTAAAAAAACTGACACAAGGTGCGGCACATCTTGAAATATTTTGAATTAAGTCCACTTCACTTAACAGCGGATTATTAACATTTCACCGGTACCATTGCCACTTTGGTAATCGTTTTAAAAAGGGATGGACGGATAGTATAGTTGCAATTTTATTATCCATCATAATGTTTCTCTCTCGCACACACTTAGGAGAATTATAACGAGAAAACCCCGGTTGCAGTCGATAAGACCTTGACCACTTAGTTAATGTAGGCCAACAAATTAATTCTCAATGACCATTTCATACATAAGCACTTGCAAATTAGGGTTCATATTTTGAAAAAGTTGAATTTGAGAATCACGTGATAGCTCGGAGCCCTCGGATGTGGCGTGATGTTTTTTTATAGAAACTGACAGATCGTCCCGTCCCGTATAGTGTGAGTCATTCCTTAAACGGAAGTAAGTCCAGTGCTAGGACAACTAAGCCTACCCTAAATAATAAAATCTACAGTTTAGGTTTTCCACTCAGTATTAAATGCGCACAAACGTACTATGTTTACGCGTCTCTACTGCCTTGACGCGAGCAACGAACCAAAAAAGGCACTTTTCTGTTCAACGACGACACATTTTTACGTCTTCCGGCATTAACTAGTGGCATTGTGGTGTTGGTATGATGCTGTTTTCGATTTTGTTAGTTCCTTACGCTCAGAATTCTACTTAAGAATCCATCGCTTCATTCGGAATTCAATGTAGGTACATATATGATTATATGTACAATGGAAATATACCATTTTGATCCCTTTTAACACAATCTACTATTTTTATACCGTTATGTTGTTTGAAGCAGAATTAAAAAAGGCACGACATCGTGCATCGTTTATGCAAACATCGTTATATTCTATATTTTAAAACCCCTTGTTGGGATTGGAGATTGGTGTAACTTTTCATCTTTTATAAACCTATATATTTATTTAGTAGATACATATATAGGGCAGGACTTTGGGTGGCCCAGTGGTAAGGCGTGCCACTTTCGCGAGTCGCGGGCTCATACGAGTACCAATGAGTTTTCGGAACTTACGACATATCATTAGATATATTTACCAATCGCTATTCAACATAAAAATCGTGAGGAAACCGAACTAATCTCAATAAGGCGTAGTTTACCCTCTGGGGTGGAAAGTCAGCCATACCTTGGTTTTGGTATAAGGATGTCAAAGCGGACCCCAGGCATCCAAACCGGGAAAACGCTAGGATGAAGGAAATATCGAGGGGTAAGCGGTCAAATCCAATACGAGTAAGTCGAGCAAACCGATTTTTGAAATTCGAACTATGTGCAATTTAGGTACGTAACGTTGTTATTTCAATGAAAAACTATCTCGACTTATCGGGTTTGACCGCTTACCCCTCGATATACCTGTATAGTATAGAAACATATTTCGGAAAATTATTTTTCAATGGACGGTCATAATTTTGTATTCAAATTATATGTACCTATATTAAGCGCAGTGACATATTTTATTTTTAATGGATGTCTGTCATATAGAGCAAGATCTCCCATGTTTGTATAAGTCGGTGGGCAATTATTGGTTCTTTCAACTCTGCTGTCTAAAGTGGCTTACATAATATCTATCTACAAATGTAGGTAAAATTAGATGAAATAGTCGGTAGTCGGACTTACCGATAGACGGTCTTAACCTCTTGACGTTACTTAATTTTATTCGAGTTTAATTTTCTCATTAATTTTAATGCTGTGTAAATGGCAAGACTAATAACTTCCTATACTTGCTTGTCTTGCCCAAAGTTATTTTAACTGTTCCACTAACTCACTTTCACATTTATAAACTTAGCTGAGACCACGACTAACTAAAGTTTCATTGAGTTCTTATTCAAGTTTTATTTCTTGGAAGATATCATCCGGCACATAAACTTTGACTAATTAAAGTACAAATGTAAAAAGTGTGTCGTAGGAAACAGTTATTGTTATTTGATGACTATAGTCTCACAGAGGTGAATAGGCCGTGGTGTCAATTGTAAGGTAAGAAGTCCGTGTTCGTTCGCGTGATTTTAATGGTGGATTGTGACACATCCATTGCCGGCCATATATTTGGTCCGGTTTGTGCAATCCGTCAGATCTCCATAGTGGGTGTGTCCGCCGGGCATCCACCAGACAAATGATGAAGACCTGATGATGAAGACCAGGGATGGCAGAGTGGAACTGGTAGATAAACCAGCCCTACGTATTATCCTAGTTGTGACATTCATCTTTTTGATTTGATTTCTATTCTGATGATGGAGTTCTTGAGGAATTCAGAGAACTCCTCATATTTGAACGGCACGTGCATTGTGATTAGTGGGTATTCATATACAGCTCGGGCATTTTCATACGGAAGCCATCATTTTGCTGGAGTGGACTGGCTCTCATCCAATTTAACACATTGTTATTTTGTTTGCGACCTTGGAGGTCTACAAGGTAGTTCCGTTTGATTTAACTTCAGATGTAATGAATGAAGCCCTGAGACATTAAGAAAGCTCCTAAATTTTCAAAGGTACACGTGTGGTGAATTGGATATTTGTGAAGTAAACAGGCTAACTCGAACAAATTCAACATTTCACTTTTACCGGGAAGGCCAAATGAAGTCGGTTTTTTTTCTGTAAAATTATCTTTTCGCGTTTTCTTTTCAATTTAAATTATTAAAATTACACAACCGGTGTAGGTAAGTCACTTTTATGAATATCAACTAATAAAATGAGTTTAATGTGTCCTTGCACTATTAAGGACGACTCACACTAGAACGGGGCGGGACGGGGCGGGACGGGGCGGGACGGGAAAATCTGTCAATTTCTATAGAAAAAGTGACGTCACATCCGATGGCTCCGATCTATCACGTGATTCTTTCTATAGAAATTGACAGATTTTCCTGTCCCGCCACGTCCCGTCCCGTGCTAGTTGGAGTCATCCTTTAAACGTCAGTACATATTTGCACCAATCAATCCAGTGTTTGGTAATTATTTACAAGATTTACAATGAAAAAATGAAACATTGTTTTGTTGTACCTAATCTAACGCTATACGAAACCCTGAAAATTCTGTTAGCAAAAATGAAATGTATGTTAAATAAATAAGTACTATTTTCGGCGAGCAAAATAATTTCTGAAAATTAGAAAACCTAGTGGGAGTCTAGTTCTACGGCAATCTTCTACATTAAATCAACCTGAGAATAAGTCCTTAAACATATGTTTTCAACTTCCACAACCAAATCGGCAGTTTGAATACAATTTGTATTATTGCTTCGAGTTCCCTCTAGCTCCGCCGGTGAACGCTCTAACAACAAAATACGTAAAAAGAAATACTAGTTTGGCACAAAAAATGCAGTATGTGTCTTGCAATTTCGAGAGAGGTGAATGGAACGAACAATGAATGAATAGAATTACACCCACAGGTAAAAATTGTATGGAAATTTAATCTAAACTAAAATGGCACTGACGACAGTTTCATATTCAGGTTTAGCTTAAAACGAGGTAGATGTTATCATTATGTCATTTTCATTTGATATTTTCTAGTCGCTAAAGGAAAAGATCGCGTATAAACGGACTTTTCCGGATAAGCATTAGTCTCGATAATATAAATTGAAGTGACTAAGGCCCCCAGTGCCCAGCCCTGGGCACCGGGGGCCTTGGTCACTTTTTCTGTAGTATCTGATGTCTCTTTCAATTTATAATTTACATATAGTAGTGTAAATATTTAAAAAACTAAATTTTTTATAAATGATGTTATTCATGCTTTACAATTGTACATTAGTTTTTCGACTCTGTGCTGGAAGGTCAGATGCGCTCGCTTTTATCAAAACAAACTTCGTTAAATCCTGAGATTAGGTTCCAAAGCAGACTATAAGCTTCATGAGTCGAGCAGAAACCAGGAAAAAACTAGAATTATTGTTTGACATGGCCGTGGGAAACACTAGCTGTCAGTGTAAATAGGTACTCGCACCAACATATAAGTGATATTAGTATGAACTAGATTCAAGAGTGAGACGCAGTCGCTTGTGATTATGTCAAACTCATAGCAGTTCGGTAAATCGTGGATGTTACGCGATTTCTCCTAATTCTGGACGTGTACCATAGAGTGGCATAGAGCATGTGAATAGGAGATGATGAGCCGTGCGAATGGGCGAGGCGTGCGCGTGCGCTGCCGCACGTGCCGGCGCAGCGGCGCGCGCCGCTAGCCTGCATTCTGAGATTTCTGAGTCACTTAGAGCCTATTATCACACTTTATATATATATATATATATATAACGCCCTTACTCAATCCAATATGTTTTCAATCTTACACGGCGTAAACAAGTGAGCGCTCACAACGGTCGCGTATTAGTCTGCAGGCCAACTGAAAAAAAACTGACGTCGATCTGAATCTGTTTTGTAATTTTTTGCAAAAGCCAGGTACACACGCGTTCAAAATTGCATGGGCAGTTTATGAATGAATTCATTCATAAATTGCCCATGCAATTCTGAACGCTATAGTACCAGGCAGGCCCTTTTTTGGCTTTCTTGCTTTGATGAAAACAGAGACAAAGCGGTTATACCTTGTTAATTACTATTAGTCGGTTATAAAACGCCTGAATGTTATTAACATCCACATTTAAAAGCAGGATTGAATACGCCAAAAAGAAACAGTGAAAATAAAGAGAACAAATGGCTTTCTGTCAGCACGTTACACTTAACACAGTATTTGTATGATGAAATAAATGTTGAATATGTATGAATCCGTGTTGCACAATGAGGAAAGCCATTTATTTGCATGTCGCAATTTAGCTGCTATCCGCGGATCTGATAGCTGAGCCTAGTTTTGTTTAGAAATGTAAAGCAAGACTTTGCCACGGATTCGGAATGGGATGTATAAAATTAACTTATCTCGCAAAAGTACGTAATGTAATGACGCATTTATCTTTTGAATCTGTTTTCTTACAAAGTCATTGCTATGGGAACAACAACTTACCAGAGTCACCTTTTGCCCTGCTCTCACCTACTGGGTATATTACTGCGGAAGAATTGAATATTTACAATGAAAATACAATAACAATGTAGGTACTACTAATGCACCTTAATTTAATAGAATGCCACCGGTAAATATTTTCTATGAAATTTACTGGTAATTTACCGGTTAGCGGGTAATTTATACATTTGTTTAGCATTTACAATCGACTTTAAAAAGAAAATGGCCCGAAATATTTTTGTTTCAAAGGCAGCATCATCCAGACAATCCATTTGATTTTTGGTACTGGCCTAATAATGATAGTTATAAGTAACAGGGAACTTGGCTACTTTGAACGGCCCATGCAAGGTGTTCTCAAGCTCAAGCATATGCTGATGCTTTATTCGCCAACAAACTGCCCTCAGTTTGGCGATATATTTTGTATACCTACCACCTAAGTTTCTTTTGAAATAAATAAATTAAATAAAAATTAAAAAAGAAAGAGTCGAAGTCAGTATTTTATTCTCAGCCCGCTGACAGTTTCTATTCTGTTTGAAATAATTCTGTTAAATAATTAGCATAATTATACTTGCACGATGTAATTACGTATCGTAGTTTAGTATATTTCGCTCAACAAACCGAAATGACGAAACCCGTGAAAGGTCGCGTGTGAGTGCGAACTAACGAACGGCTAGCTTAATGACCTATGACCCTACTAATTGTACGGGGATCGCCTTCACTAATTATACTTCGGATTCGATGTACCTACGTGCGGTACGATAGACGTACAGTCAGCCACACAGCTTTGAATACAGACAAAGTGCCATACATCAGCTAAATTTGGGCGTGGAAAGTTATTTTTTCATTTCTCATGCTCTGAAAGTGGGTTGTTGTTTATCTATGAAGCGGGTGGAAAACGATGCATCTCGGGTCGCAAACTATTACATTCCTCTTGGCTCTCGACTTGGAAGCACCAAGCAGAACAAAATGTCAACAATACTCGTATTCTTATTTACTCACGCCAAAAACAAATCCATGGGTATAGTTTTTTCTCTCAAAATATTGGAATTTATTATAGCGACTATCATACGTAAAGGAACTTCGTTCGAGCGCCAAACTACCTCGTCGGAAATGCGTGCCTTTCATCCCTTGGTTAGTAATCTACTATTATATTTTAAGCCATCGGGCCGTACAGGGCCGCATATGTATATCGAAGCGGCTTAAGTGCTCAGCATATTGCAACAAGTACACCCAAGCCAAGCCAGACAGGCGCGGTCTTTGCATCGTTACTGTCAGTTTCATGTGACGGATACATGCGTTCAAAATTTAAAAATTGCTTACGTAGACGTACCAGTGCTCAACGCGGTCTTCCGGTTGCTAACCAAGATGGCGAAGGCGTCTCTTGAATAGTTTTTTTTGTGTACTAAATGTTGTTAAATGTGTAATATTTATAGCGTATTGTGCAGTAAACTAACGAAGAAACGTGCAGCTAATGAATAATTAATCCTGAAAGGCGTGTAACCGTTACCGAGTCATTACTCGGTTGTGCCGAGATCTAGGCCCCCTGAGAAAGTATTATGCTACGTCTAATAAACTTAATAAATAGCGAGGCCAAGTACCGGACAGCGTCGCTCAAGTGGCAATATACTATTTAAATATATAAAATACTGAAGTATTGATAATACGTGACACTGGCAAAATTGTCCAACTCTCGGCCAGACGCCATCATTTATAAAAGAAAGAAAAGTGCTCAACGCTACAATAGTATTTCTACATGGCCACTTATGTCAAAGTTATTAATAAAATAACACTCAAACATATATTTTTCTACGTTTTCCAACACAAACTGTAGTCTATATCAACTGACGCAACAAACCGGTTCTATGATCTGCAATTAGCTCCGTCATTGTGGGTTATGAAAGATTTTGATGGTATAAGGTCAGCTATTACGCACACCTGACCCTCAGCCATTGATGGCCTCTTAAATCACCTGAACATACTCTGCCTTTCAAGTAGGAAACTTAACATGATATGTAGCATCGATTTGACTGACGATTTGTAATCTTTATTGCAATGGTTCATACCATGGACATGGCATGGTTCGAGGTTTTCCCGAAAGATTAAATACAGTATGGGGTTGTTCAAAAAAGATTGTACAAGATTTAAATGGGTCAGCAACGCACATGGACCCCCTGAAGTTGCAGGCATCCATGGGCTACGATGACCGCTTCCATCAGGCGGGCTGTATGATTGTTTGCCACCGTCGTGGTATTAAAAAAACGGCCTAAGGTATACCGATGGTCAAGCATATGATCTAATAAAATAACGCTCGGATAATGCGCGTACATATTCATAGAATATGTACCTAACAGCGTTTATTTTTGTAGTCAAATGCCGTACCTAACGTTTTCTTACGATTAAAAAAAAAAGCATTTACTAGGACTAGCATTTACAGTCATCATCTTAACCCTGTGAAAACGAGTGCTGTAAAGGGCTCGAAACGTAGGATCATGGTGTTAATAAACGCGATTAATCCGTTCTAAAGTGTTTAATTTCAACATTTACTAGGCATTAACTTTTTCTGTGCGTACTAGAAACCTCGCGCAAAACAACCGCTGCGAGTGCATCTCACTCATGATTAAGGGACACGGACTGCTCCGAAATATGTGGAGCATGTGAGCTATTTTCGACTTTATTGACGTGAGTATCCCGATACAAGTGGGTATATTATTGTAGGTATTTGTTGTTAATTGCAGGTTACATTAATGCCGACATATTACATATAGGATAGAGGTACTTTCGCTACAAAATACAACTTACAAAAGATATTTTGTGTCACTCCCAATGACTTGCAATAAAGTGACAGTCAGGTTTATCTTTTTGAGTCACGATTACAGTACATGAAATTAGTACTTATTATTTTATATTAAATGGTTCTGACCATATAGATAGACTAACTTAATATTAGACTTGGGTTCAATCAGACAACCTAACAGGATATAAACTGTTATATCTATAACTGATCTACTTACTACAAAATTACTGCAAAATTGTATAATATGCAGTAGGTAATTATATAAACACTGCCACAAAAAGTATAATATGGTCTAATAAACTCGTATTCTAATTTTGTTTTGGCACGAATATTTGCATAACTACTTAGTACTCACAGTGAAAGCCGACTTGGCACTTGGCAGGCACCATTTTTAAACATACTAAATTTAAGGGGATGTTCGTTATGATGAATGTACTAACTGAATCCAGTAAGATAATATACCATCAAAAACATTCCATGTAAAAACACACAAGCATGTCTCGTTCCGCAGTTCTAATGCAGCAAAAAAGTTTTGAGATGTAATGTTAAAACAAGTCGGTTATTTTAGTCGGTATCGGGGGGTGTCCAGAAAACGCGATTTCCACCGACTTGATTTTATTTGAAACCTCTGTTCCTCTACAATTTGAAAATAGGCAAGTCGATGGAAGTCGATTTCTGTGGACACCCCCCGGTACCGACTAAAATAACCGACTAGTTTTAACATTACATCTCAAAACCGATTGCAGCATAAGAACTGCGGAGTCAGATTTGTGTCTTTTTACATGTAATGTTTTTGATGGGATCTCATCTCTTTTTGTAGGCAGCCCTTCATTTTTATATATGCATCCGATAATTACACTGACATCGTAGTGTATTTGTACCTACCTGTAGGTATAATATGTGCATGAACTACATATTTAATTTTGTAATCGTATGTAATTAAATTAAATTAATTAAAATGTTTATTTCAGATCTCTAGAATCCATATAGTTGTACTGTTACACTGGTTGTATTATATGGAAATATTAATAATTCGATTAATTCTTGGTTGAAACAGTAAGTAAATACCTGTGGCATTTTCCAGGTATCTGCGCGCTAACGAAATCCGATAAGGCGCTTTTGCAAAAAAAAGTAACAAATTAGCATCCAAATGTATACACAGTTACAATGGTAATATTAGAGGGACAGATGCTGAAATCCAATTTACCGCCTGTACCGGTTTGATATAAGGAAAAAACATGCCTACACAGATCAGATAACAATATTAGACAGGTATTATTCAGATATAGAAGGTTAATCGAGACGAATGGATGGTTTGCTAGCCATTATATTATTAGATGCGGTAGACGAGGCGGCGTCGGGCCGCTGTGGCGAGTGGCGTGGCGTGGAAATCAATGTGGCGTAGCGTGACGCCACCGGCGAAGGCTGAGCCTTTGTTGTCAAAAACTGTGACAATGCCACCGCTGTCCCGGTCACGAACAATATTACTAAAATGTATATGCTGTATACTAGCCCTGTCGACAGGGCCTTGTATGTATTGAACGCCTATTTTTAGATACGCTGATGCGCTAAGATTACGAACGAAGATATGAATAATTACATTGTGGTTTCTACAACATTTCGTAATTTTTTCTAATCTTTACACGCTAACTGCGGCACGGGGCTGAAATACCCTATGTATGGTTAACTGAGAGTTAAACTAATGACCGCAACGAACTTGTTAACTGTGGACAATTTCATCAACTTTGGTTAATGATTAGGTAGATTAAATATATATATATATATTATGGGGCGATTTAAACAATTTGACCTAGTCCTATAGTAAGCTCAATGAGGCTTGTGTAATGGATAGATACATATACAAACATAGAAAACACCCATAAATCAAAAACAAATATTCGTGATAAACACACAAATAAATGCCCGACCAGGATTCGAACCCGGGATCTCCTGCTTCGTAGGCAGCGTGACCACAAACTAGGCTAGGAGGTCGACAAACAAACAAATGGATTCCCCGTTTAAACATGCACCTAACGGTGACAACTGTCCGTATACACTCTAGGGCGGCGAAATATTTACTCACATTTCTTAGTAGGTTCAAGCAGTATACGTAGGTTTAGGTACCTACGCAATGAAATCGTAGCTTGTGGTGTCCATCGTGCCTACGAGCATATGTTAATGTACAATCAGGTTCAACGCCCTTTTAAACATCGATTTTTTAAACAAATTTTTCCTTGTCATTCTTGCTTTTGACGGCATATATGCCCTCTGGCACGTCATCTAGCGAAAGTAAAGGAGGAAAATATATATTTTTTTACTTCATTATGAGAATCTTACATTTTTCAATAATCGGTAGCACTTTTAAAACGTGTTTAACGAGTTTAAAAAAATCAGACGCATTTTTTTTTGTCAAAGAACACAACAACGGGTTGACCCGTTTAAATTGTCTACTTTGACAAAATAAGCAACACCACCCCCTAATACCGCTACTTCTGCCGAGCTTGCTATATAAACAACATCGCATGGCATGTGTATGTCCTAAAACAATCATATAATATAATAATATTGCCCTTAAAGTCCAGACAGTGCGATTAAAACGTTTCTCGGCAAATAACATCTACGGAAACACTGAAACGACGAGACACTGAGCATGAGCTTAATTTTCAGCATAAGTAGGCGCTTTAAACTAACACAATACAAAGTGACGCCTCGCCTGCTCGGTCGCATGAAGAATGTCCAGTCCATTAATCATTTATGTATAGGGTAGAGCCGGACATATTGAGCAGTCGGGAAAATTTGGGCAATCGATGTGTATCAAAATAATTACTCGTTAGGCTCTAATATTAAGTTACAGAAACGGAAAACGTGATCTTGATCTTGAGGAGGAATGCATTCCCATCAACGTACACTGATAGTTACCGACCTATTTTGCGCTCAAAAGTAGAAAAACGATTTATGAATTTAATTTTTTTTTGCTCAAGTTCTATTTAACTTAAATTACAAATGTTGGGGGCTAGTTTTTATGTAAGTTGGTATTTTTGATGGGGATAGTTGATCAGTATTTTACTACATAAGTATGGTAAACATTCTATCATTGGCTCATGTTTCTGATAAATAGGACGTCAAACACGGAATATATTATTTATTTCTGTGACGTCAACATACAGTTCTGGTTTTCCTTTATGCGGTACCCGCATCCAGGCTGGTATGCTAATGAAATTGGAAATTCAATTAATTAATTTCCAATCAACATTTCTTTGACTAAAAACCTTTCAACATCGGATAAATTAATGTTAGTTACTAATAATCGTCCACAAATGAGCGATATCTCAAAATTGGTATCAAATGGCACACGGGCTCACTCTATAGGTATTTGGCATTTTTTTGTTCGACACGCTTTTGTCCTAGGTACCTGCTCATTAACCGACTTGATCGATTTTCGCCAAATGTTAATCTAACAGAAACTTAATTTGGCATAAGGCACAAACATTTTGAATACTAACTATTTTGTCCGAAAGTATTAATATAAGTCCGTGACGGGACGAGACAGGGCGGGACGGGATCTGTCAGTTTCTATAGAAAACGTCACGTGGCATCCAAGGGCTCCGAGTTGTCACGTGATTATTTCTTTAGAAATTGACAGATCGTCCCGTCCCGCCACGTCGCGTCCCGTCCCAGTGTGAGTCATCCTTAACGGTTTATGCGCAAATGACTAACTTTACAGAACTCTGAGTCCTTATCTGGTCCTGATTATGCTAAATTCTAAGTTTGAAACAAATTTACTTAGCTCAACTTATCCTACATCCACCTTCAGCTTACCGCACATCGTGAAAAGTTAAGCATTTTAGAGTTGTGTAACTTCGTGAAAAATTTACTAGAAAATGAGGGACAAGACATTTCTTCCCAAAAACATTTTCATTCAAATAATGCAGTAAGTATAAATTTTTCTGGAGCAGTCTGAGGATTCAGAGTGGTAAACTAAAACAATAAACCTTCTCATGATGCCCAGCTCTACCCTAATACTTGGCAATGTTAACGTTTAGGTACTTAGTATCTACCAACCTACATTGGTAGTTAAAAGAAACGGAAATAATATAAACAAATAGGTAGGCATTCGACACATAATCTCTTAATATTAACAAATTGTATTATATGGAAATATTAATAAATAACATATATTTTCCTATAAACTGATGCTACTAGTGTGAAAATGGCTGATATAATATGACTGACCACCATAATCTGACATTTTTTATTGAAATACATATGCCTTTCTTTTTTTACTCCGAGAAAAAGAGAGGCATATAAATAATATAAAAAATTCTACTGTCAGACTGTAATTGTCAGACTAACGTTTGTTCTTAAAGTGAATGTCATTCATTGGACTTTCAGGACTGTGTAAACAAACCGCCATATTGAAATTGTCTTTGAATGATGAATTTACTAGTGATGGGGAAGTGCTATTTTAAGTCAAAATAAATCGATTACTAAAATACCAAAAGTAAAACACATCTCATCTTCATATTTTTAATTGGTTTAATCTTCTGAAAAATCGGTGCTTGAAGTTTTACTAGAGTCACCAGTATTAATTATAAAAGGTGGCGTTTTACATCATCGGTATACCCTATCGATGATGCCGTCTAAATTTTTCATTTTATGCTCTTCTCCTATCACCCTATTATTATGATCCACGCATTTCTTCCACTGCATGCATCCGCATCTGAATTTAGGTATTTATTTAATTTTAAGTATATTATAACTTACGCTACGATCCTTTGCTCATTTACATACCATGTAGTGTACACAATGCCTATATCAGGTAGATACCGTGAGTACCGGCATTACAATGTCACTAACTTTAATCACGTCACTAAACGTCATAGACAAACGTAGAATATAAAAGAAACAAAAACGTCATTGCATTTTGTCGAAATAACGTAACTTTTAAATCGTATTGAATTTTCAATGAAATTTCCAAGATTAAGTAATTTTTCCTATATTTTTTTGTTTTTACGAGAAAGGCTATTTTAATAGTGTATGTTTTCAATGACTTTTGATGAGGTGGTGTGAAACTTTAAGGAGTAACAGTGATAAATCAAAGTGACGCCGTTTGTTTACATAGTCCTGAAAGTCCAATGACATTCACTTTACGAGTAGGTACGAAGTAATAAAGCTAAATCGATTTCTTTCCATTATTTGTCTTCCCTTTCTATTGAATACCATTGTAATTCATATAGTGCAACCTAGTGGGACGCTGTATATCAAATATATGAAACCATCAATATAATAAAAAAACCCGTCAAGAGCATGCCCCGGCATTCTCCGAGTAGGGTTCCGTAGTTTACCGTCCGTTACAACAGGCAACCTTAAAAAGTGTTTTAACAGCTACCATGCTCAATATGCTTATAATAATTAACGATTCGATGATACTTTCGATCACACCCGTCCTGACCCCATTAACTCCGGAAAAACCTTAACAGTGCGAAGTAGACCACGGTACAGCTCCATCTCTCGGAAAATTGGGTAACTAATTTATACAAACTAGACGGGTTATGTATGTTGGGTTTTCGGAGGCAACTTTAGATCGCGTGAATCGATTTGAATCATTCTTTTTTTATTAGAAGGAAGATACGTGCGGGATTATAAATTAAGTACTCAAGATAAAAAAAAAATGTTTGCATATACGGTTAAATTACAAACTTAATGCATACAATTTTTCAAAAACCGTTTAACCAATCAAGTTCAAAATAATTTTCCAGTATAGTTCTTATTATTTAGAGACGTATTTGGATGTCGATGCGCTCATAAGCTCGTAACTGAACATAATAGGTACTTTTATATCTATATTTTTTACTACTTTCGATATGAGGCTCCGAATAACTACTTCACTCGTACCTAACTCCGCATGGAACAAAAGAATCCGTTTCAATGTCGTTTGAACAACATAATCTATAACGACGACATAGGACTTATGACGCACGAGAATGTTCTATTCCGTGGGTAGATACTTAAGTATCTACCCATTGCAGGTCACAAGCTGCTTTAGGGTCTCAGTTGTACCCCTTCTATCGCGACGCCCAAGAAAGTTCTCTCTGTCTACTATAACAATCCGTCGTTTGTTTGTATGTATGTCTGACAATAACTCGATTATCATTAATCGGATCGTCGTAAAATTATGCAGGTGGTTAGATGAGATATATATAATTTTTATAGTTGAATATGAGCCAAATCGCTTATAGGGTTGCCGAGATAAAGGGATCGCGAATTCACATTCGGGGCGAAACACTAGGTAAATATGCTCCAATATTTAACACGAGGTACATGGTGAGTAAGGCCTCGTTACCACTATGCCGGAGAGGTGGGTTTTTCGGCAAATCCGCGAGGATGTTGTGTTGTGGGAAACATTTTTAGCGTGTGTTTTCTGCGAGGGTAGAGGTAGAAAAGTCGGGTCGAAGTAAAAAATAATATTTAAGAGGCTTCCCATACAACCAACGTGATGTTTTTGCCGTTGTAAAAATACTGGCACGGAACCCTCCGTGCGCGAGTCCGACTCGCACTTGGCCGTTTTTTTGGTATTTGTTGTTATCGGCACAGGTTGTAACAGAAATACATCATCTGTGAAGATTTTAACCATCATGGTTCATGAATTTCATGATATATTTAGGCTGGTGACAGACGGACGGACGGACAGACAGACGGGTAGGGATGTCTAGTAATAAGGTCCAGTTTTTTTTTGGGTACGAAACCCTAAACAGAGATGGTTCTATAAAGACATTTCCATTCAAATAAGTAGACAGTTTATTTGTTCTTGTCTGTTGCTATCTACGCAATCGTCCACAGATCTGCCGTATTGCTCAATAATCTGATCAAAAGGGGTTTAGTTCCGGCTCCAAGCCTGGTAATCCAGATATTATGAATGATAAATTAAAATCCGCTGCTCTAGGAGCTTTGTGGGAGCTCAAGAGGGGAAACGAGTTTCTATTTTTAGGCCTCCGTAGTCAAAACGCATTCGCAAACGAGGAAATGACATGTGAGAGCGAATGATTTGGATACAGCCAATACAGGCAACATTTGTGCACACATGCATCATCGTGCATCGTATATACATGATGCATCTGTGCTAGCGTCCAGTGGGATCTGGGGCCTAACCATGACGTCTTAACACGATTCAGTTTAGGTTCTTACCTGTGCTCAGTTGTATGGCAGCGACTCAGTTTGAGTTCGTAACTATGCTCAGTTGTAGGTATGGCAGACTCAGCTTAGGTCGTCAACTGAATTATGTTACGACGTCATGTTAAGGCCCCTGTAGTCTGTACACAGATGAAGTGAATAATGGAAATGTATATTTCTATTTCAATTTGTTTTAGTACTTGCCGTAAGCTATTTGATACAGCACAAACAGTTCCGATAAAATACATCGGGAAAACATATAATTTTACTAAAGTGCTAAAAACTACAACCCGTTAACATAACATTATTGGTTAAATTCTAAGCCGGCGGTCTCATGATGCATGCTTCAATCTCACTTCTGAATGTCGGTCGGAATTGCACACTGGATTACATTGTCAGACAAGCAGCCGGGCCGGTAATAAAGGTAGGAAATACCTCTTCACCGCGTGCCTGCCACAGGTTGGCGTCGTATAAAAGCAAGGATATATAGGTTTCATTTTCGCTAGAGATGTTCTCGCGTGGCATCCTTTTTGTCCGGTGGAAAATAGCTAAGCGCAAATTGCGCCAACCAGCGTTATTCGCTATTCCAGCGTTAATTATCAAACCTTTATTAAAACGCTTAACACTAACCCAGATTATTTAGCTCGAGATAGTTACAGGCTAAAATGGTATCTTAAGGACAATGTACGTACTCCAATCCAAGAAGCTAAATTTAAAAACCGTTTGATGAGGTAATATTATCGATGCTCGATGCGGAATAGTTTTTCTTTGGCTCATCCAGGTTGAACCAAGTGATCCAAATTATAGTAAAAAAAAAACTCAAATGTATTGTTTTATCTTCACTTTGATGGTGTTAATGCTTACGTTAACGTGCATCTTTTAATGGAACATTAATTAAAGATTTTAATTGACGGCAAAATTTCAAACTTGAAACCACTCCACACTGAAACTAAATTGGGCAAACAAACAGACTGTATTTTATTATCTGGGATGAAACAAAATTACAGTACCTAGGTATAGTTGGAACGTGCAGCGTAAATTCAGAACAATACGGTTAATGTGCCGGTTTATTAATGTGATTACGGCCACAATTTCGTTCTGTTATTTCCCTATTCCGTAGTTGCGTATTTCGTGTGCTAGACGGTTTTATTTTTGACAATATCTGGGTGTGTAGCCAAGATGCCAATCGCTCACGCTCAGTTGCTAACGAAAAGTAACTGTCATTGTCACACTAATAAGTAAGAGTGATAGAGAGAGGTAGCTGCGATACGTTATTAAGCGTGAGCGATTGGCATCTTGGCTACGCACGCAGAGCAACGGAACGAAGTTCGGAAGATCCCTGAATCCGTGTTTCCTCAGATATGAGATCAAGCTATATCAATTTTCGTCGACATCTTTAGAGCCCTTTTCGAGAACACCGAAACATAAATATATATTAATCACTCACATTAGAACGGACCGGGACGTGACCAGGCAGGGTCCGATCTGTCAGAGGGCTCCGAGCTATCACGTAATTATTTCTATAGAAATTAACATATCGTCCCGTCCCGCCCCGTCCGTTCTAGTGTGAGTCATTCAGACACGTACAACGAGTTCTACGTATCTGTAGATGATAGCGACGGCCCGATTACAAAGTATTTGCATCTTGCTCTTTCGTAAGTAGTAGGAGCGAGATGCAAATGTTATCCTAGACCTGCCCGGTCTAGCGTAAGTCATCATTTAAAGTGTGTTTGGGCAAAGCTCTATAACAATGCGGAAGTAAAATGGCTACATAAGGTTGAATTATTGGCAAGAAGTTTACGAACACTGATGTTATAAATATAATATAGCTTTATGCGCTTTAAAGTAAAAACTTATTTGCTGCCAGGCTTGTAAGGGCTTAGAGTTTAGAATTTAGTAGGTGAGTTCTATCCTGGACAACTTTAATAACCCAGGCTAATATTATGATTTAATGATATAAGAGTATATGTGTATACTAATGTTTAGGTATAAACTGCTGAAACCACGGTCTGCAAAGACCACGGAGTATTTTTCTGGTCCATGGCAAAGATATAACTAGTTTATTGAAATACGTTTTTGAGCAGTAGTTAATTCTAGGTTTCACGACAGAATAAGTAATTGTACTAAAGTACAGAAGCTTCTCTTTCCTTCATTTGACGTTTAGCTTGTCAAGCATTCAAATGTCAAGATGACATTTAACATTAGGGTTGTCACCATGCTATCAGGCGCGTATGGCGGTATAAAAAATTGTCTAAACATATAAATATGAGCAAAGTATGTATCGAAACATTATTTGTATGAACACGTTTTTATTGATTATTTATTAGTATTGGTATTGATTTGTCCAAGTATAATTAGTATGCGGTGTTTGAAATATAAATATATCTGAACGCACCCGTGAGGTAAAGTGAGTTGCGCAACCCGGCAAGTTTATGCCACCTGTAGGCGGAAGATTTTATGTCAAAGTAAAACGCGGAGTAACACCCCCCTGTGCTAGTACCACGAAAATCGAACGTTTGCGGATTTGTATCTCCACCTAGAGGTCACACTTGCATATTAGAGTAACAAAGAGGTTTTCCCGTCAATGCCAATTTTCGATGTTCGTAGTAGGCATGCTGGTTTCACCGAGTCATATAAGGAAAGTATTTAGTCGTAACTCTTGTCATAAGAACAACTAGTCGTAAGGTTGTCTTTTAAGAATGACCAATGAAACGGTTAACAACGCGATTAAATGTACTTTGCGACCAAAAGTGTGAATGAAGCCCCGCGGGGTGTGCGTGTGTGTATGTACACTACACATTAACTGTAAGCACCTACGCGACGCGTGCCGAAAGCTGCCCTCGCATTCTTATTGTAGGGGTGATTGCGGAAATTGCTTGCCAGCAACCCGCCCGCTTCGTCCGCTTTGTATCCGAGGCTAATGTAGAAAAACGCCCTGAGATCTAAATCCATTTGCGTTTGGATGCTACACATTCCGGGAACACGCTTTAAGACGCCTCGTGTGGAATTTGTTTAGCCATATTTAGTTCATGATTTCTTTCAGTTTCCGTCTAGTTTTTATTTACTGGCAGATTGCCTCCGCGCTCCTTGGAAGAATAATACGCGTTTAAAACATATACCTAAAAAAATTGGTGCCGGCTGGTGGTAATTTAAACCATTCAAAACAAGTAAACTTGTATATATATGTAAGTTTATGAATATAGTAGAATTTTCAGGCATGAATTAAATTATCTATTAATTATAATAAATGTAATATATGTATAAATTATAAATTTTCAGTCGCCTGCCGAGCGCAGGTCGGTCAGCCAACCGCGCGTGCTGGCCAGTGTAAGCATGAACTCCGATACGCAGGTTCGATACGGACCTCGCGATCGCGCTGTATTTGCTTTGCTCAGCACGAGAGACTACGCCTGCGCTCGCGCAGCGATGGAGCCAAATCCGCGCATAGTAACTGCGCTTGCCCGCTTTGTTTGTTCGCGTACCTGTCTATTTTGTTTTTGTTTGTTTACCCACCTCAATAACTGAATGTTTTAATAATTTATATTTTATACCTCAAAATTTTAATGCATGAACTCGCCAAGATGGCATATCTACATTTAGAAATATTTTAAATAGTTTACTCATGTAAGTGAATTGTAATATTCTTATGAGTAATAATAAAGATTCTTTAAACCTAAATTGATAGAGATGTCATATACTCAGTTACTTTACAATTGTAGGTACAGTATGGTATGGTGGCGCCATCCCTCGCTTCTAGTAGAATATAATCTGTAAAGAGGATCTAGAAGGACAGCACTAGACGTAAGTCTGAGCTGTAAAATTGGCGGAACGCACCCTAAGCGTTTCAAAAATAAGAAAGGATTGTATATACTTAGGAAATTTCGGACTCTGGCCGCCGTGGTCGAGTGGCCTAGTGGTTAGGGCGTCTGCGCGAAAGCAGGAGGTCGCTGGTCCGATCCCAGCCCTGGGCACTGGGGGCCTTGGTCACTTTATCTGTATTAGTATACCTATGACATCTCTTTCGATTTATAATTTATGAAAATTATGAATATAGCTTAATATTGATTTTATTTAGAAGATAAATCAAATCAAGTATGTTTAGCACTAGAAACCCTGCACCCTAGGTACCTAATCTTTCTGGTTTAGCCCATTGGTTGACTGGTATAGAATGCCTTAAGGCATTCAATCCGTTATTTGTACTATTTGCATTGCACAAAAAACTTGAAAAAATAAATAAACTTATTATTTTACTATGGTTTTAGGTTAGGTTAGGTTAGGTAGGTAGGTACCTACACTTTAGTAGGTATCTATAGTTTAAATAAGTGAAGTGTATATAATAAAAATAAGTTATGGTTATAGAACGTAAAAATTGGAACACATTTTCTAACCAGTTTTATCCAGTCTAATTATTTGTACGTCAATGCTCGCTCGGCCGCTGGAGTTTGGCAAGAGCGCTCGGGCCCCGCGTTGCGTGCGAGCCGCCGCGCCGCCGCTTCCTCCCCCAGGTGTTGGCATTTCCCATTCTCGGCACGCGCTGACCCAATGAATGTCGCCGTGCCTCACCTTCACTTACTCACCCGCCTAAAAATACGCTTCACTACGCTACTATATCTTCAAAACGGCGCCACAAATTTACTACGTCATTTCCTTGTGTAATATTCATTGCCCTAATCTTTTTGGAATACGAGCACAAGCGAACCTTCCCTGATTTGTATTTCGATGTACCTACAGTCAACAGAAGTAGCTGCTGGCAAGGTGTTCGAAATTATTTTGGCACGAACTTATTGTTGTGACAAATAAGCCAGTTTTCTAAACAGAGTAAAACATGAACTTTTAATGACTTATGATTTATTTGACTAGGTACCTAGTTCCGTAAGAAAAAACATAAATCACTTTAAAAAAATCAACAAAGTAGTAATTTTTAAAAATGTGTATTCCGGCTCTTTCATAACAACATTTTAAACTCGAACGAGCCCGTCCGTACTATATACTTAGTGAAATTCCGAAGAATAATAATATCTCGATAACTATAACATAATTCTAATAAATATTTTTGAAAAATAATGTAAATTTTAGAATATGTTCATTGTATCAGTCAGTTTAAATATTCCTAACGAAGACTTTATTCCTATCATAGTATGCCTATATAGTATGAACTATACACCGTGACCGTTAATAACCCGAAAGATTTAAACCACATATTTTTGACGACTGTACGAGTAAATAATGTTATATCAACATGGGTCTAATTATGTGTCTTAATTAAATTACTATTTCAGTACGAATTAAATCTTATTAATTGCCCGCTTCTTTGTGAACAAGCCTTTAGGTGGGAATCTCAAGTTGAAGAACAGAGAGCGAGCATGACACTTCACGAATCGCTCCGAAATCATGCGACAAAAGGCGAATGGCGTGACTTGTATTCCATGAATGACAAGAAGTGTCAAGTTATGTCTAGCACGATGTTTGTGTTGAAACTATTTTTATTTATTGGCACCACAAAATACCACAAATACTTATGTTTCCAAACTTTATTAGGTGCTACGACATTAAAGTGCTCTTACATTATTATTGAAACTTTGTATCTTAGGTATCTTTTTTTTGACTAACAATCACAACCATAAATTGTTAGGCATGATAATATTCGAAGGAAATCATACTACTTATTTTTTTACATCATACTTACCTCTTACCTCATACAGGAAAGGGACTTTGTTGTAACAGCGATCATGCTAACCTGTACCTACAGTAAACAAAAAAAACTTGAAACAGTTACGCATTTTTATTACGAGTAATTTAATGAATTAGATTTTCAAAATGTGTACCGCCGCTTTCAGCACAAATATTCAATCTTGAACGGATTTCATGATTCAAGTTAACATAAGTGTTCTTGATTACTTCTGAAACCGTTTGAATTCTTATTAACAACTCTTCTCTGGAGTTCACAGGTGTTGAGTAAACCTTATCTTTCAGAGTTCCCCATAGAAAGAAATCTAGCGGAGTTAAATCCGGTGACCGGGCAGGCCATGCTAAAACTTCGCTCCCACGGCCGATCCATCTCTCGGGGTATTGTTGGTTCAGCCAATTACGAACATCCAAGCCGAAGTGGGCCGGGCATCCGTCGTGCTGGAACCACATAGTTCGTCGGGTTTCCAAATCGACATCTTCTAGCAGGTCGTTTAATTCATTATTTAGAAATAATAAATAGTTGTGGGAATTCAGTCTATTTGGAAATATGACGGGACCTATTATTTTATTCCCAATAATGCCAGCCCACAAGTTTACGGAAAATTTGTGCTGGTATGAATTTTCCCTTTTCGCATGGGGATTTTCTTCTAACCACATATGCTGATTATGGGAATTAAAAACTCCCTCTCTCGTGAACAACGATTCATCTGTCCATAATATCTTATTTAGAAATCCAGCATCTTCCACTAATTTCTGATTCATCCTTTGGCAAAAGGCAACTCTAGCTAGCCCGTCATTGTTAATTAATCCGTGTACTTTCCTGTAGTGAAAAGGATGCAGGCCGTACCTTTTCCATAGCCTTAATACGAGCTGATAGTTAACATTGACCATTCTTGCTACAGCTCTTGATGACAAAGTTGGGTCTTCTGTTATGATGTTCATTATTCTGTTCTCTGCTTGTTCATCTAGATTTATAGCCCTTTCTCTGTGAACTTTTCCAAGCCCTTTTTCGCGAAACTGTCGATGGACATCTGCAAAAGTCGAATGGTGAGGTATACGACGGTTTGGGTATCGTCTTCGGTATTCGGCGACTGCCTGGAGCGAGTTCCCATCACAAAATCCGTACACAAAGTGGATATCTGCTAAATGAGCCGAAGGATAATGCGGCATAGCGAATATTATTTATTACAGTCAATAAAATGTTCAATGTTATTTTATCTTGCGTGACAATTAGTTATCATTTGTAATGTGTCATTTTAGTGACAATCAATTTCAAACTAGCCAGTTATAAGAAGAACCACTCTCGCGACTTAGAACAGAACAAACCTAGTTATCTCTATTCTCAGTGATAACAAGAAAGCTACTTGAGATTGAAGTATGTAAGATAAGATATTATAATTATTCGGCTTAATACACTACACTGTATTTTAGTTGCATGTTATATCCTTTTATCTCGTGATGAAAATATTTTCGTTAGTAAAAACTTTTTGTAGATAGATACCAAACTTCTTTATGAAACTGGCTAACAAACATACAGTTAGTGCATCTACGTGTAAAAGAAGTAGGTGGCTACGTCATGCTCACGCCCTTAAGGTGTGTTACACTGGAGATTTTTTAACTTTTGATTTGTTGTAAATAATTAATATCTCCTTAATTATGAGTTTTTGGACTATATGTTACATAACTTTATATACTCTAATTAGGCTCAAGTATCGTTAGCTTAAATCTTTCGGGTTATTAACGGTCACGGTAATATAACATATCATACCTAAGTATAGACGGATTTTACAATTAAAAACGATCTTGAAATTAATCCAAATTAAAAATAAAACCTTCGATCAAAATCAACATGGTTGAATCTTCGTGAACTATTAAGCTCTTTCAAGGCCCTTTCACCCGGCTCCTTCATGACTTGTTCTTCAAAAAAATATACTTAATCATCAAAATAAAAATAACATCATCGTTTTAGTGGCTCAGTTTTTATTAAATTACAAGGCCAAATATACGGACAAAATCAATCTACAATCCATTGACATATATTTGTTTACAATAAAATACTAAAAAACAACTTAAATCACGCAAAATCCTTACTTTTTTGTGCCAAAAACTTTTTTTTTTTCCTAGAGTGGCTTTCACATCTTGTGGGGAGATGTATTTTGCCAATGTTTGCCAATGTTTGACGGCCTCCTAGCCTAGTCGGTAGTGACCCTGCCTACGAAGCAGGAGGTCCCGGGTTCGAATCCTGGTCAGGGCATTTATTTGTGTGTTTATCACGAATATTTGTTCCTGAGTTATGGATGTTTTCTATGTATTTAAGTATTTATATGTATCTATCTATTATATATATCGTCGTCTAGTACCCACATCACAAGCCTTATTGAGCTTACCGTGGGACTAGGTCGATTTGTGTAAAATTGTCCCACAATATTTATTTAAAAAAAAAAAAAAAAAAAAAAATGTCTGCGTTTTTTGACTTCCGACGTACCGACTGCCGTTGTCTAAGGCGAACTGTCAAATTTTTATTGGTGACGGGATATTAGTGTTGCTACTTCAAAATATAACTGACATCCTAACCTAAATATAACTGGCTTTTTCAAAACCTTCAGGCCACTTCTCCCCTACTTCATCTGTTGACTGTACGATTGCGCGGGGTTTTCTCGGTTCCCTGTGGTTATTTGTAAAGAAACAAATTGTAAGGTAGGTATTATTTTTGTGCAATACTAACATTGGCATTTTTTGTCGTACCTACCAATAATGGATTTGACAGTGACATGGCACTTGTCGTGGAAACTTATCGTGGTCGGAATCTATACAATTTGAATTTGAGAGTGCTGAATAAAATTAAGGGTAGGTACTTGCAGCCTCACTGGTGCCATTGTTGCGTAGAAAAAAAAACGCTGGCGTGTATCTTCTATATCATCCTGCGACGCAGTGTAATACAGCAGTGGGACGCCTTACAAAAATGTAAGTATATTTAAATGTAGAGAAGCCCGATACAAAGAGCCCGATAAAGCGCAGACAGAACATACAGAAATATAAAAAAAAAACAGAGTAAGGTTCACTTGCGCCAATCTGGGTGAGACGTAAAAACGTTTAACTCTGGGTAAATTGGCTAACCCCGATTGGTGCATTGGTGCTTATTACATGTTAATACGAAACACTTTATTAGCTGTAAAGTATGCCGTGCCAAAGAATACCTAAAAATATATTTACCACATGCACTCGGAAAGGCTATATTTTTATCCAGATATCCTTATGCATGTTTTGAGTAGGTAGTTGCAAACGGTTTGGTTGGATTTTTAAGGGAGGATTTAAAATGTGAAATATTTAATAGTAAGTAGTTTATGCAACGGTGATATAATATAATAAGGGTTCTTAAAACTTGAGGGTCGCCGTTACAAAACGAGACATACGCATAGACATGCATACGCTAGTTTTTCTACGGCAGCTAAAATAGCGTACATAGCAAAATCTAGAAAAGTGGCACAATAGGGAAGATGTTTTCCCACTATATGAGCCCATATATTGTATGAAAATCCATAGGAGCAGTGTTCTTATGGAATACCATAGACAACGTTATAATGTATACTTTTTTAATATCGCTGTCAGTCATCTAATTGACAGATAGAAGTGCTGGAGTAGAAAAAAGTATTTATTTGGATTACTTTCGTATGTGTGTAGTGATATGTCGCACTACACTCGGCATCAGTTTGATTGACTATCGTGCGACCCTCAACTCCACTTTTTGAATAACCCCAATAAGTTTATTTTGCTCAATATAAACACGTGACGTAAACAAAAACTTTGATCCCTTGTGGAATAAATAACTACACGTTTGCCCCGAATTTGCCAATCGCAACAAACACAACAACAACTTCAAATTCCTTCTGCATTTAAATGAAGCCATGTTTGTATTGTAAACCAAACGAATAACAATAAATTTATGTATGAATAATACTACAGAAGCGATGCAATAGCTGCAATAAAACTCGAAGAAGTGGAAATAATGCGGAGATAATGACGGACTCTTTCTAATGGAGCCTTCGCTTCCCAAGTATAAGCAAGCTTGGGTTAGTAACAAATGAGCGCCGAGAAAGACTGCTTTGTGTTTGGTGGCATATAGACACGTAGCGAGCACGTTGTGCCGAGGAACTATTGTTCTACTGCAAGAACATTATACCCTACAGATGCGTCGACACGTTTTGAGGAAACCTGAACCCGACTAATTCCAATGACGCCTAGTTTCCCCTCCGCATTGAAAGGATAAACATATAGATGGTCACCTTTGTAAACACTAGTTCACTAGTTCCAAGAATAAACGGACATCTCGCTCGTTTTTACCCAGCGCGACCTACCTCCTGAGGTGTTCCCTTTGCGACATGATATGGAGCTCTTCACGAAGCGAGTGTTCAGGGCTTTTAGGCTCAAAAGTCAACAATGCATGAGTGGCTCTTCCGATGTTGCTTATGTTCATGGGCGGCGATGACCGCTTCCCATCAGGCGGCTCGTCTGCTCGCTTGTTACCTTTTTCATCATAATATATATATATATATATATATATTGGTATGTATATATATATACATATATGTATGGACAAAAGTCTGGTAAAACGCTAGAAACGTGGTAAAGTAAATTTGAGTCTCGAAGGGCACAATTAACAGTTATTGCCACTTTCTGTAGGATGCGAGCGATTCTTTTAAAAGTATGTTACTAGCTGGATTCAAACACATACAAGTTATCGTCTACTGTCAAGAGAATCATTCTGTTGAAAAAAACGAAGCACAGATGACAGGTAGTAAATTAATCTTCAAGGCAAAGGCTATATCCATGGGGTGCAATATCCAGCGACGTGCAAGCCGATTACACGGGACGAAACGAGACAATGGGAGATGAGTCCGGCCCCTATCTAGCCTGACCTGTGTTGTATACAAGGCTATTTCATGCGAGATGTAATTTAGCGTTATGATGAGCAAGGAAAATCCAAAAATCTTGGAGTATTTTGACGCCTGTTTTGTATAAAACTATGAACGTGGTTATATTGTACCCTTAATATTATATTTTTCTGATAACTTTAGAGTGTGAAATATTATGTATGTATGTTAATAAATAACATACAAACATACATTTTTATTAAGGGCTATTTCATTTATTGTTGTCCAATAATAATTCTATGCTAAATTGGAAATTTTTATCTGTTTTCTATCCCGGTTCGCGAGCTTTTTCAATCCTAGTAGGAAAAAAGTGTCCTAAAATTTCGATACATTTTTCAAACTTTCTATTGCACTAACTTCACACTTAATCTGTGAAAAACGGTGGCGAAATGGAATAATAATCTTGGACACTTTTTTTTCTGATACTAGGATTGTAAGAACCTTTCGGTTAATGTGTAATAAGCTTCTGCAGAAAGTAGGTATCTACTTACATAGTATAACTTTTTTACTATTTCTACTCACGAACATTTAATAACGTTATTAATATTATTTATTCATCCCAAAAGTATGCATGACTACAAATCGAGAACGACAACGACAAATAATTCTATCCCAGCTATGAGAATCGAAGTTAACAGATCAATAGTTCGGTTATACAGGATGTTTTTTATTTCCGTTAAATTCGACACGTTGCTGTTGCTGGGTACATTAATAGAAGCTACCTGGTATATATCGCTTCTTGTTAAATTCGAAAATATTTTATATTTTTCCATTTTCATACATGAATTCAATGAATAAAAAAGTGTGAGAAGTCTTTTAGCATTATGCGTAACTTGTTAATGTCGTACGTATGTCAACTGTCAGTATGTCAAGTTACTATTAGGACGTAATAAAGAACCTCTCACACTTGTTATGCGATTAAATATATTTATTGAATGTCTTTACAACACAAGTTTCTTAGAGAAATTAACTGTACCTAAAGAATCTGTCCTTAAAGTTGACGGAAAAAAAAACACCCAGTATAAAGCAAGGGTTTTATGCTTAAATGGCATTTTATTCTGTGTCGCTCTGTACCTATTGACGTCCAATTCCGTAAGCGGAAATCCCATATATGTACCTAATGTAGATCGTAATTTCATACGGGATTTCCCGCAAACGGATTTATCTGCACTTATACGCAAACCATGTTATCGGTGGAGAAAATTTATTGAACGTTTGAAAATAGAACACCAGTTTCATGTACGGCTACCTTCAAGCAACGGATGGGAGTACGCATACGTACCGTTCCCTATCTGTCGAAGTACAAGCCTAATAATTGAGCATACGCTCTATCATTTTCTATGTGTAGTGTATGTGAGCGTGAGCGTACTTGTAAGTAAGACACCGCATGTTGCTTTGTATCCGTGTATTGTTGTTGTTACCGAGTGCGCTCGCGCTACGCACCTTCTCCTAGCGTCGTAATTGTGTCTACCCGTTTTGTTTATAATTATAAATATTGTATTGCGGCACAATATGCATGTTTATTTTTATCGCTCACTCTGTAAATGTAAAATTTTATGTAAATTTAAGTTATATAAGTTTCTCATATAAGTGAATTGTAAAATTCTTCTGAGAAATAAAGATCTTTGAACCGATGTGTGAGAAGTGCGTCTGTGTGCACGTTTTCCCCTGCAAAAAGTAACAGACAAAATTATACGGTAAGTCGCTTCGACTTCTCGCTGCCACGTGTTGGAATCCTGTATTACTCGTAGACGGCTACTATTGGCACTGCACAAGAAACAAAGAAATTACACTCTAGTGTCCAACTCTCATTTTAATTTAAAACTTTTGCCGAGTGCATTTTTACTTTAGTAGAATTAAATGAGTATTCGCATCGACCTAATAATGAGAATCTTTGTATAACGTGGTTTACCGAAGTACGTTTTTCAACATTGCTGATGCGGGCTGCTATTTCTAAAGGCAAAAAAGCGCTTTACAAAATATACTAATTATAAATTGAAAGAGATGTCATATATAGAGAAAAGGTCGCTGGTTCGATCCCAGCCCTGCTCACCGGGGACCTTGGTCACTTTTTCTGTAGTATATGACATCTCTTTCAATTTATAATTTATATATAGTAGTGTGACTACTTGAAAAACATGAATCAAAACATTTATTATGTTTAATAAATGATTTAATTCATGCTTTATAATCATATACTAATTACTTTTCATGAATCCACTTAACTTATCTGAAAGATAAGTTAAGTGGATTCTATGGACTAGTGTTATTTAATGTTGTGCTATTTCATTATAGATATTAAAGATAATATCTGGATTATATCTCTCTTCTAGTTATTGAGTGCAACACCTCAATCGTAGCCCCGATGTTCTAAAGCCCTGAGGCCTTACCATGACGTCTTAACGCGATTTAGTGGACGACCTAAACTGAGTCGCTGCCATACAAAAGTACAGTTAAGAACCTAAACTGAATCGCGTTGAGACGTCATGGTAAGGGCCCTGTTCAAGTTAACTAACTGCAATCCGCTGATATGTCCGAATAAAGATTTTATGTCTACTCGAACTGATAGAGCAATCAGCCGGGAGTGCTTTCTATCAAAATGAGTCGTGTAAACATTCCAACGTACTTCTGCATCGATGTTTATATTAAGAATTCACACATTGGTTTTAGCTAATAATAGCTATTATCTGACGAATTATTTATATTATATTCAGCATATTTAAGGGCGATTCATACTAGGACGGAATGGGACGGGACGATCTGTCTATAGAAATAATCACGTGATAGCTCGGATCGGAACACGTGATGTTTTCTATGGAAACTGACAGATCGTCCCGTCCCGGTTTAGTATGGTCATACTTTATTGAAATCTGAAATAGGTTATTTAGGTCTTCATGATGCGATATTTTACCATTATTAGGGTAAGTATTAGCATCCGAAGCTTAAAAGGATAATAGCTTAAGTTTCTTAAAAAAATATACCTACAGGGTGTCCTTAGCCATTGGATATAGCCGGAACGTAAACACATACGTATGTGTTACGGTGTTTAGAACCAGTACACAAAGTATCGTAAAAATCGGTGTAGTGATTACGAAGAATTTGACAAATAACTCCCTATTTGTTACTTTGGAGTAACCCGTATGTATTATTTATTTATTTATTATTTATTTATTTAATAAATCGCGCATGGAATAGTATGAATCCTTCTTCGTCTTTTTGTTTACCCTTTTTATTTATGTCACTTAATGCTTATAACACTCTGATTGTTGACAAATGTCATCATAGAAGAAAATGTAAAGTGCCACTAATATGCTCCTGCCAAAAACACTGCCAGTATTAAATACAGTATGTTTCTTTGTATTGACGATTATTGGAAATAAGTTTTGTTTGAAAATTTTATTATTCATTTAGTACATTACAAATGTGGGAATTCAGGGTTTGTTTAATAGCTGAGGTCACCCTTCATGTGTTATTAAGAAAGAGGGCAATAGTGCGCAAGAATAGATAATTAATTAATGCGGCTTAGAAGTTTTCAAGTTTCCGGAGTCGGATGTACTTACTTCACCAATATTCCCTAGGAAGTTTTACGTTTAGAAACATTGGTCTAAGAAATATTGTTATTAAAAATGTATGGAGTGGTCGGGACTTTACCGCGCGCTCCGCGAGCATTTTCGCATTTTACTCACTCAAACATTTTATAAGTATAATGCTATCCGTGTATCCTATTCTACTTTAGGCACATATATACATTAAACTCAGTTAAGTTCGGCCGTCCAGAGTGGGGTCGCGAGAGATGTGTTCTCGAGGGTAGATGTGGAAACATAGACAAGTTGGTTATAATATATGTTTAAAGTCCAGTGACACCTCTCTACCCCCAGCCCTCATACCGGTGTTGCCCTCGAGCCATCTTAGATGTCGCTTTTTGTGGGGGCCCATCTTATGTGGGGAGTCACCGTCTGCCGGAAAAAAATTGCTTACCATTTTATTAAGCAGACGTCCGATTTTTTAACCATAACCCAGTATTTAGTAAACGACTTTCACCTAATTGTCCAGTATAGTTTAGATTCCATTAAATCTCAATAGTCGGGTGCTGCCTGTGCGTCCCATGACTCGGGCAGGTGCAGCATCCGCTCGATATACCCCTTATATTTCATTAAATTGTCGAAAGGGGCTGTACGTGTTGGCTTCGGCTCCGCGTATGACTCCCGAAGGTCCGGAACACCATTGTTCCGTGATGGGAAAGACATACAAATAAAAATAAAATAAAATAAAGTAAATACATCAAACTCATGAACAAACATATAAATGAATACAATTTCGGTCGTAAAAAATTGATCGTTCCAACTATACGACCATTCATTTAAACAAATAAAGTCTGTTGCAAATTTAAACATCGCGAGACGCGTGAGCGGTGCGGATACGGGCCTATATACACTCGCAGCCCAAATGGCGCCGTTCGTCCAACTTCGCCACTTAACTTCGCTATAAAACGAACTTCGCCGCTTATTGGCGAACATTGCAATTACTTCCGAACAAGGATCAAGACTCTGCCAACGTTATTCAATATTTTATGGGAAATGAATGAGCGTGATAGATACGGGTTGGAGGAGGTGGAGGTGAAAACTTAGATCAGATAAATTGCAATTTGCAGTCTCAGTTGAGGATAGATAATAAAGCAACGGTTAACTGATTATGAAAGAAAAAACTGCGGTTTTGGTTTAAAACCGAGTTGTTCCTAAAAAAAAAAACGATTGCTGTTCCTAGTTGGGGATCATGTACTTATTTATGTTAGTACTCACAGTTAAGTAAGAATAAAAGACTATTTGGATAACAATAGTTAGTAATTGTTTTGCATGAACCTTTTAAAGTAGCATATAACTAGGCATCTCACTCAAACAGACGTGGCAGTGTTAGACAGCTCGTTACTGTCGTTAGCTTTTCAATTCTCAAAAACCTTTAATCAAGAGCGAGCCGACTGCATATCAATATCAAAACAAGAATTTAAAAGTTTCTTTCTGTTAGAATTTATATCTGCGCTTGCGCATAAAGGGAGATGAAAATCGCTCTCGTATATTCAGGCGCTCTATCAAGAGTATCAATCAAGTGGCCGCCGCCGCTACGCTGCTACGGCGCGCCGGTGCTACGCGGCTTTAAAACAATACTCTATAGTACATTGTGTATTAAGTTTTTGCACCGCCCGTGGTACATACAATGTTTTTCATTACATTTGCGAGAACTATAGTTATTAGCGATAGTGTAGCAGCATAGTCGACAGTGCTCCGCGCTGACCGGCGGCTAAGGAGGAAATAAATAAACAATACTCTTATAATTATTGTTTATCTGCCTAGAAATTTTATTTATTTCCTCGTAAATGTATGTATCACGGGCGGTACAAGAATTACGAACTCGTGCTAAAATTCACACTCGTTCGTTGTTTCTTGTTTACCGCCCTTAATACACAATTTATTATTAAAGCACTTGACTCTGCCTTTGCTTGTCTAAGCCATATATAGCTCATGTCCTACTGTCGAGTACAAGCCTCCTTTCACAAGAGGGCTAAAAAAATCGGTACAATCTGGGATTACGAACATCATACCGCTAGAGACCGTGCGTTCTACTAGTAGGATGTGTAGACCAGATTCAGATTCAGATAATTTATTGGTAAAACTACAAAGAAGTTTACAAGTCATTACATAATAAATTAATCGTATACATGCACTAGACCGGTTTTTATTTGTTTGAAATTTCGGTTAATAACCGGTTTTTCCATCCAATTAAAAAGGTTTGCACACCCTATCTACCAGTACTCTATTAATAACTTCTGTTAGTTCTGGCAGTCGGAAGAGACCGAAACCAAGGTCCAAATTTAACCGTAAAGTTAACGAATTCATTTTAAATGACAGTAGAAATGGCAGCGACACGTACGAACCACTCTAAATTTAACAATTTGAAACTTAAATTGAATATGCAATGAGTTTATCGTTTTATTATGATGAATGCGGAGTGCGAAACGTGCAGTTAGTGCATGCTGTCGTCGTCGGCGTAGTTGGTGGGTAATAAATCAAGGTCAAATACATACAATACATTTCATTAAGCATGGATACGTTTCAAAATTATGTTGCCATGTAGAAAGTAACGAGGTTAAACGCGCAAAGGGTGACATAGACGACTAGAATCGTTTCTATCAAGCCGAGTTTATCATTTATTACAAAACCGAAACCGTATAATAACCGTTTTATTTGTTACTTTTAACTTCTTTACCGAAGCCTGGTTACCCAAGAATTGTTCCCGATAAAAAATAAATATAAACCTACAAAATTTGTGAACGATTAACCTACTTCATTACTAGAGCTCGGACTTCTAAGACTTCCCATTTTTCCGAATGATTAATTTAGCAAAGGACCTCACGAAGGTAGAGATAGAAAACAGAAAGTAAAGTACTAACTTTACTTCGTAAGCACTCGCTGCTACTTAGTACTTAGTAATTAGCAAAAAGCTATCCTTTGATTCACAACGAAGTATTTCACTCGGATGATACTTTAACGATTCGGTTTACATTTTTTATTCATAACAGAGAGCTCGAAAGGTACCTAAATTGAATCTTTACAAACCTTATACGTAAGTAATTAACGCCGTTGGAAATAAATGAATAGTGGATTACTTTTTAACGTGAGCTATTTTTATGTTAGTCTGTAATGGTCTGCGCGATTACCGAATCGCGGCGAGAGGCGTGGCTCCCACTTCATAAGTTAGCGGCGGTCACGCGACCACCTGCTTTAAATATACCGAACACCGATTCATCACAATTAAACATAAACAGTTATAATATAGCAATACTATAAACCTTTTTTGTGATCAGACAGGAAAAACTACTTTGTCATTGTCGTTATCATAACGTGGGCAGTATACTTCGCCTACGCTTGACTCATTAACCAACGTCATTATGAAAACTAAAAGTAGGTATGTACTTAAAATGGCCGATTACGATTGGAGGTAACGGGTAATTGTGCAGAATGGAGTCCAATTAGTTCACGGAGGTTTTTCTTTTCACGAAGATAGAGTTTTAAGGTTTAAAGTAATAAATTAAATGTGGTTTTATTGGATTAGACAAAAGAAGTTTAGAAGCGCGCTATAGGGACTGGTCCCACCAAGCGCGAGTAAGCGATGAGCTTTCGGGGATTTTCTTGCCCAACAAGCGGACAACAGATAATCGCAAGCGTATAAATAAAACAGTGGGACATACAGCGTGTATTATTAATATTACTTCAAATTTCAACCAGACGTAGGCGTTAGTGTAAGAACGGATATTGCAATAACAATTCACTTTTTAACTATTTTTTACCTTATAAAATAAATCAGTAAGCAAATCGCTACTCGCTACTTTGTATTACTGGCGTAATCACAACTGACACAAGTGACAACTTTTAACTGCTGTCAAATAAGTGTAAGCAGCGGGCCTAAGATGGTTATCCACGAATGTCATGGGATAATGCTATAAGTTGAAAACTGCAGATAGCGCGACTGTGACAGCTGCCAAATGCAAAGACGTTTGACAGAACTATTTAAATTTATCAGAAATTGTCAGAACGTGCCGACAAACTATCGTCTTATCCATCAATTATCAGGATATCAGCTTGGTATCTTAGCCCCGCAGTACATTGCTTCTCGATAAGTTTTTATTAATCTTTAGTGGTTATGATTAACTTTAAATTACCTACCTATCAATATAGGTTCATAGTACTAAAAGACTACGTTAGGTTACGGTTTGAGGTAATATTAGAAATACAGATTGTATAAGTGTTTATAGTTCATAGCTGGCTGTTCAGACTGCCGGCGAGTACTTTTGCTTAAATAATTACTCGTCCACGTAGAAAAATCGCTACTCGCTGATCGCCACTAAGATGATGATATCACGTGTGTTAAAAAAAAGGTTATTTCACTTAGTGTAAGGCCTCACTGGACGCTTGAGCGGGGCGCGCAGCGGAGCGGGGCGTGCAGCGTTCATGTTAAATGCAACACAATCTATGGGAGCGTCCTGAGTGCAAGTTGCTCAAAACACATAGACGCTTCCGCTGTACGCCACGCTGCTCGTCCCGCCGCACGCGCCGCCGCATGCTCGCCATTCAGGCAATACACTAAGTATGTACTATGTAGGCACTTTACTTTACCATCGGATCTTCGATGTTCACATATAAAAAGTATATATTAAAGTATAATACCTATGTACTCGTACCTATGTAGTAACGCGGGTGTTTCTGCGGGTTAATTCCTATGTAGCACAATTATAAATAAAATAAGCCCCAATTAACTAGACACTCAGCCAATTAGCATTCAAACAAAATGGACGAATAAGCAGTCTGAATATAATTCTGAATGCTCATTTAGTGCGAAAGCTGACGTTGGAAACTTGAAATTAAAATATAACCCGAGTTACCCGAGGCGAAATTGGTCCAAAACGTATCCCGCTTATCCTAGTGGCACTTTGCGTATATAATGATAATGTGACGTATTAGCTGTGGAAACAATTTCATCCTCCTTTATTTAATTAAGTATATACTCACAAACGAAACGAACTTATCGTTATTTTCAGTTATATTGCAACGCATTATCGGCGTACTTTCGCGTCGAATAATAAATTGTGAATTGTGTTAAAAATAACGCTTTTAACGGGTTTTGATTTGTTATAAATATATTTGAGAGCAAAAGTAGGTTTTACAAGTATTTATTACATTTTAATGTAGTGTTAGGCTTATTTGAATTCCGCTTTGGAAACACACGTGCGTAATTGAAGTAACAAGTTATAATCTTACATAGGCCAAGACCAAGATTGTGTGTTCTTGGTGGCTCAGTTGGTAGAGATGGGCATGTATCCCAAAGTTCCAGTCCCGCCCGAGGTCATGCATTTTTCACTTTTCCTCTAAAGAAATTTAGAGAATTTAATTTCTTCGGCAGAGAGGTTCTGCAGTTTTTTGTCAATATGATTGTTAACCCTGTATAACGGTGGGACACTGCTGGAAGCCTCACCTTCCTTTAACGCTGGAAGCCCTGGAGTGCCACTACTACTATTGAACTCAAAAGACCTGGGTATTCAGTTGACGAAACCCCGCTCCGCGGGACTGCAATTTCCCTGTATAACGGTGGGACACTGCTGGAAGCCTCACCTTCCTTTAACGCTGGAAGCCCTGGAGTGCCACTACTACTATTGAACTCAAAAGACCTGGGTATTCAGTTGACAAAACCCCGCTCCGCGGGACTGCAATTTCCGCTGAGCCGCAAGAGATAACTTTAATACGAATAGACACCCTATCCAACAAGGAATATATTTTAATGAATAATAAACAAACAAATCACTTACAGTAGGTGGCCGTGGTCAGCCGGTCGATGGTGTCTTGTTTGAGTTTCGAGTTCTTCTTGCCCATGGCTGCTGCTTCGGCGGGTTGCGCTAAGTCACTGGTCTGCTCACGTAGTGACACTTTACATCACTCTCCGCTTTGGACGACGGACTACCTGCAAACGGATTTAATGTTAAAAATATGAAGGTACAATATTAAGTTTCTAGTCATTATGTTTTGACAAATAAATGTCTTAAACCATGTTTCTGATAAGAATGTTTTAGATTAGCAAGGTTCCTTGTCACTGAAGATACGGTATAATTAATTACATAATATTTTTTTATGATATAATATTATAATACTAAACTGAAGTGAAGCATAGAATAAGCTTGTAAAATTAATGTTACTGCGCTTTATAGTTAAAAAGACAGACAAACGTGGTATTACGGCAAATAAAAATATGAGTGTATTTTTATATTGCTTTTTAGAATTATCGTTAGACTGTATAAATTAGGTACTTAACTATAAAATTAATCATCTGCACTTTTTAATAAAAAAAAACACTGTAGATCTGACTTGCCAATCAAAATAATCTAGGCTTTATTCGGATCTAGATAATATTAAATTATATTTCATGCTGAACTTAACGAGCTGGGGTTCGAACCCGAGACTTTGAGGTAACTTGTACTGCTACGCTAGCAACCAGTTTAATCAACTCTTTTATGAGAGAAAACTATTTAAAAAGTATGTAATATCAACTACTATGTAGGTAAAGCCGAAATTTGTGACCAGCCGTCAAGGACATCCAATAATTTATACAAGGATGCATCAACGGATTAACCGAAGCGTTTGCTACCTATCCCTTTCCATTCTAGTCTAGACCTCTATTCCCGTCTCAGCCGACATAAATTATAGCTGTTTTCCTTCTCCTGAATATTGTAGGGCGAGCGACGAAAACCGGCACGACGTAAACGAAATACTTTATTTTGGCGTCGCTTTACGAAAACAAGCCATTTATACGATCGTGATAAATCAGGGGCCGTTTTCGCAACTTATAACGTATTTTATTTCATAAAGTTGATAGCGAGATGCTTAAAAACAGTATTAATCTTAATTTCTGATGGCGCTTTAATAAATTAGTGAGCAAACTAATTATATGGGCGTTTATATACACTTTAAGTTAGGTAGGTATCGCGGTAGTCGCAAAGGTTGTTTATTTAGCAACAAATCTATAGTCTGAAAAGCAACCGTACGCAGTAACAGTAGATTAGAGAGCATCATACTGTCTTTTTCTTACGGTACTATTATCACCCCAAAAAAGGGATGGGTACAGTTTTTTTGTCCTACTGTTACTACTATCGTTGGCTTGTCAGACTATAGCTATAGATAATAAATTTTATCTAATTATTGTTGTTCATAACTTAAAGGTAATTGGATCATTTATTTGCTATAATTGAGCTCGCTCGACGTGATTTATGCGCCAGCATTTGAAGTATATACTCGTATTTAGAACGCCTAGTTTTTTTCAGTGATTGCTATTAGGTCGGTGTTTACTTACTTTTACAATGTATTTTTGAAATAATTTGTAGTAATTATTCAAATATATGAGTTATTTTTAAATACAGGTAAGTTAAAACGATGCACACATACGCCATAACAACTTTCGCGCTCCCAAATCATCATGTGTTTCGGGCACTTTAGGCATATACGAGTAAATAAGCATAGTGAAATTTTTATCACTAGGTACTGTTTCGTACAATTAATTTCATTAAAAATATTTTGCATCATATTAAGTAATCGGTAGTAAAAGAGTGCGTAAGAATATTCTACGAAGATAGTTACACAACTTACTCGTAATTCTTGAATACAGCCGTCTATATCTCCCGGTGCGAGCTGCGAGTAGAGATGGCAAAAACACCGGATAAACTGTCCTTAGACTGATGTCACACTGGATGCGACTCACACCTCACGCCGGCGTACTGGGCGTACAGTCAAGTGTAAAAATATGGGTGGACACATCTTACTCAAAAATATGTCCCATAGAATTGTATTCCATTGTAATAAGAGCGTAGTACCATATTTATGAGACGATTTTGTCGATACGTATTTTTGGACTTCACTGTACAAGTGGGACAGCGCTATACACGTGCGTAGCGTTATCTCGATGGGAAACCGGAGTGCGGTGCGAATCGCTACAGTGTGACATCCACTTATTTAAACTTTCACGATTTTCACACATTATAAATCACATCCCTAGGGTCACATCCCTAGTGCGCAAAATGTTCAAGTTGATAATCAAGACCAAGTGCGGGTAGTTCGTAAAACCCGCGCAGCTACAAGATGTTGATGTCAACCTCAGCCAGTCTTTCTCCGGGACCACGGGGGCAATGTCGCCCTTGAAACGTCGGAGGTTTGTTTTCAAAGTTTATACACGATTAAGCCCCGTTTTAGTAAATTTATAAAGTGTGACATCCGCCTTAAAGGGGTACGTGAAATTTTCTAGGAGTACGTTTATAAATTATTCAATTGGCGCCGAGCCGCAACTCAACTTCCCCGCCACTAAACTTCAGAAATTTGGTTATTTACTTACAAACTCTCTCCTTGATTAGTCACGAATTAACTCGAACTAAGCCTTAGTTCGAGTTCTGACACCAGACAGCGACTGCACTCTGATTTGCACCTAAACAGCGATTACCGGTTAAGTTTGAATGCACCATTAATGTCGCCGCTCGATCACGTCACTTCTCCAATAACATGTAAAGTTAAAGGATGACTCACACTAGGACCGGTCGGGACGGGACGGGACGATTTGTCAATTTCTATAGAAATAATCACGCGATAGCTCGGAGCCCTCGGCCCTCACTCACACTAGTGATCCTTAAGACACCCCACGCAGTTTCTATAAAACCAATCGTGTGTTATAGGGACACACGAAGTCGGGATTGTAGGAGGACCCCGCCAACGGTGTGGGTTACCTAAAATCTTATACCGACGGAAACTTACTAGCGGGTTATTCCCGAGACGTGCTCTACAACACTACTTATGTATATGGAAACAAATCGGAAATAGACTGGTGGTTTCAGAACCATTGCTGTAGATTATACTTACTATAAGCATTAACTAATAAGGCAGAGGTCCTCCTCATCTTGTTCTCTTCCCTATTGCATCCTAACGTAGCTCAGGGTTGGCTTTTGGCAACCTACTTAATCCCAACAGAAGGCAGATATTTTATTTTGTTTAACACAGAAGCTATATATATAGACCTTATTTAGAGTATTTGAGTTTTCTTGTAGTGTACACAATAAAAACACTACATGACTGCTAGTTTATTTCTCGTAGGTTCGTTAGTAACTTTTGTAGATTAAGAATGCAAATCAGATGACAGTAAGGGGGGCCCGGGGCGGGGCCCCCTGCTCAAAAGAAAACACTGTATTACTGCTAGCTTCACATGGATAATTACGTTTTATAATGGAAGTCAGAATTAGTATAACTATAAATTTCCAGGAAAGCCATTGGCGCGAACCAACGCAGCCATTTTACGCTGAAACGGCCTCTGTAGCGGAAAGCAAACATGAAAGTTCGAAACTTTTCTTTGTTTGTTTACGTATTTGTATGACATCTCGTTTGGTTCTTCAAATTAAATCATGAAAACTGAAAAATAAAGCGTAAAAACCGTAGCAATAAATGGTAGATTGCGCTATTTAGGAGTAAGGAAAAAATAATAATTTCCGGAATGTCAGGAAGATAACGGGGACCTCGTTTATTATTTAGAGAATTTCTATGGGTATTGTTAAAGTTAGCGCCGCTACCAAACAAAGAGTGTGACATTTTCAGAAACAGATCGATTTAAAACTAAAATGGAACTCACTACTTTGAAACTAAAAGTACCTTTTAGCGTTTTGTATTTATCTTCTTGTAGCACCGAGAACACTTACACTCCATTACAAATTTCTTTTCACTGAACCACTAACTCTATGCACTCAACGATTGGGTTCGTTATCTGAAACGACGGAAAAGAGCCGTTACTAGGTACGTTTATTAAAAAATAATTTCGCACAGCATCGAGATTCTTTCGCTTTTAGCAAAATAGTTTGATAGTTTCAAAAATATATTTGTTTTTATTTAATCGTATGGCATAAAAAGATATACATCAAAGAATCGAATAATACATGAAATAATTTTGTCACAAAGGTAGATCCAAGGGTTTTAGCCATTAAGCTGCGTCAGTGATGAGACAGAACAGGTCTTCGGGTCTTCCAGGGTAGGCTCTGAGGGGATATTCCTGGACTATGTGTTGTTTAAAACTCACGTATTTTATCACAATAGACGTGACATGTTTCGACTGCATCGCACAGACCTCACCACTCTGGGTGGTGAGAACCCATATCATAAACGCCTATTGTGACAAAAATCCATCTTCGAACATTTTCAAGATATTTATATTTGCTTTCACAACGGCAGCCCGCAGATCCTTTGAATTTAGAATTCATGCCTAATCATGGCTAGTTTGTTTTGCTCGAATTCCGTATTATTATTGAATACGTACGATGTATTTGTGGAACTAAACGCTCGTCATCAAATGGCTAATGGGCCTGAAGATTGATTTGTGAATTGTATTCGACGTGTAACTCTGCCATACGATTAAATAAATAAATCTGTAAATGATTAATTCGCATAGCAAGGTTTGCAAGTGTACAGAGAGGTACACCTAAAAGGGTAAAATTACCGTCAAAAATGGTGAACATTACCAGTAACCCTACCAGCGTTATTTTAGTAACAAAATATGGCATATGTGTACCAACGAGAAATACACCAACGTGTGACCAACGAAATAATGCCTGTTATTTATATTTGATATTAAAATACTGGTAGAGTTGCTTATAGAAAATATAATGTTTGACGATGAAGTGTATGAACAAAAGAGGAGATTATTGCGTTGAATCAGATTAGATCATCGGCCTACTAAGGAATCATAATGAAAACAGCTCATCAGCTCATCACTCACTATCATTCTAAGCCCTAACGTCTGGATGAGCTCTGAACCTTTTGAGGGCCTGAACATCCATCTAAGCGCTTTCTAATACAAAAAAAACTCTAGGCGTTACACAATAAAAACGCGTACTTAAGCAAAAGTTAATGTATTTAAAGGGCAATAAATAAATATTGGACATATTAACGAGTCGATCGCAATTTCATTTTTTAATATCGTGTGTGTTATACAGGGTGTCCTTAGCCATTGGACAAAGCCGAAACGTACCGTAAATATTGCATTACGGTGTTTAATTAGAACCAGTACTTACACAGAGTGATCGGCGGCGCAGTGGTTACGAAGAAATTATCAAATTACTATTTTTAACCTTGTAGCAACTGTATGCTACTAAAACTCATGAGGTAACAAATCTTCATAGAATATTATGAAGCCTACTCTGTCTTTTTTGATTATCGTTGTTATTTGTGTCACGTTTTACATTTTGATTGTTGAAGAAATTTGACGTTATGACCTTAAAAACACTGCCAATATGATTCTTTTTGTTGTTGATTATAGGAAATAACTTTCTTTTCTTCTACTAAGTTGTAGCCCGATCTGTGATTTCTAGGAATGTCCAATGGTTGAGGTCACCCTGTATAACTAGATAGCTGAAAACGTGTGCCATTCCGCTATTATCCTGTGATTCGTTCACCGGGATTTATCGGGAAGACAAAAGACTCGCCCAGAGAATCGAAGTATTCAATTGATCAACCGTAGTGACCGCGGATAGGAATCCGTTGAACCCATCGTTGATTGCTGGGGCCTACATTTGTGATAATCAAATTCCACGATTTTTCCTTGTTCATTTGATTGTTTTCCCTTGTTCAGGGTATAAAAATAATAGTAATTAGTAGGTTTCTGGCATAATTGGTTTCGTATCCTGATATTTCTCATACTTACCTTGGTTCATTGTATTCAGCTATAAAGACCCTAAAGGATACCAAAGAAAATAAACTTTTCTTTGTGAGAACGTAAAAGTATTCGAATTAAATGCCTTTCTTTTTAACTTCGAATTTTATTGCGGTTTACACGTGTTTATTTTTATTGCCCGTACTTATTTCATTTTGTTTACCCAGTTTAAGTTATACAAATTGTATGTGGAAACAAGAAGACTTGTACTTTGTGGACCGGGAGATAGGAATATATTAGTCTTAAAAATAATTATTTTCATAACCACATATATCAACTGCAGCTTCACGGGCTGGGTTGAGCAGCGATAGTCTCTTGCGGTCCGTCAGAATTCGAATTGAAACCATTTTAGATTTCATTAATATTCTAGATGTGACTTCAATTAAAAAGGGGTAGATTCTTCTTCATGGCGTTTTCCCGGCTGCTGCAGTTCGGGAAGCCTAAAGGTTCAATGTGGCAACTAATCCCAAGATTGTACGCAGACGCTAGTTTTACGATATCGACTGCCATCTGACCTTCTAAACCAGAGGGTAAACTAGACTTTATCGGGATTAGTTCAGTTTTATCACGAGAGTACGGAGCACGGAGTAAGTAGGTATTAAATGCGAATGAATATGGACCAGACTATTATGTTAACGAAGTTTTTCATGAACGAAATATACTCAGAAATGTTGTAGGTAAGTACATAATAACGATCGTGCCAATGAGGATGATGAAACGTGTGACGGATTAGTGTTGAAAACAGCTTGCGTCTTACTGAACAATTATTTACTTATTATTATTAGATAGGATAGGTATGTCACTGATGTAACATTTAAACTAAAGTACACACAGGCGTTAGGATTAAGTGTAGCTTAATCATGTACCTACGCCCGAATGTAGCATTGCATCTACAGCAAATGTGTGTTATGCAGTCCTAGAAACACATGGCTGTGCAACCAGCTCTATTATGTGCGCTGCTGCTGGTCAATTGTTGATTAGAGCAAATAATAATGTATGTGTTCATTTTGAATGATATATAGGTATTGTAGTTCTATAATACTATGGATTGTACCTACACACAATATATCAATGTATTTGCAGCTGGTGCGCTACCGCCGTTTTTAAGCAGATTTGAAATAAGTATCTACGAATAATATAAAAAATAAATTACTACTTATTCAATCATATGTATGAAAACTTGAAAATAGCTTATTCAGAATCAGAACTGAAAGTTATTTTTTTAAGTTTTTGACAAAAATCAATATCTACATGTCGCTGAGTGGCACGTACAGTCAACCAATTGGAACCGTTTCTAGGGTACTAGAACCATGTCAAAATGACAAGCAGTAAGAGATTTCTAACAATCTGCGGGGCTAAGATGCCAAGCTGATAACCAGATAATTGCTGGATAAGACGATAGTTTGTCGGCACGTTCTGACAATTTCTGATAATTTTAAACAGTTCCGTCAAATGTCTTTGCGTTTGGCAGCTGTCACCGTTGCGCTATCCGCAATTAATCAACTTATAGCATGCATTATCCTATGACATTCGTGGATAACCATCTTAGGCCCGCTGATGTATAGCGTCAATATGACATAGTCCTACAGTGGCCTAGGGTTCGAATTGATTTACTATACCTATACTCATGCCAGTGCAGTATGATGCACTGGGATTTAGCTAATACCAATCTCAAGAAAGCGTATGAAACCTTTGCGTTAATGTAAGATCTCGCCATAGAACATTTTATAGACTTCTTATTGACGTTTTTTCGAGTTAAAGAGCTTCAAGAAAAACATTTTTCGTCTTATGAAGGGTCCTTTTACTTTTAGTAAAAAAAAAAAATGTGATATTAAATAGCTTTGACGTTCCTTTTCGTTGATCTCATTAAAAATAAATTGTAAAATGTATCTATGTAATGTTGTTGTGTAAATTCCGATTTTATGTGTATAGTTGTAATAAGATATTGTTGTTTTAACTATGTATAATTATTAATTAAGTATGTACCTAATGTTTAGGTAATATTCAAACACAATCTTGTATTGTTCATGAATAAAAATACTATGACTATGACTATGTCTATGTTCATGTTTTTAAAAGTCATCAATTATTTCCGGATATGTACATTATCTTTCCAACTTTTATCTATATATTGCATAATTAAACATAAAGGTCACACGTACTGAAAAACTTATACTATGGAACCAGGAAGTGAATCATTGCGGGCACACATTTTACGGTAGTAAAACATATGTACATGTAGTATTGCAATATATGTTTGAAGCCCGAGGGAAAAGACGACCCGAATCATAAACGCGTCAACTTTTATTTTCTTCATCGCGAATAAGTGGATGTCTTAGAATATACCTAACACAACTGTATCTACTGATTCGCATTATGATAAAGTTTATTTTATCTTTTAATTTGTTAAGTAGGTATAGAACTATAGATGTCTCTTTTTTAGCTTACTTTGCGGAGTTTTACAACATTTGCAGAGTATTTATGTGTTCAGAATTTCACAGTTTTAAATGGGTTACGCTCGGTGTTCTCAGCTGAGTGGATGTGTGTTTGAGTTGACTGGCGGGTTAGCATATATTACGGCCGCGACTTAATGTATGGAGTGACTGACGACAGCGTAAGTAGTGCTACTATAGTTAATTTCATAATATCGTGCGCGGCATGTATCGTACGTGCAACAAGTACGCATTAGAGAGCCTCGCACGCAGAAAAGGTTAATGGGAGCTACCGTATTATCGCTCGCCAATATGTGCCAGTATGAGAAAATTGTCAAAATTACGTTTGAAATGTTCCCGCAGGACCCACGTTCCACTACCGCCCCTAGTGGAAAATCGACTCGCGGTAATCCTCATTGCGCCTAATTTCAAAAGATAAATAAATGTATTAGCCAAATTTCAACCCTCCGCGCTGAAAGTTAACCTGTTAAGTCGCACAATCACACATTTACATTTTAAACGAACCCAAAGAACGAAATCAAAGTTCAGCGAGCTTGCAATTCGGCTAATCCGAAACTGGAGCACATTTCTCTCCTGTATTAAATTAATGCTATTAGTGACTGGGCTCATGCATAAATCATGTGATACATTATGCGAGGTGTTTGGGAGAACATCACGAAAGATCACAAGGCAGCTCAAAAAAGTATCAAAAAATATCACCAGGGCCGAAAAATCCGAATATGTTTTTTTTCTTAAGTGTTACTTTTGACATTTACTGTTTTGTGCTTGCAAGCTCTGATGAATAGTTATACATATTACAATATACATATAATAAATGTTAATTTTCTATTGTATTTACTGAATAAATCTTTTCCGAGTACAAGGTATGCCCCATGCATTAGCGTGTGGTTTGCAATGTTTTATACGTATTTACTTGGGTTAAACTCAATATTTGCAAAAAAATAATAAATGTATAGGCACTAACCTATCTTATTTGGGAAGTAATGATATAGTAAACAGTCAGCAACAAAAATATGAATACAGCCAATGTGCCAAAAATTTGTACTTAATTTGGACTTTATTGCCTGAATATGAAGGTCGTGAATACATATTTTTGACACTTTGGCTGTATTCATATCTCTATTGCTGATTGTACCTACCTATTTATGAGCCGGACATGTTCGTTCGGGAAATGCGTCGTATCTGCATGGCGGGTATATTCGCCATAAAAATACATTGATTGGCAAATCCGGCGGATATGCCTCATATGCCCGAATGTATATGGCCGGCTATTAGTTGTGCGTGTTCATGTGCATGGAATTAAAATCCTCGTTTCACTACCTACCTACATTACATGCGGGACACATAAGTTTGGATTAATTAACCAGCAAAGATAATTTTTGTTAAATACTTACATAACATAGGATACAAGAACTAGATATATCTATGTATATAACAATTTAGTCACGGATATTTTTACCGCTGATAGTACTCGGTTCTCGGAGTACATTTAGGTATGAAACATCATAAGTTTTGTTATGTTTTTTTGGAGAAAACTAGGAAACAAATTTGCAACTTTAAAACACCCTAGTGTGATTATTAAATGAGTACTCATTGAACATATTTTAGTACCTTTTTTACCTAACACCTAACTGGCCACTTAACGTCAAATCAAATACTCGATTGTCAACGTCATGCTAAACATCTTGTCAGTTAAATTTGCACATGGTGATTATTTTTAGACGGAATTATAATTATTATTTTTGTTCGGTAAATGAAAACAAAAAAATTATATACAAAGGTTCCTTAATTATAGTTTAAAGTTAATTGTTTTAATACAATGTATTATCTCTTAAAATATCCGTGACTAATTTGTTAGCACCTTATAATACCTACTTACATATCAGCCGAAAAATGTACACTATAAAAGTGGCAGCACTTTTTAATATAGTCTTGTTTGGAACATGACGTTTCGTTAAGTGCCAACAGCCTATTACGTTTTAACAGTGTTTGTTGGTTTTTGTACGAATTCGACAATTAAATCTTACATCAGTGAGTCCTTTTTCGTACAAAACATTTACCGTTTGTATCATAATCAATTCAAAATTGTTCGCCAATGTCATCCCGACCTACATTTTTTTTACGTTTTTGTTCTGTTTTGTGTATCTATGTCTTTTAATATATATACTCGTACGTATGACAAAACTAGGTGTTAAATTGTGCCAAGTTGTCGTTACTTATCGTTTATATCTAGCATTATTTTACTAAGACCGTTAGTTATGTCATGACCCATAAGCCCATGACATGCGGCCAATCTAATTTTTTATCGATGCAGTAAACGGTCAAACTATGTTTGTAGTCAACTAGTTATATTCAAATAAGCAACATTGTCGTAAAAATTGCGGTCACATTCTACAGAATCTGCAACGAAGGAACGTACAAGGAACAGTGAAGAGTACCTACCTACAGTGTGTCTTAAGGGCGGTTAACAAGAAAAAACGAACATGTGTGAATTTAGTTGTGTACCGCCCGTGATACATACAATGTTTTTCATCACATTTGCGAGGAAATAAATAAAGTTACGAGGCAGATAAATAAACAATAGGTATATTAGCGGTAGTGTAGTAGCACAGTCCACAGTAGTACTCCAAGGCGACTACGTGCGGCGTCCGCGTGGGGCGACGGTCATCCTGGAGCCTCGGGCGGGCGGTAAAATAGTATGAGAATCCATTACGGCCATGGGCTTAATACAGCTCATTAAGTTTTACTTTACTTGCATATATCACCGTTACCCAGCAAGTGTGATGAAAATGCGATTCTACTGTGCGCGCTCCCACAATACAAAACAAAACAGGCGGAGTTCTCGTAATCGTAGCATTAAGCTTTTATGTTGGCACGCAAGAGGAAGTTAGGTTGTCGTCATGCCATAAGTATAGATAAAGCGCTTAAAATGTCTTTAAATAGGACTCGAACAGACACCACCGGACGTCGGCGGTGGTGAGCTATTCTCCTTATAATATGACGTAACGTCATGTTAAATTATAACGTACGAGTAAATAGGCCACCCCCGCCGACCTATGGACATCACATGCAGTCCTGGGTTTATAATTGTCTAAACCCTTACGTGGGTCCAAGATGCGGTTTACTACAACTAGTAAGGCTAGCAATATATTCTGTGACACCCGTCTTACATTGGCTCACCTTTATGTTTTTACCTTCTCATTTTACCCAAATTTTTAAATACAGAACGAAATCTAACTACTTTTAAAGTAATGTAATAGTCCGTTCAAAGATAAATAATCCGCATTATTCTCTGATGCATAAACGAGCCAACCGCAAAAACTGCAATTTGTGGAGCCCATTAAGGCTTCCGATATTTTGAATTAAGACTGCCATTACAAATGCTGAGTGGAGTTTTTTGCAAACCACGGGCCTTGCATGCGCCGTGCAATAAAGTGTAATTTGTGCGATATTTCCTTCAATTCTATGAAGTCCGTTATTCGATATTTCGGCACAAAAATGTTTCCAACCATAATAATACGAATTGAATTGTTAGGCTGGGACAGACAAAAGTACACAATTCACCTTTAATGACTTCACCACATATTCAAATGATAACGCGCACGTAACACAATAACACATGGTTTAACGCATTTGTTCTAATATTTGTACCGTAGGGTAGAGTGGGGTTCGTTGAGCAACTTTAAGTTCTACTCTATACTTTCTGTGTGCTTTAGAAGTATCATTGCAGTCGATAGAAAATGTACTTAAATATATGTAGGTACTGTAAATAAATTTACAGAAAGAACTAATGTTCTAACTAATGAACAATGATCTCAAATGACAACAATTGAGGCTGCTCTACTTGCTGAAATATAACGTGAGGTATAGTATGTCATTACTTCACGAGCCCCGAGGTATAGCGACGAGTGAAAAATGACATTTCCGCACGTGTATCAAACGACGTTCTTCAATACAGATGCGAAATAATATAAGAACGAATTTGAAAGTGTTTCATTATTTCTGTTAGACTATTGTAATACAGTTAAACAATTAATAACATCTTCATAATGCTTATCTTATCTTTTACATTTTAAATCTCATCATCATTATTTCTCAATGACAAACTAATTCATGGCACACTTGGTATTGCAAATCGCATGTGTCAAATTGTATCGTCATGCCTTTAGAGCATTCGAACATGTTTGCCTGATTGAAAAACGCCTCTACTTTTACAGACGTTCCGTAGGCTCTATTTCGTTTCATACAAACAGATTAATAAGAACCTTTTCAATGTATTTTTTTTATAAATGTAAAATGATGAAGAAGTAAAAAGTGAAATATGACATATCAATATTTTAAATATTTTTTGGTTAGTAATGGATTTCTAGTTTTATTGCGTCTCGCTAAACTTAACTTACAATAAAACTCCTAGGTAAGCAAATGTGAATTGAAACAAATCTAAATTTAAAAATAATTGAAATATAAATAGCACTAATTCGTAAAAACAATCTTTGTGCACGTAAAACAGCCAAAAGGGGAATTTTTTAAGCAACTGTCTTGAAAAAGAGATTATTCAGCCTAATTTAGTAACTCAATATCTACTTTTGGTGATCTATTCATTAGATATATTAATATTGATAACTGCTTAGTTGATAAACCAAAGCTTTCATACAGGATAAGATGGTAGCACTTGTAGGTATAGGTAACAGCGTATTGAAGAGAATGTAGGATGGAATATGCTACTTATTCACCTTAATTTAAATAATATAGTATAAAATATTGACATTTCCCTTTTCACGACGATGTAGTAAAACAAATTGGTTAAATATTTATTTTCAAAATATATACAGTAAGTGTAACTTACCTAGCTACCTACCTCTACCTACCTTAAATCTAAAATAGGTCCTTGAGGCATTGTACCTAGGATGCTGGCGACATTTCCTCGTTGTATCGCAATGCTGATACGTTGTGCAAGGAAGCCACCAGCTCTTCGGTCACCAGTAACATCAACCAGACGGTTCGCGATTTCTACGAAAAACTTGCGTGCACTGGGATCCCACGGACCTAGAGTTTCGACCCCGAATGGTACAAAAAGGTACTCTCTACCCAGATTTTTATATTTATTACGTTTTAAAATTTCAGCGCTTTCAGCCACTCTGCCCGCTTTTACACTAGTTTATTGGAGATGGGATGGTGCCAGCGAATCGACGCAGGTAGCATCCCACACTAGCATCCGTCCCAAACTCCAAGGAACTAAGAACCTCTTGCCTCAAGGAGAGCAGGCACGTTGATGGCGGCAAGAGACCGACGGATTATGTTTTTAAGAGGTGCATGTCTCGAAAAATGGCCTGCATTTTTTTACAACACATTCCATGGACTCCCATTCGGTCCACGTCTGTGCCACAAGGACATGAGTGTGATGCACACACCAAAAGCCCCAGTCGCAAACCAGTTGTCAGTCTAAGGGAGGGCAGATCCAAGAAAGTACCAGTAGTAGGCGGAGGATGGACATGAAGTCAGTAACCAGCTTCCCGGGATCCGACCGCCAAAAGCATCGCGTGATCTGGACCTGTAGAGTTATTTGGAAGAGTATTGTAAGTTAAATCGCAGTAAACATTATCCCAACTCCTTTGTGATTTTGGGTTGTCTGGAATATATAAACAAAATTGGCAGTAAGATTTAACAAATATTATGGTTACCCGAGTGTTTAACATGCCCCGTTCTACTCCTCTCGCGCTTTTAGATCCCCGTGGAGATATATGACGAATGACCCGTTTGCGCAGTCATTTACGTATGATAATTGGTCGCAGTACGAGTAGCATCATGGTGGGCAAAGTAGAAAGTTAAGGTAATCAATCAAAAAGGAAATAAATATGCAAACCATAGCATTTTTAAATATGTATTCTCTAAAATGTGACGTTTTCGGCAAATAGTGTGGTACTTTTCTTCTTCTTTTCTTTTCTTTGTCGTTCGTCAATAAGGCCCTAATACCATAAATAATCATTTGAAAATGACTGATCAACAATCGCCAAAGTCGTGTCTTTTACTAAACTCATGAACAAAATAATAATATTTACTTCAATTCAAGTGCGAAAGAAGGAAAAGCAGCAAATAAATTTAAACGTACAAGATGAGCATCTAATGCCGAACTCACTTTCGTGGCTTGTTATTTTGTTATGTCGCTTCGTCATTTTCGTTTGACACCGTAAGTAAATAGGATTAGCGGACTATAAGACCGCCTGTTGGTTTTGCTTATCATGAATCGATTAGTCTTATTTTTGTATTGAAGTGTGCAATAAAGAGTTTTCTATTGTAAATATATTTCCTAGTTTTGTTTAGGTTAAGAAAAAAAACATTTATTTAATATAATGGAATCCAGAGAACAAATGTGCGACTGTCGTCGTGCGATTTCTGCGAGAACAATTTAAAATCTGACATATTTTAAACTTATTTTTTTTATTTTAATATTTTCTAGAGATGTCTTGTAAATAATGAAACGTAGGCAAAATCGTGTATTCTTTTTCTAATCTGTAACAAGAACGAGGTATAATACAAATCGGAAGCCATTCTAGTGATTATCTTCGTTATGGTCAATTTACAACAGTAACCTAACCTAATATTAACCTAATATTGTCTTCTATTTCCGCGATGGTTGTTCATTGAAATTAAACACTTTCGGACGAATTAATCGCGTTTATTAACACCTATATAAAAAATAACCTATATATAATATAATATAAACCACCTATAATTGCTAACTCGTCGCGTACTTACAAATTATGCCTTCATAATAACACGTGCCATGGGCCACATGGCACAGTGGCTAAAATACTATAGCCACTGTGCCATGGGACAGTGGCTATAGTATTTTATGTACGCACATATCATAAGTGCTCTAAAATGCGTTCAGAAACCAACCAGCAGGAATTAACGGAACTGTAACATTACCCCCTGAAAACAGTAGGTTATGAGTTAAAATTTGGAACGGCTGTCAATTCAAGTGGGTGTTTAGTCTACTTAGATTTTAATTCGAAAATCCGGAACTGCCGATTGTTTGTTGGCTTTTTATTGTTTACGAGTGAAATATTGTGAAAAATTGGTTTCTATGTGTGTTCAATTTATTTTTTATTGTATTATTTAAATACCTTTAATATATAGATATTTCACAAGTAGCACTATTAACAATGCAGGTCATTGCCCTACGGTTCCTGAAGCCATCTTAGAGCACTTATGATATGTGTGTAGATAAAGTTGTGTATGCAACTACATTAAAACTCGCCTTCGGATTTTTTAATAAACCCACACACATGTTGTAATGCCCTTCATTATATACAGTCGCAAAAACGACTATTTCTCCACCAAGAGGCGCCACTCTTATCTCGCCTTGTGTTATAATGAACGATTTTGGCGTTTCCCACCAGACCCACGTTCCACTAACCTAACGCCCCATAGCGGCGAATTCACCCGCGGTAATCCCCATTCATAAATAAATAAATAATAAAAATAATAATAAAGATAATAGGTACTTAATACCTCGCTTGTAAAGGCTGGGCGCAAATCAGAAGTTGAAAATAAAGTAGCAGAAATTTAAAACTTAAAGGTCAGCTTTATGATGCTCCCACACTCTATATCTCTTATAAATGTTATAAAACGTCATAAAACACGATAACAATTAGTAATATTTTTACTTTTGTTGTAAACTTCATTTATAAACCACAATAACTATAACAATACCAAATCCTAAATAACGTATAATAAACTTAAAATAAAACTATTAAAAATAAACTTGCCTACAGATAAAAAATAGTCCCCAATTCATCGTCGCGTGAAATGGTGCCCTGAAGGCTGGCAGCGTTTTTTTTTTTTTTTCATTTATTTGGGTAAACAAACAGTCACTACAAGAAAGCTTATTAGATAAGTATTGTTATAAAATGTTTACAGTATGTGTGACCAACACCGTTCACCACTTATTCAAGTACAATAATTTGAATCATTCGAAGCTTTACAGGGGTATAGTGGCCCCTAGCTAGAGTGTAAAGGAAAAACTACAAGAATTTATTTTTATTACATACGTACGCGTAATACTAATTTTAACAAAACTAGTAGTAAAAGCATTGACACTTAAAATCATACAGTAAAATATATGTGATAACTGAAACCTACCGAAGATACATACACATTTTGATTTACTAGACATCTCTAAGTATGCCTATTATATTTTGTTTGTATGTATACACCAACACTGCAGCCAAAAATGTCTACTTGATTAAAGCGCGTGTTATACGTGTGGACGAGCCGGCGCAGAGGAGCGCGCTCACCGGCGTTGGTGCGGCAGCGGCCAGTCACAAACAGCCGGTGCGGTCGCGCCTCGCGCTGTCTACTACAGTTCGGTACTTTGTATGTAACTGAGCTTATTATTAAGAAATATGCAATCAAATTTGTTGTTGCATAAGCCGTACAGTACCATAGCCTCCAGCAGCATTCGTCTGGAACTTAAAGTTAAAAGATTGTATTTATTTAGTAATTGCGAGTAGGATAATCTGTTTCGATAACATCGAAAATGCATTGATTTTAGAAATTTTTTTTGAACAGATTCTAGGGCATCCGAGTATTTATTGTAGTAAGGATTCCAGACCGCAACGGCATGCTCTAATTGTGACCGAATTAAAGACTTAAATAATTGCAAATAGGTTTTCGGACGCCGAAATTCCTTACAAGATCGCATAACGAAACCGTACATTTTAAATGATTTATTTATTATGGAGTTTATATGTAAATCAAGGTGCAACTTTGAGTCAAGTGTGATTCCTAGGTCTCTTATGGATGGGACTGGTACTAATTTTGCGTTACAGAGTTTATATGACGTGTTTATTACTAATCGTTTTTTGGTAAATGTAATGAGTTTGCACTTATCTAAGTTTAGCGCTAGTTTATTTGTAGAACAGTACTTAGTAAAGCAGTCTAAATCCTGTTGAAATTTAATGCTATCATCTTCATTACTAATTGTGTGATAAATTTTTAAGTCGTCTGCATATAGTAGGATATTACAAAATTTAAAACAGTTAGTTATATCATTTATGAATAGTGTAAATAATAATGGGCCCAAAATGGAACCCTGTGGGACTCCAGAAGTAATAGTTATAGCATACGACTCAAAACCATTTATTTTTACTTTTTGTGTACGATTTGTAATATAGGACTTAAAGTTGCCTTTTAGCGTAGTAAGCGTTGCCTTTTTGGATGGCTAGGCTTAGCCGCTGGCCAAAGTAGCTGCCAGCCCTCTGATTGCCAGACACATCGACAAGGCGCTTTAAAATTTCTTTGACAAGGGCTTTCGCGCTAGGATCCCATGGATCCAGGGTTTCAACACCGAAAGGCGAAAATAAGTAGTCGTCACCTAGTGCAGTGTATTTGCGCCGTTTGTTTCGGTCGGCTGTTGCGGCAGCAGCTCCTTTAGAGGAGCTCACTTGGAGGTGAGACGGCGCCAAAGTATCAACGCAGGTGGCGTTCCACACCCAAAGTCCTCCCCAGCTTCCATGGGATGAGCGTCATACCATCAGTGCGCTTGCCATCTTCACGAGCGATACCGTTCGGCTCAAGAATGGCCGGCATGTTAACGAAAGCAAGCGCCCTACGTATATCATTTAGGGAGTCATGGCGGGAAATGCGACCGGCACTCCGTTTTGTTTGCCTAATTTGGAATATAATAATGTTTTATTACGTTATCTAACAAACAGCTAGTGTGGGAGCATCATTAAGTCTATTTTGGCTATATTATCAGCTGAGAAATATAGATTCGAAAGGTGTAACAGCCGCCGTTAAACTAGACACATGTAAATATATAAGCGAGATTTGGTAGCAAAACTGTATAGGACCCATCAGCTCGATACGAGTTACCGTATAGGTAGGTTTATTTATATCCGCTTATACCATTAGTGTTTAATCGTGTACCAAAAACGCCATATAGAAGTACCTACTGTGACAATCAAACATAATGTGTAAACATTAATAAAGTATTATTTTCGGAAGCAAGAATGTGGAAGGAGGTACTTAAAAGTTTATTAGATAATCAGGAGTAAACGACGCAACGGAGTTGGCGTAACGATATCCAATCCGTATAATATAAGAACGTCTGGCGTACGAAATGTCGTTAAAGAGTGGTATTAAATAAAGGTACACAGAGATATTGCTTTAAATGAGTGCCTTCATTCTCAACAAGGTAATCTAAATACCTACATGTCTATACTCACGAAAGAGGACTTAAAATGTTTAAACATTTATTCTTATTATTCGGTTTATTTAGTATTATTCGTTTTAGTTACAAGCCAAGGCTGCAGTAGATTTTGTTTTTAAATTATGTGCGTCCCTTTTTTTCGGTATGAAAAAAAAAATAGGGCGGCATATAAATAAAATAAAAAAACTACAGCAGCCTTGGCTTGTCAGACTATAGTATTATCTCTTTTGTGCCACTTTTGTTTCAATATTCTAAAAATGTTTTAAAAGGTGCACTAATAAAATAAAATAAAATATTTCAACCCTTAAGCGTCACTTGCAGCGTGTGGGGTTAGCCAACTAACCCCGAGTTAAGCGTTTCTTAAGTATGGAATTTAACATCTAAGGCCGGGTTGGCAGACCCTGGTTGCCGCAAGAGAGTGAAAATGGGATGGAAAATGTAAACGACTTCTACGCAGTTTTCTACCTAGATAGTAGATAAACTAGGTATGCATGTAGTATCTCAAAAGCAAGTTTTAATAGTGGAACTTGACTGAAGTGCTATATCTTTCACATCAAACAAGATAATTACTCTTCAATACCAAGTTTTAATAGTAAAACTTAATGGCGAAAGTGCAATCTTCCACGAGTTTAATCACTGCTAATATAGAATAGTTCGATGTGGAAAATAAAAGTGTTTACACAGGATCTGTTATTCTACCCTTTTTTGTGTAAGCATGTATCTGAAACTATCATATTATTTCAGTATTATTTGATTTAAAACAGGCCTTTGATACAGTTTCCCGCCCTAATCATATACACAAGCTTGAATACATGTATTAGGGGAATCCTGTTGGATTTACTTAAGAATTACCTGCATGACCGGTCTCAGAAGGTCAAAATTGGCAGATTCATTAGCCAAGCATTGCAAAATTAAATATCGTTAGGGGTGCCCCAAGGTAGTTTTCTTGGCCCCACGGACCAAACGAATCTTACCATTGAAGAGAGTCGTGTTTTCTTCTATGCGGATGATACCGTGATTGTATTTCATGGTAACTCATGGGAATTAAAGTATAGAAAGGCAGAAATAGGCCTTTACCATGTTTCCTCCTGGCTTAAGTACTACCTTCTTAAGTAAAATTTATAATTCGAACTTAATTATTATGCCCCAATTTTTTTTTTTTAATTAGATGATATTCCACAAGTGGTATAACATGGCAATACAATCTAGCCTTTTTAGGCTAATAAGTATTTTGATTTTAACCTAAACTACGAATACAGAATAAACTAAGAATGTGTCCATTAACACTTTTCTTATTGTCTCTATTAAGGCGAAGACACTTTGTTCATGTGATCTTTATATGTAGTACTCACTGCACTAAATTCACTATTCACTACACTAAAAGTATTAAATCAACTCAAAAGGTTTTATTCTTTTCAGTCTTCTTTTTAAATTCGTGATGTCGAGGAGCTGGATGGCCTCGACGTTAACGTGATGATGAAGCCTTTGATCGTGGGCTTTGGCGTATTTTTTAATAATATCACTAACAGATTCCACTCCTAGATCCCGGTGGAGGTCATCATTTCGTATGTACCAGGGGGCGTTTACTACAGCTCTTAGTACTTTGTTCTGGAATCTTTGAATTATCTGTACATTGCAATGTTTGGTACAGCCCCACAGCTGTATACCGTAAGTCCATATTGGCATTAGAACTTGTTTGTACAACAATAATTTGTTGTGCACTGACAGCGCAGAGTGTCTTCCAAGCAGCCAGTACATCTTTCTGTAGCGAAGGTCTAATTCTTTACGTTTCTTTTTGACATGAGCTTTCCAGCGAAGCTTAGTGTCAAGTGTCATGCCCAAGTATTTGGCTGAATTTTCGTACGGTATCACGGTTTTATTTATGTATATAGGGTGGTATGATGGTTTCTTGTTCGTAAAGTCAATGTGTACGGACTTGGACTCGTTGAGTTTTATTCGCCATTTTGTGGTCCAATCATATACAACGTTAATGGAAGATTGTACTTTTTCCACTGCTTCTTGGTGGTTTGCCCCCACAGCCGATTATGCCCCAATTGAAGGGAAATATAAATATATGTAAGGATTATATACCAGCAACATAGTCATGCAATGGCATCTGAATATGGTTATGATTTTTGCATTTACAGTTACGTATACATAAAAATATTACATTAAATACTGATATGAAACGAGTGGAATATGATGTAACGCTATGTATTTGTGTTTGAAGATAAGTTAAATGGAATACGCAACCATTTTTCCGTAGTTTTATAATAAAAACCGGGAGATGTTTGTATGTTGACACGACCTTGAGCACTAATAGACGTCCTTCATAATGTAGACATTTTTTCTACATTGAAGTGGCTCTACTGTAAATACCCAGAAACTCGATCTAGGCGATCTATATCTATGATGTATACTATTTTTCTGCTCAACGCAGTCGGCAAGACGCGAATTTGTTTAGCGTATTGGCCTGCAATTGGCTGATTGCCGGCTGGAGGGCAGACAAGTAGTTTTTTTAAGCTCTACAATTAAATAGTGTATTTCTCTAGTATTATGAAAACCACATTGTGGTTATCATAATACTAGAGCTACCAGAAACGTTTTGTATCTAAGGAATTTAGTTCTAATTTTCTTTTAATTTTATGTAATTTTAATATTTGTTTTAATACAGTTATTCTAGGGAATATGTCAAGAGCCTATGAGTTGCGTGTTATTTCTGTTTAATACACTTTAGTTAAATGGTTTTCTTTTAAATTTGCTATAAATACACTTTTTCTAAACTATCACGGTCTTTTGACATTTAAACTAATGAATGATGATATAGCAAAAAACCGAGGTAAGGTGTTTGTTACTTTAATTGCTCTAAATAGTTTCAAATTGACCAAAGTAACTGCGTACTTTAAGATTGTTACGGCCACTTAGGATTATTAAGACTCAAGTTTATGGGTCCTTTGAAGAAGAGTCTACTAGAACCACCTCACTAAGCTAAACGGCATGAATTACGTGTGACTTTTAGTAGCACCGCCCACAAGTTCTCTGTATTTCCTTAAGGTTGACTGACAGAGATTATCTCCTGTCATTAAGTTCACTTTTTGTAAATTTGCAACAATGGTTAAATAAAATCAATGAAACCACCCCTGGCTTCAGTACTAACTATCGAGTAATTAGCAAATTGTATAACACGCAAATACGTTGATATGCCAACAAACGGCAATCCAGCAATGGTGCACTTTCCGGATCTGTCGCTTTCAGCTCGTTAATTCGTTGGAGGCGAGTTGCGATCGCGTCAACATGTGAGTTATGGTTATGGCAACAGATGACTTGGCGGTGAGTTATGAGATAAATACGAATAGCATGGTCTTGTAGTATTTAAAAAGATATGTATTTCATAGTCAAGAATTTATAAAAGAAGTCTTGACGATGACTCACACTAGGACGGGACGGGGCGGGACGGGACGATCTGTCAACTTCTAATCACGCGATGGTGAACTTGTGGAGGTTTGCGACAGTAATAAGATATATAAGTTCTCATGTGAACTTTAGTCTGAATAAACAGTTCTTGTGCTCTTTAAACCAGCCGATATTCAGCCCTTACGACCCTTACGATATACGACTGTAACTCTTACGACCCTTGATACAGCGTTTTTACAGTTACTGTTTGCCCATATAAATGTATAACAGCTGAAAAAGCTCTTTCAGCTCTTATTCAGCTGAGTTATTCAGCTTTAACCGTAGACATATTCTAATGAACAGCTCTTAAACACCTTTTTGTGCTACTAGGGATTTTTAATTAACTTTACATTTGTATTTAATTTACGGGTAACAAAATTCAACTTATATTCACATTATATCAACCGTAGCTTAGTCATTAATAACCTAGGCCATTAAGATCTATATAAAATCATAATATTTTGTTAAAATGAAATACCGTATTTTTTGGACACAGTTAATTCGGAATGTCGGTATGTACCTAAATACGTGGTTTAATCTTTTTTTAAGTGTTTCTTTACGACGTATAAACATAATTATAAATCCGCGGTGCATGTCGCAGAATCAAATCGGTAACACATTTCATTACCTTAAACGACAAGACAGTCCAACATATAACAAAATCCAAGCCACTTCGCTGTCTCAATAAAACTTCGTTCCACTTTACTCTTTAAAGATAAACATGTTCCATACAAGCTTGAAATGAGTAAGTGGGGGCAAAGGGAGGTTGAGCTGAACATATTCGTATAAATTTCAATTTTCCACTCGATTGGCTGATCTATGATTTTAGTTGGGATTGGCATCGGGAACCAAGATGCGAGCGGATCATCTTAACATAGTACTAACTATAACTTATATGAAAATTTAAGCTAGCTAAAAGAGGAAACTGTCTTATAAAATACAAGTTTCCTCCTCCAACTTTGTCCGCCTACAAACTGCTATTCGAGCTAAGCACCTACTAAGGCAGAAAGGGATATCACCATACGCTACGTTTGACTGAGAAATCAGCTGACAGATCAGATCAGAGCAGATGACAAATCAGCGGAAAATCAATCCATGTGTTAGTTTTGGCACGTCGAATCGCACTCCTGCTAGTCTATGATGGTCGGGTTTTTATCGTTTACCGACGTTGCTGTCACGTTCGAACAAGTATGTATGTGCGAAAGTGACGCAGAGCGTGATAAGCGATAAAATGGCAACCATGCTAACCCTACTGGAGACCTATTCGAACGAGTTTAAGTGACATTTCGATGCGAACTATGGAATATGAAGTGGAAATATCAAATGTCAGTTAAGCACGTTCGAATCGAATAGATCTCCTGTATAAAAACTTTGAACCCCATTTAAAATTAATTGAATTTTCGGCCTATAACTGACGCAGCGTCGCCGGCTCCGAGGTTTGACAGTTTTTGCGCAGATACCTTCGAGGCATTTAATTCAAATGTACAGTCAACCAATTGGAATCCTAGGCAACTATAGGACTATGTCATAGTGACGCTATAAATCAGATTGTAGGTAAGAACTGCAGGTGAACTGTAGGTAAGTTACTGCTTGTAATTTTGACATGGTTCTAGAGTGGCCTAGGGTTCCAATTCGTTGACGTACTTACAAGTTATGACGACACAAAATCAGTACGCCAACATCGGACTTTTGAGCAGGGTTCTCTAATCAAATACCGAAAACCAACATCAATTCGAGCAGTACCTAACACAGGAATTGCTGCATAAGCGGATTGGCTGGTGATCTTGTTTTCAAGCGAGGAACTACTTGAACGGAAGCCGCTTTTATTTATAATTATATGTATCTAATTGCTTACTAGTTATTACTATTGTTAATGCTATTATGGCTAGAGCCTACGCTGCGCTACGGCGCCAGCCGCAGACAGACAACATGCTACTTATACCTGTATAATAAACCAATTGGAACCCTCGGCCACTGTAAGACTAAGTCACAGTGACGCTATAAATTAAATTGTAAGAAATCTCTTACTTCTATTCATTTTGACATGGTTCTAGAGTGGCCTAGGGTTCCAATTGGTTGCCTGTATACGTACATGTCGTCTGCATACCACATCTACAGAGGCGACGTTATAAGCATACATTTCGCAATTTATCGTTGATATCCAAGATATTCCTCCACTTTAATTTTAAAATAAAATGTATTTTTTACGGTCGAAATCAATGTTTTTCATTAATCTAAAATAATCCAATTGCTATTGAGATTTCAGTTGTTGTTGTGTCGGGATCGTGTTGTGCTTGTGGTCGAGAGTTGCGTCAGACAGAGCTCAGTGACGCGGCAGTTTATATGTTAATACGTGGGGTTTATTGTCTCCCGCCAGCCTCGCCGAGCAAAATTAGGCGGGCTCGAGCTCCCGGTTTTTGTTGGGGTAGACCCTGCCAAAACTCGAGTTCTGACCTGATATTTTATTCATTTGTACTTATTACGTGACTAAGATGTCGCTGTGGACATTGAAATACAAGTTTTTAATTATTTCAAGTAAACACCGCCGAACTATGGTAAAACTTCATTGTTTCACTACTTCTTGTATCTAAGAAAGAAGACGTGTAAACTCTTTATCCTCTAGGTTATTCATAGTATCTCCTAAATATAAGCGATGATGGTGAGAGGCAGGAACGAAGGTGGATTCCAATTTTATTAACAAAATCTTGATCTGACATTGATGCGAAATATTAGGGGCGGGGCGTTTTAACGCGATTTTGTTGACGACCTAAATTGAGTCGCTGCCATACAACTGAGCACAGTTAAGAACCTAAACAACTACTAATATACTAATTACAAATGAATACTAACTAAGCCTAAAAATAAAACAAAAAATAATATACAAGCTAACAACTAAATTAAACTAGAACCTAAACTGAATTATGTTACGACGTCATGGTAAGGGCTCAGGTGTCACGTAAGCTTGCGTAAAATCTGCTTGACGAACTTTTATGATTCGCAATTAGTGTCCATAAATTTGATCGTTTTCCTTTAAGTACGCCCTTGTGGATACCCAGTGAACAGGAATAATCTTCGTAGTCGCAGCACAGCAATTATATTAAATATTAAGTAATAATGATTATTATTACTAAACTCTACAGGTTTACGTATAATACTTTTGTATATGTTGTGCAATCTAATGTACTTATAAGTAAACAAAATCTTTCTGCCAATTAAAGGCATGCATTAGAAGCCCCTTGTTCTTGAGTCCCCAATACATTACATTAGTAGGTGTTAACGATAAACAACGCCATTATCTAAAAGGTTCCTGTCACTCAACATAAATAACAAAAATATTCCAAGCTTTTGTGTGCTAAATGAAAGAAAGGACTTAGTTAATTTGCTTGGCTAGGTTTTAAGTTAAATCCATTAAAGCTCTTGGCTCGTGTCCTTAGTAATATGATATTTTAAAACCTCATATTCGCAGGTTTATATTCAAAAATACCTATCTTCAGTGTTTATCTCAAAGTCTGTTCGTTTAAATGTAAAGGAAAGATTAATGGCAGCCAGTAGGAGCACCTTGTTCTTCACCAACGCATTAGTAGGTCTATTAATGATAAATGTCACCATTATCTAAAAAGTCTGTCACTCAAAAGAAATAAGGAAAATACGAAGGTTTTAATGTAAACAAGTAATACCAAAGGTTAAGCTAAATAACTTTCATTATACTCATGATGTGCCCTTAGGAAACACAATATTTTAAAACCCTATATAAACATGAGACCCCACTTCAGTTGGTGTGTTTACTTCACAGGATACGATCCGTCTTCATTGTCTTATGTTGTATCAATGCCTGTCCAAGTAAAGTAACTTTTATTAAAATGTATTGTTGTCTAACGTCACTGTATGAGAAAAGGTCAATGTTGCGTTAACGTCCACCCCCGGCCCGCCACTGTTTGTCCAGTAACATTATCCTTTGTTATTTAATTTTGATTATGTTCAGGCTTTTCAACTTGGCTACGTAAACTCGATGAAAATTGAGAGCAATAACAGCATTAATATTATAATTAAGAATACAATCCATACCTACTAAATGCAAAAGTAATTCTGCCTGTCTGTTACTTCTTCTGTTCTTCTTGTCGTTGCCCTTAGTCCCAGTTCATCTGGGGTCAGGCCTCCTTGTGCAGCGGCGCCAGGACCTTCTGTCCCGGGTTGTCATTGGCGAAATGTCTTGGGCCTTTATATCCCTTTCAACACTTGACCACCACTACGCAGTGACGCAGGTGGCCTGCCTCTTCCCTTGGGCTGTGTTTTGATGTTAAGCACAGTCTTTACAGAGTAGCTCTCCTCCCTTCTCATTACATGGGCATACCAGCGAAGTCTCCCTTCTTTCAGCTTTTCAGTTATTGGGGCTACCTTAAAGGATCCTCTGACGTATTCATTTCCGATTTTATCCAGGCACCACGCCACCTGCCCATCTCAGCATTTTCATTTCTGCCGTATGCACTTGTTGTTCGTGCTTCTTAATTGTAGTCCAGCACTCCGAACCATACACCATTACCGGCAACATGTCTGTTACTTCTTCACGCTAAAATTGCTAAACGTATCAAGGTGGAATTTGGTATGGGGATAGTTTGGTTCCTGGGAAAGGACTAAGGAAAGTATTTGATCTAATTCGCGGGAAAAAGAAGCCACACTATCAAGTGGTATTGTTGCTTAGAAAGTGCTTTTTTGGGAAATGCTTGTGGTAAAATCGATTTGGCGCACCAGAGCATTTTTAATTATTTATCATTCAGCATCGCTAGGTAATACATATTCAAGTTAAATAACATTTACCTAACTTCCTACCTCTACCTACCTTAAATCTAAAATAGGTCTTTGATGCATTGTATTGTCTAGGATAGTGGCGGCATTTCCTCGTTGTATCGCAATGCTGATACGATGTGCGAGGAAGCCACCAGCTCTTCGGTCACCAGTAACATTAACCAGACGTTTCGCGATTTCTACGAAAAACTTGCGTGCGCTGGGACCCCATGGACCAAGAGTTTCGACCCCGAATGGTACAAAAAGATACTCTCTGCCTAGACTCTTATAAATATTACGTTTTAAAATTTCGGCGCAATCAGCCGCTCCGCCCGCTTTTACATTAGTTCGTTGGAGATGGGACGGTGCCAACGTGTCTACGTCAGTAGCATCCCACACTAGCATCCGTCCCAAACTCTAAGGAACCAAGGACACCTCATCGGGTCTCTTAATATTGCGTATTATTGTAATTTAAACGTAACTCTATTTAAAAACCTTAATTTGGTGCACGCTGGAAATAGAATTGTTCACTACTCTCCCTTTTGGTTATCTCGGCCCTCGTGAAGTAATGTCATCCTTTCCGTCCTCGCGCCAAAACAGACTATTACAATTTCAATCTGTTTTATTTTTGATCAAGAGCTAGATGAAAGCTGAGAACTAAGAACTAAATGTCTCACTATTCTGATAAAAGGTGGACAATATAAACTACAGTATGGAGAGGACCACCTGACTCAATCTGGAAAAGCAATGGAGGGCAATAGCTTTAAATAGAAGCAAATGGACTGAGTCGGAGGAGGCCTTTACCCAAAGAGGAGTTCATCTGTAAGAATAAGACGAAGAACAGATAAACACAAGTACCTAATTTGTTAAACAGAAATACTTAGAATGTCTAAAATATTTTTTTTTTAACAACTGCAATGTCTGACAGCGGCACAATGGCACCAGGGCTGCGAAATGCAAAGTCAGGCTTTCATACTTTACTTTAATGCGATGTGACTTGGCTGAAAAGACACTTTTGATTTGTTTGTAAATCTTTCGCACAGAAAATTGCTCTGATAATTAGGGCTCATCCATTAATTACGTCACACGTATAGGGGGAGGGAGGGTGTCTACAAAGTGTGACACCTTGTGACAATTGAGAAGGCGGAGTTCCAAATTTCTTGATCTTTCTTTTGAAATTTTCTTGTTAAATTTTGTAAACAAGTTCGTTTATTACATTTTTTTGTCTTTACGGAAACCATCATTTGGGTGGAGTGAACCTAATGATGAAAACCAGGGATGACAAAGTAGAACTGCTCGATAATTTCCAGATCTTTCAATGGATCCAACCTCCAAGGTAGTTTCGTTTAATTTTACTACAAATCTAGGTAATGATGGAATCCATGAGACGTTAAGAAAGATCCTTATGGCGATTTCGATATTTTATACTCAAAATAACTCAAACTTTAACATTGACCGGGAATTTGTTTTTTTTTCTTTAAAGATTATATTTATTTAAATTCATAGATAAATTATTTTATAGTGGCAGCCTACCAAATCGTTTTGAGTATTCTCGAAAGAGTAACTTAGATGTTTGCCTGGTAAATATATACCTAATCGCTAAATATGACATGTGACATGCTTTTAAGCCTCTTGAATTACCGAGCGCAAGCGAAGGTTTACGTTTCCCCAGACTGATGGAGTAAATAGAATATTAGTTTTTCAACCTAGTCTTCATCCCTATTGCGTTTCTTAGTATGGAAGGTGACAGTTAGTTGGCTAACCCTGGGTGGTGCCAGTGGCCCTAAAAGGTCTAACTGCGATACTTTTTTGTTTCCCTCTGATTTGGTGCGGGGTGTCGACACTGCTGCATGCGCCATGTTCACGGTGTAGGTAAATTTGTCGTGCTGCAGGTTTTTAGTTATGGTCTATCCATCCTCTTTGTTAACTTACGCAACGTGCTTATTTATTATTATAGGTATCCTATTTTTTACTCAGGTCATGTTAAGATGCCAGAGTGTTCAAATTGTTATCATACAGATGTTTTTTTAAAATCATTTATTCTCGAAATATATACAGTAAGTGTAAATTACCTAACTACCTACCTCTACCTACCTTAAATCTAAAGTAGGTCCTTGAGGCATTGTACCTGGGATGCTGGCGGCATTTCCTCGTTGTATCGCAATGCTGATACGTTGTGCGAGGAAGCCACCAGCTCTTCGGTCACCAGTAACATCAACCAGACGTTTCGCGATTTCTACGAAAAATTTGCGTGCGCTGGGACCCCATGGACCAAGAGTTTCGACCCCGAATGGTACAAAAAGGTACTCTCTGCCCAGGCTCTTATATTTATTACGTTTTAAAATTTCGGCGCATTCAGCCGCTCCGCCCGCTTTTACATTAGTTCGTTGGAGATGGGACGGCGCCAGCGTGTCTACACAGGTAGCATCCCACACTAGCATCCGTCCCAAACTCCAAGGAACCAAGGACACCCCATCAGGTCTCTTGCCATCATAATATACAGATGTTTAGATCTCAATACTGATAACAACTATTTAGATACCTAACATTCATATACATGAAACTTCAACATATTTCCTTCAAACTGGTAAACGTATAAACATATTTTTTTAACAAAAGTCTCGATACTTTATTTTTCAAACATAGGTCCTTTTTCACATGTTTTTGGTCAAAACGTCGAAACGCACGAATTCACAAACATGATTATTAGATAAATAGTTTAATTATAACTAGTTCTTAAACCTGGTAAAAGCTTTTATCTACAACAATAGTAGTTTAGATGTAAAGAGCAATCTGATTACGCGGTTTAATTTGACGCGCCCGACTACGGCCTTTTAATTTTTCGCGTGCTCTTGCACATAGATCTATCCCGCTCTCATTTGCTCGCATATGTGCACTCTTAAGTCTGTTCAGTCCGCCTGGTCTACCTCCAGTATCACTATGATCCTGTATGTAATATTCATGGGCAGGCACCAGACACGTGTATTAACTCTATGTAGAGTTATAATTGCTTTGAGATAGCGTAGCACCGACGCGTGTGATGAATATAGTGTTGGTTGGTTAGTACATAGAGATATACGCGAATCATGCAGGGGGCTTACCATGACGTCTTATCGCGATTCAGTTTAGGTTCAGTTGTATGAAGCAACTTAGTTTATTAGGTCTTCAACTGAATAGCGTTAAGACTGTTAGTCGTCATGGTAATGCTCCAGAAGTTTGAAAATAAACTGTATACGTTTTCTTAATCACTTTCGAAGTTGAAAGTTTATATGATGTTTATTTATATTTAACGCCAAAGACATAAACTTAGTGTTTAGAAATTGTAGCGTACCTATTGAAAAGCGAGAATATACTTAGATCTTAGCAATTTTAATAATCTCCCGCAAGGATTTAAAAATTTGTATGAGAAGTGACCTATTTTTGTTTGAAGTAATCAATATAGTCTCGTTCAGTGTTTCTAAATCAGTGTAAAGGATGACTCACACTAGAACGCTCGGAGGTCACGTGACGTTTTCTATAGAATTTGATATATCGGCCCGGCCCGGCCACGTCCCGAATCATTCTAGTGTGAGTCATGTATGTACATACATATAAAATATATTCATAACTCAAGCACAAATATTTTAGCTCATCAACAAATGAATTATAGTTGGGTATAATTAATTTTTTCTACTCGCCGATTTTAATCTGTCAATTACGAGTACATAGACAAAAGTATAAGCTCATACTTTTCGATATTAGACAGTTTTTGTGTTACATCCGTGTTAAGTCAATGAAATTGAATGATGAAATTGTTCCTCCATAGATGATGATGATGATGACTCGTAGAAAAAGTATTGTATACAATCGTAATATAATTAAGTTTTTCAATCTTGTACCTTACTTAGGCCACTCAGCAAGCTTCGTGGCCTAAACACGGTACTCGACTGAAAAACTCTTCATTATATCACGATTGTATAAAATACTATTACAGTACTTACACATGGTGCTACTTTACCACCCTAGGGCGATAATGAGCACTTTACGTGCCTGCGTTGAATATTCAAAAATGTACTGTAAAACGTCGTACAATACACGTGCGAAGAGGTAATTCGCAACTCGTGTCGATTTAAAACACTCCCTAGGGTCGTGTTTTAATTTATCGCCACTCGTGGCGAATTTCCTCTTTCTCGCCCTTGCATCGTAATGTACTATTACATAATAGTGAATTTGAACTTTCAATACCAAGTACTTAGAGATACTAACACAGTTCAGTAAACTGACACAGTTCAGAGTCTGTAATAGGTACTTAATATAGTTGTACAGTTGTACTGGCGTATTTATAATGAGCCTAAACTTTGCGTATTTAGCACGTCCGTCACCGCAAGTATCTTCTACAAAATCAAAACACGTGTTGGGCTGTGGCAACTGCACGCGGTTACGCGAGCACTTAAACCAGTGTGCTTACCATGAGTTGTACGTATTCGATAGCGTCTCGCTCCTCCCAGAGTAATGGTAGGAGCGAGACGGACATACTTTCGAGAATACAATTCCGTTCAATTCATGGTAAGCACGCTGGCCTATGGAACTCTGCGAACTCAAATCGAATGGCTTTTGTATTTTGTGATTGTCGGGGGAGAGAGGGGCCGAACGTCAATTGTTTTTTTTGCGTAGTGTTCAAAACGGTTTGTATGCGCTTTGTCTATTAGAGATAAATATCTGTTCTTAAGAACTAAGTACTAATTATAAAATCAGTGCCTGTATGATAATATTTGCATACGTCGGCTGTGTATGTGTAAAATATCTGTTATTTTATTACTACAGTACTCCGTTATTGTTGAGTTGTTGTGTTCGCCTCTCTCCACTCAATACCTATAATTGTGTACCATTCAACGTTATTGTTATGCAAAAATCTGTTTTATCGCCGGATCCGAAGTAGGTACCAATCTCTCTTTTGTTGAACGTCAGGTCACGGCTCGGCTTTAATATTTCTGGACATTTTTAATGAGAGATTGAAAGCTTCTCCTTAATTAATACCTGTTGAGTGTGGAGATTAAAGGAAATCCTAAGTCGGTATTAAACTAGTGGAAATATTTAAATGGATGATTCCTTCGTCAATCTATCGTAGACTTTGCTAATGGTGCCAATATATTTTAAAATTCTACGTCTAGAAGGCCACCTAGGGAACCCAAGAACGGGACGGGACGATCTGTCAGTTTGTATAGAAAACGTCAAGTGACATCCGAGGGCTCTGAGCGTTCACGTGATTCTTTCTATAGAAATTGACAGAGCTTCCCGTCCCGTGCCGCCCCGTCCCGCCCCGTTCCGTCTCGTCCTAGTTTGAGTCATCCTTTAAGCTTTATTGCAAGTAGAGAATTGGTTTGAATTATGTGTCACGAGCACGAACATTTGTATTTGAGTTATGCTTGTTTCCTAAGTTTTATTTAAAGTATGACCATCGTCACATATGTAGCCACAACCATTAAGTAAGTCTACCAATTTTGTTGCGTTTTCTAACAATTATTTTAAACCCAGGTATCTTATATAGGGCCAGTCCTGTATATCGTACAAGTCTCCAGTGGGATTATACATACTTGCAGGTAAAAAGTTGTTGTGATCGTATAATTTGTACAAGTTTAAGCAAATGGTAGATTAAGCCGTCTTTTATAATGATTTACTTTTAGCCTACTACTACTAACTTAACTTTTTGCATTGTTACTAAAGAATAAGTACTAGGCTTAGAGATAACTTTTATTAGCGATGCTTATGACTGGCGAAATATAAGCTGTAACTTTTTTTCACCTAACAGAACAAATGTATGCCAGCATTAATTAATATTGAAGTCAGTTTTAAGATCCTCGGAAATTGAACTACATTCTGTAGTTAATACTAGATATAATGACACTTTATAAATTAACCGAGTAATTAAGTTAAATAAACGCTCACGCCGATATTGATTAAAAACTTAAATATAAAAATGGCGCGGGCATGCTAGTCCAGCACGTTAAAATTAAAAACATAAAAATCCCAGAAGGAAAACAACACACCCATTACAAGCAAAAAAGACTTGCGCACTGCACACTTTTAAGTTATAACATTCATCTATAAACATGATGCAATAAACCGCATTTCGAAGTACAAATTGGAAGTCAGCCCCATGTATCGACAGATTGGGCCACTTGTTTGCACAGTATAGAGTTAGTATGTCAGTTTATTCTCGTTGATAATTCTTTATCACGTATATAATTTTTGAAACTTGTTTTAACATTCTAAAAATCAAGCCCTTTCAAATGATACCCCAAAGCTACAGTTACTGCGCTCGTTTGCTTGTCAGACCATATTAGTCCTTTTAAAGCGTTAATTATTTGATCATAATGTATGTTACGATCCCGTAAAAAAAGTTTGTCGCATTTTATGCGGTCTCCGTTATTTCCGTTAATTTCGTAAAGTGATATTCTGTGAAATAATTCATTTTTACTACAGTCAAAATTCCCAATTTATCAGAGGTTTTAAATTTAGGATTACACAACAACCGCAAGCCTGACGTTTTTGAAGAAGCTTATTGAGATACAGTCAGCAGCACCAGTAGCTGAGCGTGTCACCTGTTCCAATTGAAATGATCTTGACACATTCGTATAGTCACAACAGTACCTAAGGTCCTGCCAACTGCTTCTACTGCAGACCGTATATAATGTTTGCGTTCTTGCGAGGTTTCAGTTTCATCACACGATAACAATAAATATAATATATTATATGTATAGGTACCTATCGTGGTAGCGGGATACGGTGAGCGAGTTCTTTTGTGGGTCGAGAAACATGTGACTGCCAGTGATCGATGACTGCAGGTCCTACTTGCTCGTTTAAAAAGCGTATCAAGCGGGGCCTTTGACTTTGATCACAAGCACACGCACAATAAATGTTTTGTGTGGTATCTGACCAAAAGGAGGTGGTGTTTTATACGTATGTTGTGCCTATTAGAGCAAAGTTTAGTAATTAATGTATGTAATTCATATCGGATATCGCATCGGATCCATACTGCTCGGATGTGCAAGCGCGATATTGCTTGGTGTGCATAGTTAGGTACTGCATGGAAACGACAAAACATATTCTCCTAGAATGCGGACAGGTAGAAGTATACAGGAGTAAGTACTTAGGAACTCCAACAACACTAAAGGAAGTACTTAGCAACCTAAAACATATGCTAAGTTTCGTGGAGGAGCTAGGGTGGTTAGAATAGGGCTACCTCGTTATCACGCAAAAAAGGCACAATAGATGTCGAGTTGCGGAAAACGCCCAGCACAACTAACTAACTAACTAACTAGGTACTGCATCGCTTATGCAGCGGAGGGTCTCGCTTATGTATCTGCACCGGCGTCTGAGACAGGACTTACTATAAAATATCGGTCACAATTCAATGTTAAGGACTATCGAGCTGATTTGATGGCAGAACAGGGAGGTCGAGGTCACCTTGAGGACTTTATGGAAAAAAAAAGAATTTGTATTTATAACAGTCTCCGTAATTTCTAGTAGAAAAGTGCACCAGAAAATACCTACTAATTGATGAACAACTTATTGACCGAGCGAGCGAAGCGAGCGAAGCGTCTCTGCTTCAGCTTGGACAAAAATACTTTTAGGTGTCTGTCCATTTGTTCTCCTCTACAGGTCGCATTTATCAACTAATTCTTGAAAAATTTTGTAAACGAGTTCGTTAGTTACATAAAAATTTTTTGTCGATTCAGTTTTTGGAAATTTTAAAAATGACGGGAATTGGCACAAAGGTCCTAAGCGCCATAGAAATCAAAGGCGCTTAGGACCTTTGCGCCAATACCAGTACCATTGAGAGTTCGTTCTGTCCATTTGTTCTCCTCTACAGGTCGCATAAATCAACCAATTCTTGTAAAATTTTGTAAACGAGTTCGTTAATTACATAAACATTTTTTGTTGATTCAGTTTTTGTAAATTTTAAAAATGGCGCGAATTGGTACGAAGGTCTTAAGCGCCTTTGGAGTCTATGGCGCTTAGGACCAACGTTCGTTGTGATAATGAAACAAGGAAGTGTTTATAATTTATATTTCCAAATCTTTCAATCGATTTGAAGCATTGTTATTTTGTTTCCTCCAAACTCCAAAGTAGTTTTGTTTCATTTTACTTCAAATCTAATGATGGGATCCATGAGACGGTAAGAAAGATCCTTATGGCGATTTCGGTATTTTATACTCAAACTAACTCAAACTTTAACTTTGACCGGGAAGTTGTTTTTTTTTTCATAAAGATTTTATTTATTTAAATTTATAAATAAATTATTTTTTAGTGCCTACCTACCAAATCGTTTTGAGGATTCTTAAAGAGTAACTTAGATGTTTGTCTGGTAAATATATACCTAATCGCTAAATATGACATGTGACATGCTTTTATGGCTCTTGATTTGACCTAGCGTAAGTGAAGGTCTACGTTTCAGCTTAGTCAAAAATGCTTTCATATCTCCCGGCTGTTCTCCTCTACAGGTAGTTTTTATCTACGAATTCTCGTGAAAGTTGAGCGATCAGATTTTATAGCTTTGTAGGATCTTTTTGTCATTTAGTTTTTTGAAAAATATTAGAATTGATGGAAATTGGCACAAACAAAGAGATTAAGCGCCGGTCGCGAGGTCTACAGCTCACAGAGCCACTAGTTACGTAGCATCCATATATCTACGAAAAGCATTAGCGTCACAATTTTACTACTAATGGCCAAACAAGAGACGATAAGTCAAAGCAAAAGGGTAAAGCAAATCAATAAACTCATTATGCGGGCAACGTCCCGATTAGGGGATTTCCGTTATAGCATTCGTTTACGACTAGCCTCCGCCTGTGACTTCTTTCGCGGTGACACTTTCAACCTAGTCTTCATCCCCGAGGGGTTGAATAAAAAAAATCTCATTAAAGCTGTATGACATGTTTCATATTTTAGTTTTCTTCTTCCAATGGTTTCGGCTGTGCTTGGCTGTGATTTACATATTTATAATGCAATTGTTTTATATTTTTGTTTAAATAAATCTTGCAGAAAAGTCAGTTAGTTCAATCAAACATTGACTATAACAATTGATACGGGATTTTGAACATAGCAATGAAGCCACCAAGAATTTATTACAACTTACACTGGTTTACTAAGTCAATATTGTATATATATTTTATCATAAAACAATAAATTAAAAAGTAAGTACTTGTTACATGTACGAGTATGCTCATAAAACCTGGGGCCCATTCCTCGAGCGGCATAAGACTAATTAGTGGGTTGTCAAGGAAAATCATACGATTTGACAGTTCGTGGACTAATAAAATTAGTGTAACACGCGTTCGAGAAATAGGCCTTTTGCGAGCCGGCGGAAGTTGATGGATGCTTATGTCTAATCTCTTTATCGGGCAAGGGGCAGCCTTCGCCTCATACGTCAGAACACTGCCCTCTCCTACTGCAAAAACGTTGTTTTATCTCTCTGTCGCACTTGCCTACGAAATTAGAAGTGAGACAGAGGCAAAACCACGTTAGTGGTTCGCGGTAGGCCCTCTACCGATAACGGTGACGGACATAACAAAGCTTCCATTGTTCAACGTATTCCAGCGCTTCCAACTCCAAATTTTGCAAAAACAACTTACCTACATTCTATATTCCGACGGGTGATGCAAGCTTGGTGGAGCAGAACACCGCTGTTCATAACGTAAGTGAGTCAAGAAGGGAAAGTACCTTAAATATCGTAGATAGGATATTTTGCTGAACTTTACGCTATTTTTAAAAGATAGTACCTACTGCATTCAAAGATATTCTAAGCGATTTTCAAAAATGAAAATATGTGACTAATCAAATTCTTGTTCAAATTATAAATTGTCATTTAGTGACATATATGTGGTGCCCCCCTAAAATATTGTTTTTGGCAATTGATATAAAAAAGTAAGTAGCGACATACAAAACACACCTCACATTTGCTTTTATATTTACTGACTAAAACCGCTGTTACGTACGACGTACGTTCCAACCCCAACTGAGAGGATCCTTTAAGTTCGTATGTCTACTTACTTTTGCATACTTAGCTCTCGAAAGTCAAGCTCAACTCCTGGAGTTGTGCAAACTCGGTTTAAACGTCTTTAAGATCTAAGGAAGGTAAGGGGGTCGTGATTGCATGGGGGTCGTGATTGCATTACGTCCGTAGGAAGATACCCACCGCTACCCTACACGTGACCCCTGGGTGGTGCTAAAAGTGCAATCAAATTGGCAGCTGTACTGTTCTCTCTGAATCTCACAGCTGATCGTCACTGCGAATAATATAATATGCTCGGAAATCAATCCCAAATAGGCGCTCGCCAGCGTCCTCAGACTAAAGATATCGGGCCATCTGTCCGTGTCTGTTCATTTAATATTGAAGGAATAAGCCAAGCAAAATCCGAATGCTTAAGTAGAATAGTTAACGACAACAAAGTAGATATAATCCTTTTGCAAGAAACCCACGCTGCAGACCCGACACAGCTCTCACGACGAGGGGCCATCCCGGGTTACCAAGTAATTGGAGCGACTTACCACGGAAAATATGGAACTGCCACTTATGTAAGAACACCTTTACTGTCTACATCTACACTTCTCAGCTCCTCTAGCAACCCCGATAACATAGAGACCACAGTCATACAACTTGGCGAAACGAAAGTTTGCAACATATACAAACCTCCGAATAGCTCCTGGCCAGACCCGGCTCTTCCAAACCTTGGCCACCCGGCACTCTACGCAGGCGACTACAACAGCCACCACACTACTTGGGGCTATACTACATGCGATAACAATGGTGAAAAACTTTACCACTGGGCTGATTCCATCAACGCTTTGCTTGTACTTGATCTAAAAAGCAAAGGAACTTTCAAGTCTGCTCGATGGGGAAAAGAATATAACCCGGATCTCGTATTTAGCTCCCTGGACGAAGAAGGCGTGCCGTTGCCCGTAAAACGTTCTGTGCTCAAAGACTTCCCCAACAGCCAACACAGGCCAGTACTTATTGAGGTTGGACTGAAAATCCCGGTCATCGAATCTTACCCAATCCCACGTTGGAATTTTAAAAAAGCTAACTGGAAAGCTTTTACCGACATGCTCGATGACAGCATCCGCTGGATCCCTCCACTACCAGAAAACTGTGAGCGCTTTCAGAAACTCATCTTAGCAACAGCCAAGAAATGTATCCCCCGAGGTTATAGAAAAACATATATACCGGGCTGGAACAATGAATGTGAATCCGCTTGGCTCGAATATAACAAAACTGGAGACCGAACCTGCGGACATAACCTTATTAAGTCACTGAACGAAGCCCGACTTCAGAAATGGGAGGATACAGTCGGAGGCTTGAATTTTACACACTCCAGTAGGAAAGCGTGGCACGTCCTTACACGACTAACTACCGGCATCAACAACCAACCCAGTCTGCCGAAGGTTAGCGCTAACGCGATAGCTACGACAATTGTCAATAATTCTAAAGCACCGAGCCACAAACTACATACGAAGAAAATTCGCAAGGAGCTTAAAGAACTGAAGTCAACACTAACACCAAACAACGCCTTTTGTGGCCCAGTCACTGTAAACGAGATTGTAGCCGCCATTAACCAGGTTAACACAAACAAGGCCTGTGGTGCTGACGGCATATTTCCGGAGTTCCTCAAACACTGCGGGAGCAAAACCCAAAAATGGCTTGCTAACTTCTACAGCCAGATCATTAACACCGGCAAAATACCAAGTATCCTGAAACGAGCCAAGGTTATAGCGGTACTCAAACCGGGAAAGCCGGAAGATAGTGCTGATAGCTACAGACCCATAGCTTTGCTAAGTGTAATTTACAAACTCCTGGAAAGGGTCATCTACAACCGCATAGCTGATACTATTGACAGGGCTATACCAAAAGAGCAAGCTGGTTTCCGGCCAAATCGCAATTGCTGTGATCAGGTTCTTGCACTCACCTCGTTCATAGAAAAAGGCTACGAAGGGAATCAGAAAACATCTGTGGCATTCATCGATCTATCAGCCGCGTATGACACTGTATGGCGACAAGGACTTTTATATAAGCTCATCAAGCTCGTTCCGTGCCAAAAAATCATCAAACTTGTGGAAAACTCACTCATAAATAGAGTCTTTCAAGTCCACCTGGGCAATAGTGTCAGCAATACCAAAATCCTAAACAACGGCCTGCCCCAAGGATCGGTGCTTGCCCCGCTGTTATTTAATGTGTACACCCATGACCTCCCTGCAACTGACTCAAGGAAATTCGCATACGCCGACGACATTGCCTTAGGTGTACAAAACCGGGATATCAAGAAAACCGAAGTAGCATTAGAACAAGACCTACTGAATATGAATGACTACTTCTCCCGATGGCGACTATGCCCTAACGCAAATAAAACCGAGGTATGCTGCTTCCATCTAAACAACAAGCTAGCGAACACCGAACTGAACGTCGAGTTCATGGGAAAGGCACTGAAACACAACCCAAACCCAAAATATCTTGGTGTCACACTAGACCGAAGTTTAACCTACAAGAGCCACCTGAAGAAAACCGCCGGCAAACTAAGGACCCGTAACAATATAGTTCAGAAACTGACCGGCACAACCTGGGGAGCCAACGCTGCATGCCTTCGAACAACTGCTCTTGCACTGGTCTACTCCTCGGCGGAGTACTGCTCGCCTGTGTGGATTAACAGCACCCACGTGTCAGCTGTCGATACGCAGCTGAACCAAACCATGCGCCTCATCACAGGCTGTATACGCCCTACACCTACCTACTGGCTACCTGCCCTCAGTAACATTGCCCCACCCCACCTACGCCGGGAACAATGCCTCTACCGCGAGCTCAATAAGATACGAAGAGACCCAACGCTACCCATCCACAGCGATGTGCTCGCCAAGACTGGCCGCAGGCTTAGGTCCCGTAGCCCACCACTAGCTACGCTAAACAAAATAAACCCCTTGTGGAAGATAGAGAAGGCCTGGCTTAGCGAATGGCAATCCAACAAGGCGCCAATCGATACCTTCGAACTGAGCCCCCGTGTAAGACCTCCAGGTTTCACCACTCCAAGACGTGTATGGTGCCTACTGAACCGTTTCAGAACCGACGTGGGCAACTCAGCATACCACAGGAACAAATGGGGATGGTGTGAGTCGGCAGCGTGTGGATGTGGAAACCCAGAACAAACAATCCGCCACATGGTACTAGAATGCCCCGACACCAAATTCGATGGCAACCTCGAGGAGCTCAAGAACTTGACTGGGAAAGCCGTGGACTATTTTAAAAACTCTAACTTTAAATTTTAAGTACTTTTGTTAATTTTATTGAATTGCAGTGACATGTAAACATTTGCCATACGATAAATAAAAATAAGGTATTAAAAAATATCCAGCTTCCTGGGAATTTGTTTCTGGAAATTGAAAATTGAAAATCTTGGCCCAGTAGAGATTGCAGATAATTGATATTCTCCAAAACACGACCGTATACACTTTTTTCAATCATCGCGGTTATTTGACATGCCAACTAATGAACGGGTTCTTACCCCTAAAGTCATTTATGTGAGTGATCGCGAAGATAGATAGTGGTTTTGCCGAGGTGATTTTCGAGTGAGTTCTGACAGAGTTTCTGGCAGTGGTGAACGTAAACGAACAAGAAAGAGGGTAGATCGGTATGGCTATCCTTAAGTGTCAACCTCAATCTAAATGTAGACATCAGTTTTCTCGTGAACATGGCGGTTGCAACATCGACGAAATATCGGGAGCTCAATTTGAATAAAAAAGCGTGGTAAGAACCCGTGTTCATTGGTTAGATTGACTGTATACATGTTATATGAACGGCTTTATTCCTGTCCATTTTTCGCAGCTCATTAGAAAAGTGAGCTAAAAGAACAGCGGCGGTTAGCGACGGATGTGATTGCCGGCGAAGCCACAGATTCTTATTATACGAGAACTACAGCGAGCAATTTTATTTTTCTCGATAAAAGACTTCCTTGTTAGGGTTCCGTACCAAAGTGGTAAAAAAGGAACCGTTATGGCGACGCTCTGTCTGTCTGTCTGTCACATCATTAAACATCTCGAGCACTAAGTACTTAAGCTATTGATGTGAAATTTGGAATAGTTACAAAGAAGGCTAACACAGACGCATACAAAGTAAAATTATTTAAGATATATTTTTATTTTCTATGAAAATTGCCTTGGGCCTTACCATGACGTCTTAACGCGATTCAGTTTTGTACCTGCTTATCCCTTTATTCATTAAACAGTTAACACACGTTTTAGTGAAATTATGCTTTCTCCCTTTCTTACAAATGCAAATTACAAACTGACAGACAAGAACAAACAATAATTTAGCAACTGTGTTTGATGTGCGTTTATGAGTAATGCCAATAAGTGCAAAGTAAAGGACGAGGCTGTGTGATTTGTTCATATTCCTTCGACAAAAACAGGAACCCGCGGGATATGTTATGTAGTCTGGTCATTTTAACGAAGTCACATGTAACCAATGGACGCCTGTTATTTCCGACGGCACGCGGCCGCGCAATGAATGTTAGTTGGTACAAAATCGTGGCTTGTAATTTTGGTTTCGATTCGAGTTTCTTCGCATGGTAGACGATATTTCGTCCGAAATTCCCACGAAGCAGAAGTATAGGTCCTTTATTGGTGCACTTTGACTATAAATAATAAACCTGTAGTAAATTTCTAATCATAGGATAGCCATCCATACCATAACCATACCCATACTATAACGTCTATAACCAAAAGGATAAAAAAGTATAGACCATGACCGTGTCAATTGACCAGTCACGCTTTATGCTTGTTTAAATCGATTAGACGCGACAACAAATGGTAGCTACCTGCTAGAAATAGTATTGTACTGAATGGCTAATGTTGGAAAATAATAAACTTTTAGTAAATGTCTATAGACCATACCATAACCATACCCATACTAAAACCAAAAGCTTTAAAAAATATAGACCAGTTGACCGGTCAAGATCGATTAGACGCGACAACAAATGCTAGAAATAGTATTGTACTGAATGGTTTATGTTGGAATGTTGTGCTGTGCTGAAGTATTCACGCGGGCGGCGGGGTCGACGACCCGCAAACGTTGGCTGGCTGAAAGCAACTCCAGGTCAGCTGTTTTAAAGTCTACCTAGCTCGGGTAGGAGTCGCATTCGATTAGCTAACTTGACGTTTGCGTTAAGTTTGAATTTGTATGGGATTTAGAAGTTTCCAATACGTCCCGCTTGGTGCGCTGTTCTAAACTCCTTAAGAAGTTAAGATTTAACACAAACGCGATTATCACGTAAGTTTATCGAATGCGACACATACTCGTACTAAGTGCTAATGTGCATACTGAAAAACCGATAACATTGGAAGTGGAGACGTTTTGTTGAGCGACTTTAGCGTAATTTAAATAAAAATGCATTTTCAAATATTAATAATTGTAAAATTATTTACCGTGTCTAAAATTCAGTGTTATACACACCTTGCCCAAAATAAGCGCATTTCCAAAAATTAATTCAGCTAACATCATGTTGTTTTTCGATATGCAGCTGTGTTCATTCTTTAACAATATATAATTAAGAAAATATCATTTCTATGCGAAATCGGTGATCTCCAAAATTAAGTGCTTGAGAAGGTACTCGTAAGTTATATAAGACATGGTTTCAGACCTCGGCGATCAGTCGACACAAATTTGTTAACCCTGGTTGATTCCATGTCGGAGCATTTGGATGGGGGTATACAAGTTCACGTGCTGTACTTGGACTTTAAAAAAGCCTTCGATCGAGTAGACAACGATGTCCCACTGTTGAACAAGCTGTGTAATATTGGGTTTTCACCCCTCCTACTCCGGTTCTTCGCTGACTATTTGTACGACAGGAAGCAGTATGTGCAGCACGGGTGCTTTGTCTCGAAGACCTTTCCAATTCGCTCCGGAGTCAGCCAGGGTTCGATTCTTGGACCGATGCTTTTTGGGATCATGATTAATGACCTGGCAGTCTTGAAGTATATATAACAAAAAAATATATAATTTATTTTCTAAATAACCATCCCCTGTCAAACATGCCTGTCAAGATTCGCCGCCGCTCTCGCCCCTGTTCGTGGAGGCCTTTAATAACCTACAGTTATCGCTCCGAATCATAATGAAATTTAAGAAAAACAACTGTTGACGTGACATGACAGACAGTATTAAACATCTTGACAGGTAATTACATTACAGAGGATGGTTATTTAGAAAATAATTTTTGTTTTAGTTCGGTTAGTTAAAACAAAATAAATATATATTTTTTTTAATTTCCAATGAAAGTTAATTGTTTTGATGTTAATCCCATCCCATAAAATATCCATGACTAATTTGTTAACATCTTATATAAGTTGCATGTTCCACCTCGGGTCAATCAATCAAATATTTAACGTAACGCAAAATTATAAGCGAAAACGCAAGATGTCAAATGTCATTGATAAAGTTGAAATCGAAATTAATATATGTAATTACGACGTGATTTATCTTTTGTAACATTATCCACACACCACATCTCTTAAACATAACTTTTCATATGTTCAAGACCGATATCCTTATATTCTCGTATAGCGGGGTTGATGCGTCTCTTTCACACTCGTGAAAAATATTCATATTAAGAAGGCTTCCCTTTTGCTCACTTTGTTACTCTTTAAGCGATTTAGTGCGAAATCATATTGCATATACGAGTATCTATCTACTAGCGTGGCTAACTAGAGTTTTTTTGAAAGAATTTGACAGCCTAACTCCGGGTTAGCAGCTAACCCTAGGTGGTGCATGTAAGGGCAACCTGCAGCTCCCAGGGTTAGCCACATAACCCGGAGCCACGCGTTTTATTGTATGAGATTTGACAACTTATGAGCCTAAGGCTGCGTTTTACCAAATTTTTATTTCGAGAATAACGCTTACTCTCAGATAGTAACGCCAAATCACTATGGGATTTTGACATTAGTATCCAAGACAAAGCGTTACTCTTGGTTAAAAAGTTTGGTCAAATCCAGCCTAAGTAACCTAAAAACAAAACACAACTACGAATTGAGAACACGTGTGCTTGTACGTGGCCGTATTCTATAGCGACTGCGGCGTTTGGGATATGTCCGTCTCGCTCCTGCCGCCGGTAGGAGCGGGACGGACATACTTTCGAGCGCCGCAGTCGCAATCGAGTACAAGAACCCACTAGGGCTTGCAGTATCGGAACTGATTTCCAATTCCGGAATTCATTTCGAGATTGGCCTTCAATTCCGGAATTCCGGAACTGGTTCCGGGATTTGAAAAAATATGATTTTATGGCAATTTTTTTTTAAATACCGGGTTTTTACGATTAGTACATAACATTGTTGGATTTATATTTATTAATCAATAAAAACGTGTAATCTTACGCTACTTTAAAGAAACAAAAGCAAGGGTTTAACAGAGTTGTTATATTTTTTTTAAATAATCAATAAAGGATCTCACAAACCAAGCTAAGATTGTCTATTTCGAAGAGTTTCGTTATAGTTTAAAGTGGTGTAGCAGCAGGAATTACCTACTTTAGAAAATTTTATGCTTAATTGATCAATTTCTCGGTTGTTAATAAGGTTAATTTCCGAATCAATAATTTAGGCATTTGTACCTTATCGATTAACTAAGTGGTACTTTTTGCCGGAAAACGTCAGCCTTCGTTCTTCTTTCTTTTGTGTCAGATTAATTCCCAAAAGTACTAAAAAAAATATTTTTAACACTTATTTTTGCGTAGCCAAACAAGTAAGGTTATCAAAATAAATTTTTTCTTCAAGCTAAGGCTAAAAAAAACAATGTAAGGCAATCATCGCTCCATTTTTTTGGAACTTCTTTCGAACACACAAAGAAAACATTTAAAAAAATATGTTAGATTAGAGGCCATAATTGTCTATTATGTATTGTCGAATACACATAAAACTTAGTTACCTACAACGTTACGATTACAAATTAATATTAGGCTGGTAGTCATGTTATGGTATGGCGACAGCGGCAAAGTTTTTGAATACAAATCTTTAAATTACATAGATTTTGCGCGCAAAACACTGAATTTAAGGCTAAAAACTCACAACCCTCACAACATTTTTTTAACAGTATTGCAATAAGAACTCATTATTTACATACCGAAAGGCAACAACTGAAAAAGATAAGGTAAGATATTTTTCGCTTCAACCTTTTGGTCTACTACCGTTAACAGAGAACAATCGAAAATGTATTTATCCTGCTCTAAAGCACTTGCTTCTTTGGGCGAAAGATGTGCAGATTCAAAGTATTGATGCTTGTGGTACCTAAGCCTTCTGAGTCCAAAAGTAAGGAACATTTATCTGCACACGGAATATATATAATTCATCAATCTAATACATTTAGTGGCAGTTTTGCGAAATAACTATGCCAATTGAAATTAGACACTAGAACGGATTAATCGCTATTATTAACACCATAACCCGACGTTTCGAGCCCTTTACAATTTTCTTGCCGCTTCTTTCTGCCCCATAAGCCAGTTAGGGAAGCGTTCGTAAATTGTACGGATGTTTTACAGGGTTTTTTTATTTATTATTAAATTAAATGCGATTAATCCGTTCTAAAGTGTTTAATTTCAACGAATAACCATCGCAGTAACAGCAGACAATATTATAACATTTATAACCATGTCAATATTAAACGTTTCCGTCAAATAGTAGGGTTATTTTAATTCCGGAATTTTCGAGATTGAGGGTGTCAATCCCGGAACTGTAATCTCGGAAAAATAGTCCGAGATTCCGGGATTTCGAGATTCCGGAATTCCGGGATGCAAGCCCTAGAACCCACACTTATTTCTTAAAATCGGTTGCAAATAGCATACATCAGAGTCGCTCAGGCTACGCCTGTGTCAAAGTGTTCCGCAAGTCTGGCGGCGACGTACGCCCACTTTGTAGACACATGTTAATTCTCACATTCGCGACCATGCACATAATGTGTAGGTAGGGAAATTACAAGACAGCGGGAATTGATAGTGTGTTAAGGTAATTTTGCCCTAGAGGGTAAGTTTAGCCGTCAGGATTGATTCGGGCCGGGTTTCCTTATTGAAATATTTATTGCACGTTGCAAAGTTATTGGCTAACTATCCGCATGTTTATATATTTTTAAGTAAGTTACCCGCTTAGTTAGATCACAAGCGCGGAATGATATGATGTTTAATTCTTGTCTGATTTAAGTACCTAATATTTAGGCGTGATGCTTAATAGTAGTTATAAACATTGTTTCATACGCTTCGTCAACCACTAAATGGGACCACTTTTGTAACGTGTGAATGAATGTGTATACACAGTGAATAATAAATGGATCATACAAAGCAATTACGACCACGTCTCTCCTGTGGATTTAGGTTGATAAACAGTGTGGTATTTGTATATAAACTGTTATATATTGACGACAGGAATTGTGAACTTTTGTATCATACTAATTCTGATGTAAACACTCACTTATATATTCATAATTAGTAGGTACAATAATATAATGACTACTCAGAAACTTAATGACCAAACCTACAGTTAAGGCTTTATCAGACTCGATTGTTTCTCTCTCGTTTCTAAACTATACAAATTCAAGTATACCGTTATTGTAAATTAATTGGTTGTCTACGGACAACCAGACGATGTTTGTTCAACTGTACTATCTTCGAGATAAGAATAAAGAATACCTAGGTTGATGGAAAAATGTGCATCCATTCGGAAACAGTGGCACAGTGGAAAATGCCGAAATAAGGCCAGCCGCAAACTGCGACTGCAGTTCCAATCATACCTGCAAGCGTTAGCGGATTGGATAGGATGCGCTGTTTATGTTTTCATTTATTACTTGCGGAATACATATTTCGTCGTATAAAATCACGTAAAATTTTAGGTACATATGGACAAATAGTTGTGTTATTGACACTTTGATTTTATAACATGGATAGGAAAATAAATAAATAAATCCTGTGGGATAATTACAAATCGACCTAGTGCCACGGTAAGCTCTATAAGGCTTATGTTGTGGGTACTAGACCACGATATATAGAATAGATATATAAAAATATTTAAATACATAGAAAACACCCATTACTCAGGAACAAATATTCGTGATAAACTCACTAATAAATACCCTGACCAGGATTCGAACCCGGGACCACCTGCTTTGTAGGCAGCATAGTGATCCTGCCTATAACGCAGGAGATCCCGGGTTCCAAGTTCCAAGCCTCGTTGTTAGTGACCAGCGAGGTTAGGAGGCCGTTAAAAGAAAGAGAAAATTAAAAAAATATCTCTTCAAGATGAAAGAGATATAAGTACCTATTGAAACTATATAGCCGCCAAGATCACGAGTAGATTCTTGATTTAAAATAATTGAAACTTTTTCTTGTTTGTACCGGATTGTCGTTGTGGGCTCTCTCCACTCAATGCCTACACTCTTATCTAAATACCCTTCTCCTGCAATCAAATCAAATGAATACTACGAGCCATTTGGCGCATTAGTTTCTAATGTGACGGGAAACTCTGTTCCTCACTCTAGTTGTGAGACGGCGGTTTAACTAAGAACGATACGATCGGTAATGACCAGTTATTCCTGAATCACCCACAACCCCTCTTTTATTAGCTAGTCAATTACAGGAAGGGTTTCATTTGAATTTTACGATTAAATTTGTCATAAAAGGGAGATTTTATGAATGAAACCATATAATATGTTTATCACAATCGGATTTGCATTTATGATTTGAATATATGCCCAAAAATATAAATTTCGCTAAACGATATCAATTTAAAAAGATGGCATTGTACACATAAAGGATTACTAGAACAAGACGGGGCGGGACGATCTATCAATTTCTATAGAAAGGATCATGTCCGAGCTTGGAGCCCTCGGAGGTCAAGTGACGTTTTCTATAGAAACTGATATATCGGCCCGGCCCGGTTAGTGTTAGTCATCCTTAAATAATATTATCCTCCTAATAAGATCATATGTTTAGTTACCAGTATTATTACACCCTAAATATTCGTTCAACAATGAAAAAACTACAACGAATAGTATTCGAACAGGAATCAAAACACAACAGTCAATAAAACAAACAAATACGAACAAAGAATACCATATTATAAATATTATCTTATTGAATCCTGAGCAATCGAGCGGGCAAGCTAAAGCGTAGCGAGCAAGAGAAAGATACAACTAATACTTACAAGCTGTGATATATTAGAAATCTAATCTATATTAATGGGTTCCATCAAGCGGGTAACTTTAGGCACATTTGGGGCACATTTGATAGATTCAACAGCTTCTTTGAAAGTAATAGTAGGATCATTATTCATAATTGATTTACCTACATGGCTCGTTCAAAATTCATGTGATCACATTTGGCTCATTTTTGAGAACTTTAGATTGCGTTGACGATGATGTAGAAGTTTGTTTTTTTACATGTTTCAAGGGACCGCAGACTTGTGTATGTGGTATTCAGTTCAACTTACTACCTCTACGCGTTCTCGAGATAAAGGATCTTGACAGACAGACGGACGGACGGACAACAAAGTGATCCTATAAGGGTTCCGTTTTTTCCTTTTGAGATACGGAACCCTAAAAAAATTGCAGTGGCACTATGATCGGTACAATCTGAGGGCTCACACGTGTAGGGGCAGCATCCGACCGTTGCATAGTCTCCCTTTTATGGTGCTGGCCACTTCCCATCGTACTTAAGAAAACTACGTGGTCATTATCGAGTTTTGTGGCAAACGTAAAAATTGCTTTGTATTTTCAAGTAGCCTTTGGAGTGGATCGGCCGAAAACAAAGTCGAAACAATATACCAAAACCACACATTTCAAACGGTCATAAGGGACTCTACTAGTTGGATTCGTAGTACGCCTCCCAAAAGTCCGGAACACAGTTATGTGTACGAGGAAGACAAAATCATTTAATTATTTCAAGAGATGTATATGGACAGGGAAAAGTCTTTTCGAATTCTACACCAAATTCCCTGACTGAGGAACCCCAACCAAGCTTTGTGCCACTTTTACCAACAACTCACATATCACAGACTTTTTCACTGCTTGATTCGCAATATTCTTTTGTTTTGTAATGAAATTTTGAAAACGTATTAAATCTCTCCGTCAGATTCACTCGTTTTGACGGGCAGAAAACCAATGAAAAATTACAGGAACCATTTTTCGTATTTGCTCTTTTGAAACGGTAAAAACATTTTAAAAATATTAAAGTCTTACAACCACAGTCGGATTTTTCCCTGTGCCTACTTGTGCTACAAGCTCTTGCTTTTTGCAGTTTCGTGATTCTAGGTCAACGGGTAGTACCTTACACATTTTGATTCCTATTACAAATGTATGAGAAATGCGACATAAAGGGCCGTATCTTTTGATTGCGTTGACGTAGAGGTTTGGTTTATTCACAGCTTCAAGGGGCCGCAGACTTATGTATGACATTTTCTCTACGCGTTCCCGAGATGAATGGTCTTGACAGACAGACGGACGGACGAACGTACAGACGGACGGACATAAAAGTCAAAGTTATGTATATAGTAAAAACATTTTCCTATTTACATAAACTCCCTAATTCATAAAAAAGTTCCCTGACGTTTTAGTTAAATAATGTTTTCTCCCTTTCTAACATAGGAAAATTTTCAAACTGACAGATAAGGACAAACAATAATATAGTTAAACTGTGTATGTGCGTTTATCAATAACGCCATACTCGTAAATGTATAACATATCGTGAAAATTTATATTGTTCGATTTTTTCAGGCAGCCTTTGATTTCACAGTAATGGTCACTCAAATACCTTACTAGATGGCGCCATTATAAAAGTCTGCCTCAAATTAGATTATTAATGAAGCCTAAAAAGATTTTGTTATGCTTTCATTGTACTTCTCTGATAACGAGGGGGTGTCTATTATTTACGTGAGGTGTTTAGGGGAGGGAAGTGGTCGAGGCAAATCACCAAATCTAACAAGGGGAAAGGGGCCCCGTTATTTAATTTTTCCTTGAAAATGTAAGACCAATTTTGGTTAAGGATAAATTAAGTTTCGTACATAGATTCACGATTAGCGTTGTTATTCTTATAAATACAATGTAAATATTGAATCTTGATAAAAAACGTTTTTCACTAAAATTGAAGTTAAAAAATATTACACGAAATTTTGGGAAAGGAGATCACATCTCACCAGACGCAGTCTAAATCACCAAAAAACTGAGTCGCCCATAAAAGCAATCGGGTACGTTTTGAATTTAAGAAAAACAACGTCAGCAGGTTGTGGCAGTAACTCGCTGCCAAATAGTAGTCAAATCGGCTGGTAACGATTTACGGATGACGGTCAACCCAGCCACTCATAATGTCCTGCTGGTGCTCAGGTGCTCACGTTTGTTTTTTAATTAATTCTTGCAGATACAGGGTTTCATTGCAATGCTTGCAGCTTGTTTAGTTTTACGTAAACAGTAATCAACTGCGATACGTATAAAAGGCTCTTTTAATGACTATATGAATAAGTCAGAATCATGGACTTGCAATTTTTAGAAAAGAGTGAGGATAAAGAAATGGTGGTTTGGTGCTGTACATAGCACCCTTAGACGTTACCTATCAAATATGTAACCCGTGGTTACTTGTCAAGCCCCGGCTGGTGCAAGTAGCTTACAGATTCGGTAATATTTAAAAAAAAATGTTTACGTCATACCTTACCCCTTAAAATAAATGACTTAATAAACAGTAGGTGCACTATTAGGAAGCCGAATCACATAAGCGTTTTATAGAGTTGTCGACATGCAACCCCGCTGCGCGGCGTATTGCTATGTTTAATAACAGCGGGAGAGACAAATCGATTTCTACCATGAAGTTCAGTATTTTTTTAAGAATGGCTTCTGTGCAGTGGCACAATTTTGCCAGTGTCAAGGATAATTGCCAAATGGGCTACAATGTACGGTGAGTTAAAAAAAATTGCTCTTAGAGCGACGTTGTACAGTGAAGACCTTGGTTGGGAGATAGCTTCTTTACAGAAGCACGAGGCAGCTTGAAATCGGAACTGCCGGGTGATGACCAAACAATGGTAAGACGCGTCTAAAGAATAATTGTTCATCAGCTCTACAGTTTGTTAGTTTACTGCATAATACGCTATCAATATTACACATTAGACAACTAAACATCTTCGCAATCTTGAGTATCAACCGGCAGTCCCCGATTTCTACCAATTACTGTTTGTACGTGTCACGTAGCAGTGTGACAGTGAACTGTCAAATTATATAATTCTAAGTAAATTCGAGATTGGAGTTTGAGATTGAAGTGGAAACCGTGAGCGACTAAGGGGTTAAACGATCTAAGACACTCCATCCTTAGTTGGTCTTAGAACTAGTAAAAGGTCTTTGGTAATGGTATCACATACAAGCATACATAAACTCACCCCCGTTTTCCCGAAAGAGGTAGGCAGAGCACATGAAACTGGTCAAGTTTTAGCTCCACTCCTATCAATTAGGGGGTTTAAAGATAACAAAATGATGATATTATAGTGACAGGTTGCTACACCATCGCTCACAACTTCTACGACACGCGACACCCGTGGGGGGAGGAAAGGAGGTGGTGTATGAATTTCACTCGTACTCGACAGCTCGACAGTATCGACACCACTCTAGTATTCATAGTTAAATATTTCAAACAATTTCAGCGGAAGCATAAACATAGCTCGCGTGGGAATTACCATTAAACCAGGTATTTTCGAATGCGTGTCATTAAGTTTTATCGCCATTTGCCAACAAGGTGCATTATACCAGTCTGACATCGACAACCACACTGACGCAGCTTGAATAATAAATGTGATGGGTTTATCCCAGACTATCGCGGTGCGGTTTGGATCGATCAGTAAAAACTGACCTGCGTCATGGTGAGGGGAAGCAAACCCCTCTTCTATTCGTACATAAACATAACGTAGAAATAGCTGTGCTAGATAAACGTCAGTCCATAAAATGAACATGATTGTTAGTCATATTCTTTCGGCAGAGCTACTCGTATGCCCCATATGGATGTGAACGGAGCGAAGAAGAGCCCAAGCGGGGTTGCAGACATGAGTATATGAATATATATACCTATGTATAAACTTTCTTCATTATCGTAACATAGAAACAAGAGGTTTAAGCACTGTCGAAACACTATTGTACACGGAGTTAGCTGGTACTATCGTAAATCCTTAAAGGAGCTGCATTGTATAGCAGAAACTAGTTTTACTAAATCACTTGTTTAAGGATTAGGTTCTTTGTTAATGAATGTAGTCAAAATTGACGTTAAAAATTCTTTCAACTCGGTTAATAGGGACACTTTGCTGACAGAAATTAGGGACATAATTCCTGAACTACCTTTACCTTTACCTTTACAATTACCTTTTCTTTTGCTATTCGGACTCTTCTAAATTAATGTACAAGTCCAATGAATTATCTTCTGAGGTTGGATGTCAGCAGGGTGACCCTCTCGGCCCAGCAATTTTTAGTTTGGCTATAAATCCAATCATCCAAAAATTGAAATCAAAATTCAATGTCTGGTACCTAGATGACGGGACCCTAGGAGGCAACGTAAATACTGTGCTCTCTGACTTGTCTCTTATTAAGAGTAGTTTCAAAAATATTGGTTTAGAACTGAATTTTGCAAAATGCGAACTCTTCATTCAAAATTCATCTAGTATTTTTGCCGATTTAAAACAGAAATTTGACGATCTGGCTCCTAATATCAAGTTAGAAGACAAACGTTCTCTTTGCCTCTTAGGCTCCCCTATATTTGAAGAATCTTTTCCCGACTATATTTCTAGCTCAATATCAAAATTCAAAAGTCACACGAATCGTTTACTCGAAATTAGCCCTCATTATGCTCTTGTGATTCTTAAATTCTGTCTTTTTGTCCCTAAATTTACGTATGTGCTCCGATGCTGTCCTTTTTGGAAATATCTAAATTTACTATCACCTTATAGATGATTTGATCAAAATTAGTTTAGAGATGATTCTAAACATTCAGCTGAATGAGCCTTCCTGGTCTCAGGCGTCCCTCCCTATTCGGTTCGGGGGTTTAGGAATTCGCAGTGTGCAAGCAAAATTTCCAGTGTGGCATCCCCAGCCTTTTTAGCATCCACTCATAGCACAGCCGGTCTCATAGGAAATATTTTAAGGGCTTTGCCCACAAACTATGAGATCGCAAGCTTTGAGGATGCTAAAAATGCTTTTAAAATTGCCTGCCCGGGCAAAGACTTTCCAGACAACCCAAAATCACAAAGGAGTTGGGATAATGTTTACTGCGATTTAACTTACAATACTCTTTTAAATAACTCTACAGGTCCAGATCGCGCGAGGCTTTTGGCGGTCGGATCCCGGGAAGCTGGTTACTGGCTTCATGCCCATCCTTCGCCCAATACTGGTACTTTCTTGGATCCGGCCTCCCTTAGACTGGCGACTGGTTTGCGACTGGGGGTTTCGATGTGTGCGCCACACTCATGTCCTTGTGGCACAGACGTGGACTGACTGGGACACCATGGATTGTGTTGTAAAAAAAGTGCAGGCCGTTTTTCGAGACATGCATCTCTTAATGGCATAATCCGTCGGTCTCTTGCCACCATCAACGTGCCTGCTCACCTGACTGGCATTTTCAGGGATGATGGCAAGAGACCTGATGGGGTGTCCTTGGTTCCTTGGAGTTTGGGACGGATGCTAGTGTGGGATGCTACCTGTGTAGACACGCTGGCACCGTCCCATCTCCAACGAACTAATGTAAAAGCGGGCGGAGCGGCTGAATGCGCCAAAATTTTAAAACGTAATAAATATAAGAGCCAGGGTGCTTAGCCAAGATGCCAATCGCACACGCTCAGTCGCTAACGAAACGCAACTGTCATTGTCGCACTAATAAGGAAGAGTGATAGAGAGAGGTAGTTACGATACGTTATTAAGCGTGAGCGATTGACATCTTGGCTACGCACGCTGGGCAGAGAGTACCTTTTTGTACCATTCGGGGTCGAAACTTTTGGTCCATGGGGTCCCAGCGCACGCAAATTTTTCGTAGAAATCGCGAAACGTCTGGTTGATGTTACTGGTGACCGAAGAGCTGGTGGCTTCCTTGCACAACGTATCAGCATTGCGATACAACGAGGAAATGCCGCCAGCATCCTAGGTACAATGCCTCAAGGACCTACTTTAGATTTCAGGTAGGTAGAGGTAGGTAGTTAGGTAAGTTACACTTACTGTATATATTTCGAAAATAAATGTTTTTTCTGTTACGTGTATGAAAGTGTGAAATTTACACATCGCTTCCAGTTTAATAACATCGGCTTAATTGTCGGGGACTCAATATAACGGAGTTCATTCCGTGAACATGACGCTTGCAACAGTGTCGAAATGTCGGGTGCTCAATAAAACAAACATACATGGTAATTATCCCGTTTCAAATATTAGATAGTTAAATCAAATGACCATGTTAGCTTAAAATCGTATAAAAATTTATAATCGCGGCAAAAACCCTAGAAGGGTTTTGTTCTTCTATATAACCATTTTAATTTACCAAATGTCACGATCTGGGGAGCCGGTAAGCCACTTTTTTATTGCTCCGTACAAATGTTGTTTTCGGAGCACTTATGGGATCAGTGTGCCACTGTAAATCGGTTAAACACATTAATCCATTGACGTAGAAAGGCAATTCGGAGTAGGTATACCAAATACTAGCCTTCGAGTTCTTAGGTCAGAATGGCTTAACTTTCTTTTTAAGGGGGTAACTTAAGGGGTCGGAAGGGGTTTGCTATATTTTTTAATATTAAATAAGGACATTCTATTTGGCACTGATGCCATTTAAGCAACAAGTTCCAATATTGTAGATTTCAACTTTGCGGAGATATCAAGCTGACACGCAAACAAACTTTGCAGTTATAAGAAACCACTAACAAAAAGAAAATTGAGTCAGACATTCCTTTGTTTTTCAGTAAGTACGTTAAAATTTTGTAAACAAAAGCCCATAGATAACATAAGAAATACTACGAAGTTTCAAAAAATAAATGTATTTAATATAATAAAATGTATTTTGGAGTATCCATTAATTTTTCAGTCTAACTTTATGACAATTATTCACAAATTCTTAAATTAAATTAAGGTGGAGAAACGTCAGTCGATACAAATAGATAATAATAAGTAACAAACTATATTTATATCCTGAAAACCTATAGACAACACACAAGTCTAGTCGTAATTACAGTGCTGCCCGACCGGGTGCATCACTACGCCTAATACTCTCAGTGCCTCTCGTTCATACTAACTGGCGTGAGCGAGACGAACTGACTGCGACTATTAGCGGGCGCGAGCGAAAACGGCCGTATCGAACCCATGTTAAGGCTGTTAGTGATTGTTATTAATACTTATTACTTCGCTACTTGCACAAGGTTGTTGCACGCTAGATTATCGGCGCCACCCCTTGCTAACCCTCAGTGCCGTTTATAGTAGGGGAGGCCAAGATGCTAAGTTTGTAGTGACTCGAACGTCGTGGGGACCTGGGGTCGTGGGGGGTTAGTTGGTAGGAAGAAGAAAAGGTTAAGGTAAACGTACTAGTGCTCGACGCTGCACTAGTATTCGATATGGGCACTTTATGTCAAAGTGACAAAGTATAAATTTTTCAAGAAAAATCTTCGTTGTTAAAATTCAACCTATATCACTTTGATGTGAATACTAGTGTAGCAGTACTCGGGCCCTAGTACTTCTACCGTATATGATGTTTGTTTTATTTTAAGTAATGAGGGAGCGATTACAGACTTTGATAAAGCTAAAAAAAAACATTAAATGGTAAAACTCGAACGTGTCAGATATTAATGTACAAGTCACGCAAGTTTCTTCAATACAAAATATAAAAAAAACTCTCTTTTTTTTTTATACTACGACGGTGACAAACAAGCATACGGTCCACCTGATGGTAAGCGGTCACCGTAGCCTATGGACGCCTGCAACTCCAGGGGAGTTACACGCGCGTTGTCGACCCTTTAAAAAAGGAGGATTCGCTGTGTTGACAGCTAAAGGGGCAAGCTTAGCTCCGTGGGTACACCCCACTCCCCAGCTGTCAACACAGCGAATCCTCTTGGAGCTCTGGCGACCTTACTCACCGACAGAAACACAACACTATGAGTAGGGTCTAGTGTTATTTAACTGCGGTTTTCTGTAAGGTGGAGGTACTGCCCCAGATGGGCTCTGCTCCAGATTTGAGCGAAACGACATTCGTTGTGCTGTGCCCTACCACACTAAACGATATGCATCCGCTGTGCCCATACCTCTCTCCAGTAAGTAAGTCAAGGTAGGCTTTTTTTGTTGCAATTTTGTGTCCCTACCAGTCCTTTACGTTTCGTTGAAATCGTCAGATTTAAAAAAATATTATGACACTTTTCAACAAGTAAATAATTCACTCTTCCTTAATCTGACGCGTACGAGTATTTTGGACTAGGTACCTTTACTTTTTTGACACGAAGTCCTGGAGGCGCGTTCGTTTATTAAGGATTCATATGCGTTGGTGATACCAAACAGGTTATAAGAGAGATATCTCTTATCTTAATCTGTCGCACCCGAGTCACTACACGAAACCCTCTCTTGGCCTCCCCTACTATTAGGGGTGCATAAAAGAAGAGCATGTGTTGGGCAGTCACCTTTTCGATATTCGATCGCATAAAGTTAACGAAATAGAGGGCGAAAATAACACACGAAAGTATCGCCGTCATATTTGCTCTAAATGTTTAATTTCAATTTACTGTGCCCTAAGATATAAAAAATAAGTGCAAAAAAATCATGACCTCGGGCTGCGCTCGAAGACTTTTCGATTATGAAGTACTTTCTACGGTAGATGTTGCTAAGCGCCCCCCCCTAAAGCATACGAGGGATATGGCGGAGAAATTCGGGGCCGCGGGTGTGGTCTCGGTAGCTCAGTTGGCAGAGCGATGGGCGTGTATCCCAGAGTCGCAGGTTCGAGTCCCGCCCGAGGACATTTTCCACGTTTCCTTCCTTGTCAAGAAATTTGGTATCGTTCGCAAAAGGTTTTGCTTAAAAATTTAAGATTTAAGTGTCAAAAACTGAAATTAATAAATTGGGCATGCTATGTGTGACATTGGTAATATACATTATACAAGTACTCACAATAACTACTCCGAGAAAAATATGTTCAGGGACTAGACTACTTTGTAAGCATAGCTGCCGCTCCCCAAACACTCGGGGCGGAATAACAAGCGGCATGCAATGCATTTTATACACAGATTCCACCATAAATATCACCGTCACCAGCGTTAGAATTATGTACTTATTATCAGACCCTGTTATCAGTGGTGAAAACTCATTGAAACCAAGGGTTGGCAAAACTACCTATACTAAAATCGCCTTCGGTACGTAACTTCGCCTTAATAAATTTTAAGTAGGTAATTTTTTTTCTATAAATTGTAAAATTCAAGTAAGGTCATTCAACGCGTACAATTTGAAATAAGTATATACACAATTTTCTGGATCATATTTTATTACAGTAGGCGAAATTGGGAAACTAAAGCAATTAAGGATATATGATCGTTTTTAATTTCTTAACATTAAAACTGCTTGTTTCACTACATTTAACTAGAAATATATCATATGCAATGTGTTTTACATACATTATATTTTAAATATTTTACTACGGCGCAGTTATGTTCAACGGGCGAATTAAGGATTTCAGACTTCATGTAATTTTGGCAACCCTCGTTTCAATAAATTTTCACTACTGAAAAGGGGGTCAGCTTATTATGTATCTTACGTGCATGTTTATGTAGCGGCGTGCAAAATACTGCCGTAATATTTATTACCGTATCTACTTGTTACTCCACCTTCTGAATGCTGAAGTAACATATTAATCATAGATAGTGCATTGCACCGTTACTCCGCAAACTTCGTATAATCATATAATTTTATGGGGAACCTTGGGGAGCCTTGTCATCCGGCTGTTCTTAAAAGCCGCTACTGAATAGGGGTTTCTTCATATAGGTAATAGTGTTTATACCAATGTTGTGCGAAAGGACCGGAATATGATGGAATGACGTAGGAAATAATAACGGGATGTGGCTCCAAACCGGATAGTAAAAGCCTTTCAAAACCACACAAAGGTTTCAAAAGCAGGAAAGCTGTGCTAAGCCATGTCAAAATACAGTATGTATCTAAGCGAAACGCAAAAAAAGAAACCCGTTAATGTTTTTTATTATATTTTATATTTATTGCTTTTGTTTTGCATTTTAAATATATTACTGACAGACACGCGGCAAACCATGTTGACGTCAGAATTTTTATTCTAGTTGCAAATATACAGTAGGGTAAATTTTTGAAACGGGTGTTTGATCGACATTTGTATGGATTTTTTCCTTTTCCGAAAAATCGACTTAAGAGTACATGGTTCGGGAAAGCCACTTAAAAGTAAAATATAGTCTACACGGCACAACTCTGATATTTGTAGATTTTGTAGTTAGTCAGATATTAACGATTAAAAAGATACAAATGTCGACCACTACATACAAATTTGAATATCTTTGCTTGTAGGTAAGTAACCTATACTTTCATTTTAGATTTAAATTACTCTCAATATTTTAATTTTTCTATACTTTTAAAATTAGTCTCCCAGTTAAAATTAGAGTCTCCCAGTTAAAATTAGACAGTGTCCAAACAAATTTGCTCTTAAAAAATCCTTAAGTGATTACTTTGCTTGCAGAATGGTAAATTCTTAGTTTTTCTATTTTACAAGTTTCATCAGATTTATTATATTTATGTGTATGTGTGTATATTTAAAAATGTACGGGTCCACCTATATATTATTTATATTGAACCCTATATGTATAATTGTTTTGAATTGTGTAATTGATGTACTTAATTTGTTTTGTAAAACCACAGTTGATCTTGCACCGCCAACAAATGATCTGTTTTGTCCAAAGGTTGACTGGTAGAGAATGCCTTATAGCATTAAGTCCGCCTGTTGTACGTTTGTATTTCCTTTTGTGCAATAAAGATTAAAATAATAAATAAAAAATTATGCAAACTCTGAACCGAAATTAGTAGTTTATTTTGATTTGAATTTTCATTTGTTGCTTTGTTTGACATTTGTATTCTATATTCGACATTTTATTGTCGAAATGACCCTACAAATGTCGCCATACAAAAGTCGACAAAAACGTTTTTGACGATCTTCTGGGCACTAACAACTTGATTCACCTACTTATTTAATACAACATTTGCACACCATATTACTTATTGTAATTAATCTTAGATTTTTATTTCAATCGTATATTGAATATATAAGCGTCCACACAAATATCAGTTACCTTTCCAAAACACATCCTTAAAAGGCTTACTAGTTTTTTCAAAAATACTGCATGATAGTTTGCTTGTTTTTAGTTTTAAAAGATCAACTAATGTGCTAGTGTATCGTAAATGCAGTGCAAGGGTAGTTAACAAATAAAGCTTATTTTGGAGGTATTTTTGACACAAAATTAAAACAGTAGCGCGCGAGACAGTTACAAAAAGACTTTTATTGATTTTATTATATCCGCAATATGAAAAACGATATTATAAGGGGACAATTTTTTTTTAAGGTGCGTTCCATCCAACTTTACCATTTTTTGTTACATTAAATCCGCAAATGAAACACGGAGAAAATCGGCCAATTTTGTACTTTTTAGAAGTTCAGATCTTTTGTCGGAAACAATTAATGACCAGGACACAATAAATATATTTTTATTAATCTATTATGCCTATAATGAAAATATACATATACGAAGCAACATTATTTTTACAATGTATTTCGGTTATAGCGATTGGACAGCAAAAATGCTAATTTGAAAAATGGCCCAGTAAACAAAGCCCTCGGGCATTGCCAATGACTACAGAAAATTATTGAAATTATTACTTAAGTTACTTATTTTATTACACAGTACTTACAGCGCATTTGCGTTGACATGTCAACCTAAACGTTGATTAGTTGCCCATAGTTACATCTCAACAGTACGCAATACGCGTGCACTATCAAAATCAAAAATGTAGATAAAAATTACATGATTTTGCAATAACCGACCGCAAAAAGAAGGTATTCGAGAAATTTATTCATGTAAAATGCACGTCATTAAAATATCGAGTTCCCTTTCAACCAGTTTTAAGGTTTGTTCTTCGTTTGGATTAATACGCTATATACACGTATTAGCATCAGTAGTACCTATTGTTTACTGTGAGAATTATAACAAGAACAGAAGCAGAAACAAAAATACACGCTCATATTTTAAAGTGCTTTAAAGCAAGTACTCACATATGTTACGTAAATGTATTTTGTAGCTTGCTCACATGTGGCAGACAGAGCGTCGCCATAAGTGTTCCTTTTTTGCCATTTTGATACGAAACTTTAAAAATATGTACACCGAACGAAAAGTAGAATGGGCCATTCTACTTTTCGTCCCGTTTATAATCCCACAAAAAAAAGAAAAAACAGAAAAATATTTTGATGTCATCCTTAAATGATGCGAAAACCTCGATCACGTTTCTGCTAAGTCAGCCCGGAATGTTATTGCGAAGCTCGGCGGCTAATGCCACAAGCCAGCCATACATCTAATACGTGTTCTACCTAAACATGAACAAGGAAGCCAGGCTAATGGAACGCGCCATCTGATCCACGGTGCCGTGCTGGGATAAAAACACGTTAAAACATAATAGGTATCTTGAGTTACAGTGATCCCTGCGGGGGCGTCTCATAATGTATACTTACGCGCATTAAGTATAATTTAAATTTACAAACTTTGAAAATGTATAATAACGTTAGCATCGTTATATCGTATCTGTGTATTAAAAGTTAAAACGCGAAATCACATACATAAATACATATCACCATTTCCTATAACAGTCATAATATATATTACCTTATATCGTTTTGTATACGAATTATCATATCGAAAAATATCTAAATCTCTGTCTATAAGGAAAGAAGTTAAGTTATAGGATAGAACTGCGACCCATACCATATAAAAAATCTCCTAGACATGTGTGTCATTTGTTATAAGTAATTAATAATTGCAATATTATTCTACTTCATATGTGCCCTGAACGATTTTATATCTGAAGTACGTTATATGTTGTGTATTTATGCATTTTTATATTGTAGGTTTTACTTACTGAACGTTATACCATGCAAAATTATACTTGTTGGATGTATATCTTATGAGCAATATATTACGGTGAAAAAATCTTTTGGTATTTTTTATGAAAATACGAAAAGATTTTATTGTCCGGTACTTTAGTTACATTTATCACAAATTTCCGCAGTTATTGGATATAAACCAATTATTTAATAATAAAATCTTTTTTGCGTCTCCTGTAAACCTGCTGTATCTTAGATAGGTACATATAGCGTAGATATTGTCATGGCACGGCAGGCCAGTTATTAGGTACATAACGTAGACCGGGCAGCACTGCAAGCTGGGCACATTTACGGCTGTGGCGAATGCTGGGGACCGGCGTTACAGCCACTAGTGAGATGAAGGCGCAACACAATTTATATGGGACTAGTATTAAACTAAACGTATTGTAGCGTAGTAAACTTACAATTTTTGAAACAAATTCAATAAATGAACAATTTATTGAATTTGATTAAGTATAAATAGTTGGGGTCTGTTTGCGATAGCGGTTTTTTACAAACTTTTTTCTGCCCGCTTAAGGAGGACTCACATGATGATGTTAAGTTTCTATAGAAAGAATCACGTCCGAGCTTGGAAGTCACGTGACGTTTTCCTTAGAAACTGACAGATGGACCCGGCCCGGTCCTGGCCCGTTCAAGCGTGTCATCCTTTTGTATATGAAGTTCTAGCTTCTTGAGGTGCTTTTACATGCATGCTAATCAATACCCTCACTATACTATAGCGCGTCGTTCCTTGGAGTTGCACAAAAACCGGCCGGCGTTTCGTATTCAAAGCAAAAGGATGAGATTCCTTAAATTATGATTTTCATACAAAAGTTTTTGACGGATTTGATAATAATTTTTGTATTATATATTATTATTTATTCTTAGATTTTGATACAATACAAAAAAACAAAATCGAACATGTTTTCGTATTTCGTTTTGCACGATTTTCGTAGTACGCGGTAACGCGCTATTCCTGTGGTATACAATCTTCCTTAAAGCGGAAATAAGATGAAAGCGATTGACAGCTCAATTTTAGGTTCTGGAAACTTTTGATAAAATGTACTTGTACAGCGACCCACTGGGCCAGCATCTCAGAAGGCCATGGGCATGATTTACTATTCAGTTTTTTGTGTCGTATTATTTTGACCGGTTCACAAATAATTAAACTGAAATAAATAGATCAACTGTCATACATTGAATTGGTTAAAGTAATTAGGTACGTACTACATATTTGAAACAAGATATTAACATGTATATTTGTTTTGTGAGCTCCCGATATTTCGGCACCGTTACAAGGGCCATGCTCGCGGTGTAGTGCCTAAATATCGGGAGCTCACAAAAATACACATGGTAAATATCTCATTTACAATAGTAAATACTACTAATTACTAATTAGCGTACGTTTTGTTTTCGACGCCGAAATATCGCGTCGCATCAAGTCGTTGCTTTGTTAGGAAGACCTTAAAAAAATAGGTAGTAAGTAGCTACTTCTGAATTGAAACACTAAGGGCCACTTGCACTAATCAGGACTAGCCAATTAACCCGGAGTTAAAAGTTTTGTACATATGGGTCTCTCAAACCAAAACAAGAATATTATTCAGTCATTATTAGCCTTGACTAGCATTTTGAGCATAAATAGGCATTTCCCATATTTTTCGACGCAAATTCGAATCGGAAATAGAATATTCCGGTCGCAGTATATTAACCCTTCCCTCTTGCAGATCGCAAATGAATACCACATACTCACTGTACCATGAATGTTGCAGATGAACGTTTAAAGAATCGGATTGTACCCAGCCAACACATAAGCCAGATAGAAGCGAAAATATACCACAATAAGCAGTGTCAAGCTTTATTACTTTTGTATCACAGCTGACGTTATGGCTTTATTTTGAATAAGAGAGTTCTTAAATTAAAATAATGTTGTAAGCTTACTAAATTCTGTATAAAGTTCGCGGTATTTTTTCAAGCTGAATAGTAATCAAGAGTAGAATCTGCTAAACAAGCGATATTCAAATAAAAGTAATTGAAAAAGCTATTATCTGCACAGTAGCTGAAATTTTTGCATTTTCCTGTATAACATATTTAAGCAAAGCAGTTAAACAGCAAAACGCTGAATATTAGACAAAATATTTTCTTTAAGCTGCATAGTGTACGAAATGGTACTAATTTATTCAGATGCTGAATATTTTAGATTTTTTCTTCTTTACACAGCTGACTTCTGCATAATTGAAAATAAACTCCTTGTTTTACCTAACTTATAGCGCTATAAGCATACAATTGTCTTTATGTTAAGCTTAAAACAATATCAGTTGCAAATGTGGGTATCTTAAGCAGCAAATAACTGGTTAGTTGAAGATATCGTATGTTTATATCCAGATATTTCACCATTTTGTGTCACAGTGATTAAATGCTGCATCAACAATATGCCTCCTCAGAAAAATAATAACAAAAGCGTAAATGATTCATGGAAAAAAATTATGAATTATGTAATTTAAGACCTTTCTCTGAGAAATGTATAATTATTGTACTTTAAACCAAATAATTTCTGGATATGTAGTCGCATGTGAACTATTATGGTGAAATAAGCTACATAATCACTGAAATAGACACTTTTATTCAAATTGGCCGTCCGCCATTAACTAACGTTCGACATAACCTCTTTTTATAAAAATCCTCAACATTTATCTTATGAAACACTTTGTTTAGTGTGTAGGAAACATAAGCAGTCATACAAAATTTGATTCTCATTATTTGCTGGGACTGAAATTTGATAAAAAGTAAAGATAATTTAATTTAAATATTATTTTACATTTGTTTACCTTTTAAATTGTAGCTTTATCTTAAGGCGCTCAAAAAATGTTATATTAATCATATTGATAATTCACAGTAAAGTGCCATGCGTTTATATAATTCACCTTAAACTTACTTAAAATATATAAAACAATTTACTTAACAAATTTTTGAAGACGTGATGCGAGCATATTAGAATTTCGTGAACTAAGTAACACAAAATAATCTCGTCACAATGAAAAATACATTTATACTTTTTTAACTTGCATAATTTCTTTATAAAACTACTCCTGAGATCGGAATCTTGAGTATCATTTGAATATCTGAACTCACAAATTAACAACTGCATAAAAGATGTATAATTTCTGGACTAAGGAAAAATCAGAATTTATGCAGAAGATATTCAGTGTGTTGTACATTTATTCAGCTGCTATGTGGCTGTTAATCAAATGTTATCCAAATTGAAGCAAGATATTTTGTGCCCAAATTGCCTGAATATCATCTGTATAAGCGCTTACACAGAAGTTATACAAATACTTTATCCAGCTTAAAGTCAAAAGAATTGCTTTTACGCAAAATTTATTCAGCTAATCTGTGTTGGCTGGGTATTGTCAGTTGAAATCCGGAAACGGAACGACAAAAGTGACGGCCAGACGTGCAGTAGACAGAGAACGAGCGTTTTCCTCAGTTTGTAAGTAACATCGCTCGTTGAAAATGTGTCAGCACGTATTACGCCCACTGAATACCACACAGAACAATAAATGTGCTTAATATTCGCAAAAAACTTATAGGTAATTCTGAGTTTCACGAAAAACTTTTAGCAAAAAAGAGTAACTACATAACGATATAAAATTAAGCTTTCAGAACTGTTCGCTTAGTTTAACATACTCAGTGCAGTAACTATATGTAGGCAAATTGCTTACGAACCAAGAACCTGATGTCATCGAACATCGGGTCATTGGCGTTGAATGTGTTAAAGTAAACCCTCAGGTCAGGGCATTCTGCACTTAGTGGCTTCGTTCACTACAAACTCGGTTCAATAACCTGAAATAACAAGCTTTAAGTGTCTTTGATAACGCCAACTACTAGACTAATTTGACACGACATGGCATCATATACTTTACCGTTAGAAAGCAGAATATTATGTTATGGGAAAATACGCATCCAATAACAGCATTTTTACCCTTCGCGGAACACTCGTACCTAAATACTATTAGTTATTTAGTTTATGTACTAACATAAAAACCGATTTATAAAAATCAATACCTATATGATTAGACTTTTTTGTTTGTTTTTATTTAAAGCTAAAACAAATAATACAATTTAAATCAAAAAGTATAACTTACTAAAACTAGTTAAAACTAAAATGAAAAATCTAAAATAATTCTAAAACAGTCCATTGCGGCATGGCACCGAGGACGCTAGCAGCATTGCCTCGCTGGATTGCTAGGCTGATACGTTGAGCGAGGAAACTGCCAGCTCTTGGAACTAGGTTTCTGGTAATTCAGTGAACGCTACTATAAAACTATAAATTATCAAGACAATGCGTATTAAATTTACTTCAAAAGATTTCTATAAACTTTAAACGTCAACAAAGAGATTGCATTTTTATTTAATGGCCAAATTAGCTTAAGATGTGTGTTAAATTGTTAGCTAAGATTAGTCATTGACCGGTCGAGGCCGGGTGGCCGAGCCAGACCAAACACCTTGCATTTAAACGATTACATCGACAACTTTATATACAAGCGGTAAATTGATAAAGAAACATATATTATTATTAATGTTTTAGTGGGAAGAAAATTACTTACTTTCTGGTAAAATTAATTGTTCTATCACTTATTTAGCACCTCGCTCATTTCGGAATTTTGAACTTTTCAGAACCTTTTTATAAGCCAAGCTTAACATTAACGCTTAATGTTTTAGCAAAAAACACATTGAGAATAAAACGCTCATTAAAAGAAACAAGGAGCACTTAGAAGCCATTGTTTATTTTTAACAGATACCGAGATTATGATTTCAGATTAACAGTTGCGATTTTATTATAAATATTGAAATAACAAATATTTTTTCGATAAATTTAAAAACGTCTTTTAAAATCCATTGCGCCACCTAGGGTTAGCCGCTAACCTTAATTTTTTTTAAATTAATAATATCATACTAGCGCAAATATGTCTAAAATACTCAGAGTGAGACTGTCTGGTTCTAGAGAATATAAATACTTACTAAAGAAGTAGTTCTACATTTAGGGACGAAAAAAACTTTTTTTGTCCTCATCTGTGACGCTTTACCTGGAGACCTATTCGAACATGTTTGAGTGATATTTCGATGCGAACTTCCGTGGCAATGATCAATATGACATGGTAATGACGTAAGGAATATGAAATGTCAATTGTCAGTTTAGCACATTCGAATATAGGTAATAGGTATTACGCTTGCCATCTGTCTCGAGAGATAAGGCCCGAATGAAACGAGGCCAATTGTTTTCTGTGTAATGTTTTGTGAAGTCATTAGCGACGCGGTCCGGCGCTTGTATAATCTATCAAAGTCGACTTACCATACATAGGGTGGTAGGATAAGTATTATGTAGGTGTGTGACAGGGTTTCCAATGTATCATAATGGACTTTGTTAGAGAAGGGTCGGAAGACCTAGTTAGGAATTATGGCTATAGATGCTGTTGCAACATTACATATTTGTTGTTTAAACTACTAATACTTAGTCAAAAAGAGGGCTGAAAGTTTAAAAAGTGCAAACCTAGTGGTTATGGAGTTAGCCGCGTGAGCTGAAGACCCGGGTCCGATCTCCGGCTTAGCCTCCGATGGTCCTTTTCTTTAGTATATGACATCTATTTTCAATTTATGGTAGAAACAGTGTTTCTGAACGCAAGTCAGTGCAAGCCAGCGTCAGTAACCAGCGTGATAAACTTTTAGCGGATTTTTTACGTAAATAATAAATACCGTCAAAATAGAAAGATATATATCTATAATAATACGTATGTAAGGTGTTTTCATTACAATCAAATCATAAATTACAAAAATGGAAATATTATGTTTATCTTTATCAAATATAAAGAAGTCGCGTCAAAAATATTTTTGGATTACTATAAGCCTATTAGAAATTACAATACAATTCGCCAAATCTGTTATTCTAAGGAATACGCGAAATATATATACAAAAGAATATGTCGATCACAGCTAAATTGTAAAGTAAGTACCTAAATTGACCTCTATGCGTTTGTTCCGACATGGAAAACTTGGAAAAGTAGTTTCGCCAGTCGTTTTAATCGAAAGCGTGGTAGGGCCGCACGGCAAATCACTTCGATGGAAATCAATGATTGATATAACGTATTCTATTTAGCAGTCTTTTCAATTCAACGGACGAAAGGAAATGAAAGGCATAAATTATTTGATTCATTATCAAAGGTGATCGAGATCAAGCGATAAATCACATATTATCGGTAACAATATTTTATTGTGAATAAAACACGTTCTAAATTCACAACAGCGCCACCCTTATAATTTATTCAGAAAAAAGCAGATTGTTAATCAAGAGACGGCACCCTGATGAAATATTTTGGCGCTATAACAGAGCGAGATGATAGCCTGATTTCCTTTCTGCCATTTGTATACGTTATATTATTATCTCGAGTTTTTATACGCGTAAAGCGCATTGTTATACACCCTTGCGGACTCAGAACTTTGAACATATCGGATTGATAGAAGTGATAGATTTTATAAGAATGGAAATCATACAATCAATTTAGAACCGAATTTTAATTAGTTCCAATCCAGCCAAGAGCATTAAAAAACATATTGGGTCAAACGACGGAATATTATACAAATGTATTACATTCCATCCGCTTCATGTATATTTTAAAAAGACACACTTTCACAGAAAAAATAACTTCAATTAAATGTTTTGGTACAAACTTGATCAGGACTACCTAACTTCGCTATCATTTAAGACCAATTTGAAGCCCTAGTGATTTATAGCACCAAGCTCCGGGCTTAACGTACATCAAATTCAAGATTGTTGCCACTATAATGTCACCGAAAACTTTAGACAACACGGCGATGCCACCAGGACCGACCGCAACATGACAGAGAGCGGGTGAAATATCCAGGAATGGTAAGACATTTCATTATTGGTCGGGTTTTATGAGCTTCGAGCAAACGCAAGGTTTGTTTACACTGGTAGGTTTAACCACTTCTTGATTTTTCATGAAATACGGATTAAAATTTTATTTAAATACCGTTTGAGTAATATACGATGCAGGGTTGACAGATATATAAGAGGGGAGAGGCATGGAGTGAGTAAAGTAAGGTAAAAAATCTACTTTGTTTCTCGAAAGGTGTAAAAAATAAGAATGTTGCTTCTTTTTACATGAACTCATTTTCTACAGGTATACAGGTCTTGAAAACCCCACTTGTAACTTATATTTAAGTAAGAAATAACATTACATATCGTCTTTTCCGTCCGCAGACATCTAAAAACGAATTTAAAGGGCTTCAAAAATTCATTGGCTCGCCGTGGGGCTGCAGGCTAAGCCTTTAACAGTAAAAAAGTTAGGAATGTCCTCTTGCATCGATTTTGCGGAATACCGTATGCTCTGGTATCTATCTTCATTCATATATTTAGACCTGTTATAATTTAAAATTGCTCTGATATTTTTAATGTATTTTGTTTCTAATTCACACATAATTCTGCCGATTCCAGTTCGGTCACCTACAGTGTAAATACTGTTATGTAAGTAGGTGCCTAACATATATTTAAAAAAAAACTGTGTACAACGCCCACTAAAAAGTACGATTAGTACGTAAAGCATGTTTTCAGACGATTCATTATTATTATTTAATCGTCTGAAATCTATATTCGGGTCCTTAACTTATGAAAAGTCCACCGGAAAGACGCCGAACATCATTTTGTGTTTGACCTATTCATACCCAAGCGTCATGAATCCTACGGAATAGCCTCACTAAGTACATAACGCAAGAGCAAATAATCAAAGAACAAGAACAGTAATATGTCCGCTGTGCTGGGAGTTTCCGTCGTCATGTCGATATAAATTTTTCAACTACTACTGGGCCCTTACCATCTTAACGCGATTCAGTTTAGGACCTAACCTGAGTCGCTGACATACAACTGAGCAAAGTTAAAAACCTAAACTGTATCGCGTTAAAATGTCATGGTAAGGGCCCTGAGCTACGTGAGTGAGAAATTCACAGGTTTGATCACACTTCATTTGTTTAGCAGTGTATTTTATTGTGGGTCGCGCTTATGAGGGTCAGGAAGTCTTTATTAAGGGGGTCGCGGGCTTAGTGAATAAAAAAAAACAAATAACGGAAAGTAGGAAGGAATGCTAGTTGCCTGGGACGGATAGTCAAGGATTATTTTTATGCCAAAAGTCGCATCATTAAAAATATTTAATGTGCTTTCGCTTATACGAGGTCATTTTAATGGGACCGCCAAACAATTATTTAAAAGCTCCGTAGAAATCCAGATGGAGCATGCCACCAAAATTGTGTTATTTTATTTTAGACTAAGATTTATTTGCTTATACGATCTAAATGTTTAGTTGTACTGTCCGTTCTAATCGCAGATATTGAATAAAATAACTAACTGGATACCCAATCACCCTAAAAACACCATAACAATGCTGCAGTTGCACCTTTTTTATTTACAGTTGATCTTGTTTCGAACGTGACGTTTCGTTAAGTGCCAACAGCCTATAAAGCTTTAACAGTGTTGGTAGTTCTGTGTATGAATTTAACACTTAATGCTTGATCCTTTGTATCATCATCAATCCAAATTTGTTCACTAATGTCATCTGACCCACATTTTTTTACGTTTTTGTTCTGCTTTGCGTGTCTATATTTTTTTTAAAGATAATGGTTCTAATGCCCAATTTTTCGGCCGCCCTCAACTCACGACTGCTCGGAAGAGTTTTTTTATAATTCTAGAGAATAAAAAAAGTAGGTACGTGTAATGCGTTAGGCAGACCAAACAAGATTTGTAAAAACAGCTGGTGTGTGAGACCGTGAGAATTCTGTACGTAATATCTATTAGGCAATGTCACACGAAGCTACGTCACAGGCTACCTTTTGGGGATAACTGCCGCCTACCAGGATAATGCCCTGAATAATTACATTACCGCTAAGGCGGCAGATTTAATAGCTAACCTTTTTAATTAAAACGCCAGGCCTAACGTAAAGTATTAAAACAAATACGAAACCGGGGATGATACTTTACGTAATTTCAGTAATTGTTTGGGTAATTAAACGAGCGTCTAGATACGAAATTAAGTAATCAGTACATTTATTTAATAATCATTTTACCGTATTTTAATATTAAAATAAAACGTCTACTTCTGTGATTCAGAATATTAAGTGAATACTTCTTTCAATCGAAAGATCTTGGGCGATCTCATTCAATTCAGCGACTAAAACTTGGCTGAGAATAAAATTGGGATTTCTTTAAATTACTTTTTTAATGTGGGCAGGGACATCTGCCTAAGCTAGTGAAATGAAAAGTATACCGGTTCAGAGACATATATGGCATAAAAGGGGGTTAACTTTTGAACTAAAAACCGAGAAGGTAGTTTTATCTACTTTTAAACACAGATATCTTTATTTAGTAGTTATTTGAAACTTGAATTTTATGAACTTTAAAAGATGGGCGAAATCCATATTAAAAACTGGACTGGACTTTTACCCCTGGACTCTTCAAGTGGATATTCTGGGGCAGGCGAGCCATCCAGGCCAATCGCGCATCCGTCCGTGACGACCCCTGCTGCCTGGTAATTTATAATTAGACATGTATTTCAGTAGAAATTCAACAGCCTTGCAATAGTTTCATTTATATCAACCGACTTAAAAATTTAAAATGAAGGAGGTTCTCAATGCATGTGATTTTGTATAAGGGCGTATTTATTGTATGTTGCAGAAAAAGAGTTTTTTGCTAAATTGGAATTTTTTATCTGTTGTCGGGCATTTCCGAAAGAAGAGATCTAAAAACTTTTTATTCTATAACAGGTAAATATTATGTTTTTCTTACTCAGAAGAATCACGAGCTCTTTCAATCCTACTAGGAGGAAAAAAGAGTACCAATGTTTTTTTTTTCAGTACAAACAAACTTTGTACACATGGGTTATATGTGTCGCTTAACTTCAAACTCGGGTAAATCCATTCGACCTTCTCAGAAAATATCTACCTTTTCTTAATACCAAAATCTCATAATCTGACAGATGGATTTACCCGAGTTTGAAATTAAGCGACTCATATGGAAACTACGTAAAACGTTTGAAAATTATGAGGTCATTTTTTCTCGTAGTTTTTTTCTTTTAGATTGAAAGAGCTCGTTATTGTGAGTAGTTAGTTAGTTAGTTTTTCTGAGCTTTTTCCGCAACTCGACATCCAATGTGCCTTTTTTGCGTGGTAACGAGGTAGCCCTACTCCAACCATCCCAGCTCTTCTATGAAAGCCAACATTTGTTTTAGGTTGCTAAATGCCTCCTTTAGTGTGTTTATAGTCCCTAAATACCTACTCCTGTATACTTCCACCTGTCTACAGTCCAGTACAATATGTTTCCTTGTTTCCTCTTCTTCCATGCAGGCTCTGCACATAAGACTATCTGTTATACCCATGTTGTATAGGTGTTTGTTTAGTGTGTTGTGTCCTGTAAGTAGCCCTACTATTTTTCGTAGTTGGTGTCTGGGTGTCCTAAGTAAGGTTTTTGTGAGCTTGTCGTTTAACTCCGGTAGGACTTCTTTGGTTTGTCTACATGTATCCAGTTCATTCCAGTATTTGTTGTGAAGGTTTCTGTGATGTTGGTTTAGTCGGTTTTGTATGTACGATAAAGGTAGTGGTATGATGGGTTCTGGTCCGTATGTCGGTGTCTCTGAACTCTCCTCGCCAGTTCATCCGCCGCATCGTTTCCTCTTGAGCCACTATGTCCCTTTATCCATTGTACAGTTACTCCGTTTCCTCCGTTATTGTGAGTAGGAATAGCATTAAGTTTACCTACCTTATTTTATTTTATTTTTGATCTCTTCTCCCTACAATACCCTTTCTACTCAAAATCTTGAGCTCTATCAATCCTAGTAGGAGAAAAATAGTTGTAGATAAAATTTCCCCATATTTTACAAATATTCCATTGCGCTACCACCATACTGAATCAGTGAAAAAATGGTGGCGAAATGGAAAACAAATCTTGGGGCACATTTTTTCTCTTACCAGGATTGAAAGAGCTTGCGGCTAAAATGATTTTTCTACAAGAGAAAATAAAAACGCCCATTACCTATTACTTCACGAGCCGTGAACCTGCAAACACTGCAATAGTATATCTTCCGCTGTGAAGGCCGCGAAAATATCTAAGTCTTATTTGCACAGCCATAAGAGGGTGTCACATATTTTTGTGGCCTTAGAAAGGGCATTTATATCTGTGTATCACGAATATTTGTTCCTGAGTTAAGGACGTTTTCTATGTATGTATGTATTTATCTATATAAGTATGTAAGTCTTCGCCTAGTACCCATATTACAAACTTTGCTTAGTTTGGGACTAGTTCGAGCTATGTGTGTACCATCCCTACTATTGCAGGTGACGTATCACGTACTGTATTTTACGATTTTTATCAAGTATTTCAACACATTTGTAACGCACAGTTTGCTACGCGCTACGCTCGTAGCCGATCCCAGCGGTTTCCCGGATTGTAGAGGGGCGGCTACCTACGAACAGAGTCCACTTGGCGGGTTTTAGTTTTCGGTCGTAGAGTTACAAGGTGCATAGATCTCTTTATTCAGAACACGATCGCTTCACGTTGGCATTGCAAATCTTTATCATAAATACCGTAAAATGCGGTGAGTTGGGAAAAATTTGAAGTTCAAACCTCGATAAATGTTCATATTTATATGAGGCACGTTGGTGATTATGATTAAAAAGTGTTCCGGTTGCATGAGTTTTAGTCTTCAATGATAACGTGTCTTTTCATTTCATAGACTTTACGATAAACAAAATAGTAGGAAATCCCATCCCACCCCGTCGTAATTGAGGTAAAGAGGGGTAGTAATTGAATAAGATGGGGCGATTGCTAGAATTGACACAATATTGCAATAGCTTTAACAATATGACAGTCTGGTCTAAAATACCAACTAACCCCTCTACCATCCCTACTCTCCCCATTCATGGCCCAACTACCCTCGCAATCCTACTCACCCTATTCAATAGATGGCAATTTCGAGTAAGACTTTTTTGCTTGCGTTGTTTTAGGTCTCGTATATCTCGGAGCTTCTCTATTATTAAACTTGTAAATAATGTGCTAAGAAATGTATGCGTTGTCATTCAACCCTGTGCGAGTAACGAGTGCTGTAATGGACTCGGAATGTAGCGTATTTATTTAATATACGCGATTAAAGAATGACTCACACTAGAACGGGCGGGACGGGAAAATCTATCAATTTCTATAGAAAGCGTCACGTGATTCCGAGGGCTCCGAGCTATCACGTGATTCTTTCTATAGAAATCGACAGATTTTCCCGTCCCGTCCCGTCCCGTGCTAGTGTGAGTCATCCTTTATCCGTTTTAAAGTATTTTATATTAACAATATACGATTTTAAGCGAACATGGTCGTCTACATTATAATTACTACTTAAAACGAAATATTTACTATGTACCTACCTACTCTACCTATAGGTAGTTAAAATGTACCTATATGTTATTTGTATTTGCTAAAAACTCGCCATAAATAGTTACACCGTGAACATGGCGCTTGTAACAATGCCGAAATTTCGGGAGCTCGCAAAACTAAATATACATCATGTTAAATACTTAGTTTTTAGTAGTAATTCATTTCAACAGAATTATTTTCATAAATAAAAACGTTCTGTTCGTAAGAGAGAAATATCTTAAATTCCTAAAACTTTAAAATACTCACTCATATCATGAGTTCAGATATTTAGCATTAATTAAAGTTTCGCGCATTAGCATTCGCAGCTTCTTAATTAACGAGCTGATGGCTAAGATGAAAAGCTTTGAAAAGTCTTCCTGCATACTTCTATATGCTTTCCTGTCCTATTTTTAATTAGGGCAAATTTAATTATTGTACTGACGTGTGGTGCTTTTCAGGTGCCATTTACTCGTGTATATGGGCTTGTTATTCAAATAGTACATTGTTTTGTAAAAACCTTTGTTGCCCTTGATTTTTTGGATTTTAGAAATTGTATTAATGTAGTGATATGATAGTTGGTCTTATTTATTAACTTACGTAGGAAAGGGAATATGCTGCTTTACTTAGGTAGGTACACTGAAGCAGCCGACGTGATGGTACGAATAAATATGAACAATTTGGCGCATATAATATTATGCCCAATACTAGTTTCTGAACTAAACCTTAGGATGAATAGGATAAGATTAGTTTTCAATGGGTCAAATATAGTATTTTCGTTCTAGTGTGGTAAGAGCCTTTGATTCTGAATCGTGTTGACATACAAAAATAATATTCTCAAATCTAAAAAAGAGTTCATTCACTGGGCCTAGTGTTCAACACTAAGGTGGTACATTAACCGAGAACCTAGTTATTGTTATCTAGCCCAGTCTGTGACCTGTGGCACTTACCTGAACCTTCCAACACATTTTTAGGAGGTACGTTATTAAGCGAGCATAATTCACATGCGTCGTTTTACGGCACCCTAACTTGTCGAATATACTGCCAATATTTTTTATAAGGTAATGAAGCTCGCTCCCATCGGGCCTAGGATGGATGCGTTTTTATCGTCTGACGTCGTACTCGATATGTGAAACAAGTTACTTATTATGAAGAATATTAAAACATAAAAGCTGACAAAGCGAAGTACACTGAATGTGAGATCTTTATAAGGTAGAAGTACTAGTGCTCGACGCTGCACTAGTATTCGACATGGGCACTTTATGTCGCTAGTTGCCATGGTTACGGTCTCCTGGGTCACTTTTAAAATCATATTTTTGTGGCGTTAAAATGCGCAAAACATTTTTTTTGCCAGTTATATTCCCTTTCTATTATGGGCCTTCTACCAAAAATGTCAGTAGAACATACTGCAACAATTCTTCTATCAAACGCCACATCTCTCCCCTGGCCGATGGAAAAGAATAACAACAAGAAATAGTTAATTCACTCAAAATTATATCGAAGTGTGCTAGATTATTTAGTTTCGTTTTATCATTTTCTATGTATTAGTGTCGTCATTTTATAACGGTTTGGTTTTTGTATGTGTGTGAAGTGCGTCTGTGTGTACGTTTATCCCCGCAAAAATGACAGAATAATTTGTATGGTAAGATGTCGTTTCGCTATCTCCCTTTCAACATGTTGGAAGCCTGTGTTGTTCGAAGGCATGTTGCTCTGTGATCTGTGACGAATCCGTCGCAGGCCTCGAAAAATTTAATTTCAAATAGTCCAATTATGTTTGTACCAATTAAACCAATCCCTAAACATAAACTGACTAATCATGCGATTAACCACTACGCTGCCTCGACGAGCATTATAAAGTCGACTAAAAAAAAATTACGACCTCAAAGTTATCCCAGTTTTCCCGACGAGACTAGATTATTCACTACATTTGTAGGAAGGCCGTGCTGTATAAGCCTTAGTACAGTTGGCACGTATTCAACTCACTATATAGCTACGCGGCATCGATTTTTCAATGAATAATGTTAAATTCTCGAGAGTATCTGGCACCCATCTTCTCGCTGACTTATATTATTGTAAGATTCTTAGATGACACCATTTTATTCCAAGAGTTGTAGTATCCTATTAGGCAGAAAACATTATTAAAAATATATCTATCAGCAAGACAGAACAATGACGATTAAGGAATGACTCACACTAGAACGGGACGGGACGGAGCGGGACGAGACGATCTGTCAGTTTCTATAGAAAACATCACGTGACATCCAAGGGCTCCGAGCTATAACGTGATTATTTTTATAGAAATTGACAAATCGCCCCATCTCGCCCCGTCTCGTCCCGTCCTTAAAGGAAGTGTAAGTCGTCCTTAAAGGGGTTTCAGATTGAAATAGACCAGTCTTCGAAAGAAGACGGGTGAAAACATAACAGGAAATATAATTATCTTTTGGCACCCGATGCGGGACGACGATGCATTTACATAATAATACTAAGGAGGAAAATTTAAAAGAATACCTATTCGTATGAAGCCGCAGATGACCGAGGTTTGATGACTAGTACCACGAAAATTGAACGATTGCGGATTTGTATCTCCATCTCTATCACACTTACATACTAGAGTGACAAAGAGGTATTTCCCTCAATGCCAATTTTGATGTTCGTGGTAGGCATGCTGAAATTTAATGTCAAAACACAGACAACACGTAACTTCTTTGGCAAGTTGAAGCTTGCCAAAGAAATGCCGTCTTTTCTTTGGCAAGCTTCAACTTGCCCAAGAAATGACGTGTTGTCTGTGTTTTCTTCATAAGCTGAACTATACGAAAATTAGTCAAGTCAGCGGAGGTCGATTTCTATGGACACCCTGCCTAGGGATTGATCCTGGTACTGAGTTTGTGTGCCGGAAATTCGCGGTTCCGGTAACATACCGAAGAAAACCAGTACCAGGAGCTTTCCCTAACCCTACCCTTGACAGCTATATAGCTACTTGGATAGATTAACATGTATGTAGGCGTTACACTGTCTGGAGCAACCGACGCTTGTAACTTAAATTAAACCAATCTACTAACACCATTTAACATAACCCCAATAACACGAAGTTAGATATTCCCTATTCCCTACCCTCAACTCTAGATATTTACTGTAAGCAATCTTATTAGAAGTTGGCAGTTATGTCTGGATCTGTAATACTTAGCCGGCTTCGATAGAGACGATTCCCAATCTTTTTAAACCGATGCACACGTGCAATTTTAAAATTTTGTCACGGTCCCCAACCTATTGGAAATAGCTAGGATTTGCAATTGGCGGGGCGCGTCGCGGTACCCCTCTGTAGTTACCACGGAGCCCCAGGGCGCCGCAACGCACAGTTTGGGGATATTTGCACCAGTGTAACGTTTCAAACCTAAAGTGAATAGGTGTTTAGAATTGAATAAGGAGTTAGCTAAAAATATTTTTTTTAAAGTGAAGATTTTCAGATATTATCGTGGTAGTATCGTCGTAGTTTAAAAAATACCCTTCCGCCCTCTTGAACCTCAACTCCATTACTAAATTTTTTGCAAAAGTGATATCCTCTTAGTATAAGAGGGAATATGAGTCGTAAGTGCTGCGAAGATACTCCTTTTTGCTAGTTATGGTCATGTTAGGTATCTACTAAAATACCTTCTAGGTTCACCATCGACTTATTAAAAGAAATAGACACAGAGCAGCTTGCCGAAGATGGTCATCCACAAATGTCATAAGATAATGCTATAAGTTGATGAACTGACAAGTTGCACGGATAGCGCGACGGTGACAGCTGCCAATGCAAAGACATTTGACAGAACTGTTTAAAATTATCAGAAATTGTCAGAACGTGCCGAGAAACTATCGTATTATCCTGCAATTATCAGGATATCAGCCTGGCATCTTAGCCCCGCAAAACTAAAACGTCAAAAAATATGGGTCAGAATGACATTAGCGAACAAGTATTATTTTAAGCACAGACGTCTGCGAACGATAACAAATTTCTCAGAAAAAAAGGAAAAATAGAAAAATACAAAATTCTTTCTGAGTAAATAAACCGGCCAAGTGCGAGTCTGACTCACCCACTGAGGGTTCCGCACAAAGGATACTGGGCCATTTATAACCTTAGTAAGGTAGCAACTTAAAAATACTGGAGGCACGGAACTCTCAGTGTGCTGCAATTATACGGTTTTGCGGATTTTTTCCTGTACTTGTAATATAAGCTCTTGCTTTTGCCAAATTTCGCGTTTCGTGTTAATGCGACCTTTATGGCCGTATCTTTTGATTGTGTTAACTTAGAGATTTGTTTTTTTTTCAGACCTTTATGGGACCGCAAATTTGTGTATGTAGTATTGATTTCAACTTGCTACCTCTACGCGTTTCCGAGATAAAGGGCCATGACAGACAGACGGGCGGACGGACGGAAGGACGGACGGAAGGACGGATGGACAACAAAGTGATCCTATTAGGGTTCCGTCTTTTCCTTTTAAGGTACGGAACCCTAAAAAAAAGATAAAATAGCGTTCAATTTTGCATTGATGATGATACAAATGATAAATGTTTCGTACGAAAAAGAGCTTACTGGCTTTAAGCATTATGTGTCAATTCATACACGCAGACCTACCAACACTGTTAAAGGTATGAGTTTATCAAAAAAAATATTGATTGGAATTCCTGTCTTCACCTTGTTTTTAAAGAGCCATCGTTTGCGCCAAGCAAATTCATTCAGAGCATCCGATAGGTCGTTGCCGGAAATTAGAAACAGTCATCAAGGGAAGAATGACAGAAGACTTTAGCAGCACTGCTGCGAGTAACATCTCTAATCACTTCCCTGTGCCAATAATGGCCCATTCCAATAGCCCGGGGCGAAATATTACTTGCGTATGTATTTTTGGGCCACCCTGGCCCAAAAATACGTTGACATTAACATAGTAAAATTACGTACTTACACTACTTACTTAATTAAGGATGACTCACGTTTGGTATAAAGCCCTAAGCGCCGATGAGACTGAAACTTATTTTAGGTATTACGACTAGGTTCAAAAAATTCTATTTAGTCCGTCAGTTAGATTATCCAAAATGATTAGACACGCATTTTTTCAATTTTTTTAAATAACAAAAGCTGACGAAGATGAAGAGCATCAAAGTTCCGGGGTGGAGGCTGGTGACGTCACTATTAGGTAGGTAAGAATTGTACCTAATTGTGCTGTCACGCGAAACCTTAACGCACTCTATTTCCATATTTATTTATTTGACGGACAAATGAAAAAAATCGTGTCGAATATTTTCTAATAATCCAACAGACTAGCCCGCCATTCTGTCCGCCCGGCAGGCTGGTGCTTTCATGGCGAAGGCTCTATTAAGCAATTTATATGCATTTAGTATCTACTATAGGCGACATATTACAATATTTATATTTTTCTCTATTTAATATGAAAAATTATAACGGGTTTTAGTCTTGTAAACCCAATTAATCAGTTGGAAGAAGAAAACAAAAGTACACCCGTCTCTTGATATCACTAGCCTAGCGTATCTATATGTAAGTAGTATGATTCTTGATGACATCTAAAAGTAACATTCAGCAACGATAACACAGAAATGTAACTAAGTATGTGTATCTCTGCCTATGGTCCAATAACAAGAATTCTTGCAAAACCGTGGTAATAAAATGGGTTGTATTGGGCTTGGCATCGGCACTGGACAGCCTAAGAAAGTAATAAAGTGCATTTCGAGTTTATTGGTTTCATCCGTAGAAATAAATCTTCTACGAACATATGCGCTACTTGTTCTGCTGGTTTCGCTGCCAATATAATTAAATATGGTAATGTAATAAATGTAAAGGGTACACCGATCGGATGTTGCATCTGCCCAAGACATGGCACGCTCGCAGAGGCAGCACCCGCCAGGGTGTATAATCATATTTATTATGTATAAGATACATCCACCGATAATAAAGGAAAATACTGAATCTCTAAATTAGTAAAGTCTCTAAAGAAACAACCAGTATTCCAAATCCGATCCGATTTCCTCAGACCACTATCCGATTGTGTAAATTTAATATCAAGCCTTCAGACTTCAGTTCTGCAAAAGTTGAAGCATTTTTGGGTGTTCTCTTCTCCTATATTTCCGCGAAGCTCACCGAACTAGACGGCACCGGTACTAATTAGTGTTTACCCCTAATTGTTCCATTAAGCTGTCAATTTGGCTATTTCACGAGCGAGGTTTCGACACAATAGGCGCACGGTAGCTACAGCTAGACGCTGACAAGGTTAGCTTAAAGACGAGTGTCGCTCTAATTGGTGCCTGTCCCTAACTGCGTCGCTGTGTGACTAACGAGGCCGTTGTGAGGCCTCTCTGACGTCTTTTGACGGGCAACGCTGAGAACGACGCAAAAATGTTCAAGATGTTGAAGCACCCGTTCCAAAACTTTTAAATGTTACCTGCCTAATGGTTATTATATTAAACGTACTTAAGTGCTTAGGTACTTGATACACGACCGATCGTTACGATAATAATATTAACGAGATTGTTTGTTTAAGTTTTTATTTGTTATTTTACCACTATGGAGATTCATTGACACGTAAAAAATAAAGAAAAATAATGGAATTTTAGTATGTCCTTTAATGTCAAAACTGAAGATTTTCTTTTAAGAGGCCTTACGCCTTTGAAAAACATTTCCACTCAAATTATGACGAAACTGACCTAAGCTAGGCAGTAAACGAGCCAAAACTTAAATGAATTTCTTATAGTAATATATATGTGGACAAACTGAACTTTTGGTAAAATTTAATTTTTGAATTCAGATTTTTCAATAGAAATGTGGTAAAGTACTATAAAAACCCTGTTTAAGATAGTAAAATGAGTATGATTTGCATTAAATCACACCAAAAAAGTAGGTAGGGTGAAAGGAATAAGGACTTAAATCATTACGCAAAGGAATGTACGTATATCATATTTAAAAAAATGTGAAAGGCAAAACCCTTCAGTTTCATATCCATGCGACACATGCAACAATGGACTACACTATTAAAGATAATAAGACTATAAATAACGAAGGCTAGAATAAGTTTCATGTCTACGAGTAATTTCACGTTGTACTTTTACGAGGTTGCGCAATCATCGTGGTAGCAAACGTGACGGCTGCGGGCAGGCCTGATAGTCCCCAGTAAATTACCTCTATATATCAGTATCTGAGTATTCTGAGGCGGCCCGTAAACTTAAGGCCCTCGCGACACCGGAATTTATTGGAGGACGCAAGATTGTAGGATGTTTTGCCGCGTCGATTCAGGCGGCTATCTCAGTGTAAACCGATTCATCGTCCAGTTCAACTTCGAACAAAAAATATTCATGAGTAAATCTGGGGTCAAAACAAGTGACAGCGCCACCCCATCACTACCAAGAGCCCGACCGTCGCCGGGGAGGAACAAGGATTCGGTATTCAAACGAAGTTGGGCTGCTGTAAAGAGACGCTTTCCTTATACTTTGGCAAGACGGTGCGAGCAGTATACGAGTAGCTCAATACTAGTCAATACACTTGCCTAATGCTTTCTCTCTCCCGCACCGTGGCCGCACCCGATGTGAAAACCGTCAAAATCAGCGGTGGAATTTAGGTAACTTGTTAAACTGCGCCCGGCCACTATCAAAGCTTTGGTGTTGTTTAGAGGGTTTTGGATGCGATGGAATGTTCGTGACTACTGCCAGTTTATTTTACTAAGTAGCCAAGAAAATTGCCCATCATGTTACACAATTGCATTATCATACAATACTATAGGATTGATTTTGTTTATACCTGTTTTACCCATTGCAAACAATATATTATGTCATGTGCAAGTTGAACAATATAAACATTGAGGCCAACTTTATAGTCTGACAACTACAGGCTGCCAGTAAAATTTTTTTTTCAATTTATTGGCACTATTTTTTGCTTGTTCAGTCAATGTCAGTACTTACTAAAGGTACCAATGTTGATTGAAGTAGCATGACGAATACGGGGTTTCCGTTTCCGAGAAAATCCGAGGGCAAAACATTATGCACTACATCAGTAACCTCATTTACTTGTTTATGAGCCCTAGAGATCTAATTTAATTTTCAATACAAAATAATCTGCTTCGCACATTCTCTTTAGGGGTGCATTCCGACATAAGTATCTTAAACCTCAATTCTAGGCTACTACCGCGAAAATAAACATCAGAAATTCGTAATTTATGAGCCGCATCTCTTTCGCGCAAATATCTATAGAGAGGGAGATACAAATTTTTGTTCGTTAGTTTTTCACGATGACTTACCACGAACCACTTCTTTCGTTCATTCGTCTATTTGCACCTCTATCGCTCTTGCATATTCGAGTAATGGAAAGGAAAATAGACAAAGAAACGAAACATGTAGTTCGTGGTAGGCCTCCTGGAACCTACTGAGTCAACCATAGCACTCAACACTTGTTACGTAAATGTGACCTGTACACGCTTTTTCTAGGTTATATATTTATTACTTTTACTTACAAAAACTATTTAAAAAAAACTTAGAGAAAGTTCCATACGCTGGCAGGCTAGCATATTAAAGCGCAGCATGTGATTAAGTTTCTGCATATTGTCTGCAAACATACAAGTGGCTTTGAAACAGTTGCAAATAAAACAAGACCAGCAAAGTGGACCAAGGTCCGTGATTAAACGTGGACGTCGCAAATTGGCATAGACTCGCTGCTGCACATCATTTCCGGGCAATATCCGAAGTCTAACAATTGACTTAGATATGTCATGTCCACAATGAATTTCGTATTTCCATATTTCGTTACCGTAGACCAGTTAGTTTAATATGGTCGGGTTTTTATCGAGCATCACCATGAGTATGTAAGTGGAAAAATGACGCATAGCGTGATATTGATAAAATGCCTAACTTTAAAACAAAATAAAAAATAAATTAAAAAACTATGGTTGAGATTTATTTAAATCCAATGTCTAAGCGGTTTATTCTTATGGTGTTTTTTAGGGAACTTAGTAATTTAATAATATGTGTTTTTATGGGTGGGAAATTTTACCCCTAGAGGGCTAAAGTAACCCGGGGGTAGAATTATTAGCTGAATCTCCCAACATTTTTTACGTGATATACGATTTTAAGCTAACATTTACGTTATAACTGCAAAAAATCGGATTATTTTCCATGTATATTTGAGTTCCTGATTTGTCGGGATTTTTCCCATTTCCAGCAAAGCGGTAACGTCAAAGGAGTAACAAATATCAAAACGTTACCTTGCTATTCCGCAAATATGCTGGTCAATTGAAGCCAACCCGTTATACTCACTTGCGTATTTTTTGCATGCCGCAATAAATTTACTTCTCACTTAAATTATTTTTTACTTGCCGGACGTCAGACCGGCAACATCTCTTGCATCTCATCCGCCTCGTTGAGTGGCGAAAAACGCGTAGAGAAATTTTATTATTGATGGTGGTTCGCTATATTTATATATTGCGGCGGGAGGTTGGCATAATTAACCGCATGCAAGAAATAGGTAAGTAAGTATAACGGGTTGGCAGTTGAGAAGCACGCTTGGCGGAACAGCAAAGTAACATTATTGTACTCGTATTAAATTCCGGAAAGTAAAATCTAATTCAATAAATTAAATGTACATATTTACTTACACCGTTTTTCCCAGAAAGAAAGGAATAGTAATAAAAACTCGTGAGCAACTGAGCTACTAAGTCACACCCGATGCCCCTTTTTTTCTTTAAAAAAATTGATTTCGTTATATTCGTTTCTGCTTGAAAATAAAACAATAGATATTATGTCCTGTTTTTTTAAATACTTCGTTTGCGTAGTCTTTTGAATCCTCTTAGGGTTAGAATTCAGTAAAATCCCTTGTTAGTGTTAACCAACGTTAGGTATATTAATGGCTAGGCACACCGCTTGTGCCAACGCATAAGGCCACTAAATTGAAATGAACATCACAATTTTACGAGAGCGTGAGAAAACCTTAAGCAACTTAGATACCTACTAGAATCAAGTTTTATAGAAAAATCATGTGTCTCAAGTGTGTTTATACAAAATGTATGGGGTATTTTAAACTTAATATTTTCGGCATTTATAGTTTTATATTTAATAGTAGTTTATGTGATTGTATATAATGAAAGGCATTAAAACACTCGTGTGATGTTATTATGAAATAGTGTACATAAACCCACCCTCGAGTTTTAATGCCTAATTATTTACAATTACATACACTGCTTTATATACACACATATCATGACTCTCCATGATGCATTCAAAGCGCATATATATCGACCGCCATTGCGACTTTCAGGAATTAAAACTTTTCTGACATTCAAGTTTTGACATTTATATTTTTTAAATTCAGAGACAAACTAGAGTTGGCACCAATTTTCATATCGTTCGATATCAAAATAACGTGCGAATTGCGTGCGTCATTGTATGCAATTGACAATTCGTTTCAAACTTTACGTCATATCGACTGATATTAGAATAGAGGTCAAATCAAATTTTCTTGTGTCAGATCTGTTCGAAATTTGAACAAAAATAATATAATCGAAAACGATAATATAATTTAGCTATTATTACATTTTCACAGATAAGAAATTTGTTGAAATTTATGCGATTTTTGAACGCATTATTGAGGGCTAATGACATGTGGGTATATAAAAAGTTATTAATGTGAGGTTGATTCGTCTGAAGTAAAGCTGGCATTGTCCAAAATGAAAAACAGGAAAGCTCCAGGGCCAGATGAGATACCTGCTGACCTATGGAAACGACTGGGTCCTATCGCAGTCAATTGGCTAAACAGACTATTCAACATCATACTAGTCACGAGGCGAATCCCAGACTCATGGCGACGGAGCTATTTACTACCATTTTACAAAAACAAAGGGGATGTTGCCGAATGCGAAAACTACAGAAGAATCAAACTGACTTCGCATACTTTAAAGATATGGGAACGAGTTTTAAACAAGCGCCTCTCTTCATCAACTAATATCTCCCCAAATCAGTTTGGATTCACGGTATCGAGATATACCACCGACGCAATACAGGCGGTCAGAATCCTGATGGAAAAATATAGAATGAACAAGAAAGACCTGCATCTTGCATTCATCGACCTAGAAAAGGCCTTTGATAGGGTGCCAAGAAAACTGGTGTGGAAGGCTCTTAGGGCACAGAACGTGCCGGAATACTATGTAGAGCTTATACAAGACATGTACCACAATGTTACTACAAGAGTTAAAACCCTGGCAGGCTTAGGTGATGCATTCCAAGTAAAAGTGGGCGTACATCAGGGATCCGCACTAAGCCCGTACCTGTTCAATCTTGTTTTAGACTATCTCACTCATCAAATTCCGGCACCATTGCCGTGGACCATGCTTTATGCTGATGACATCGTACTGGCGGCTAATATACTATATATATATATATATATATACTATATACTGCACAAGATCTGCAAGCACTTTTAAACACATGCACAGACTCTCTAGAGAGGTATGGATTACGCGTAAGCAGAAGCAAGACAGAGTACTTGAAATGCCCTTTCAGTGGCATCATAACTTCTGAAACAGTCTGTATTGGACCAACACCCATCCCCACTGCTGACAAGTTCAAGTACCTGGGCTCCATGATAACTGCGGATGCCAATATTGATGCCGATGTCGCGCATCGAGTAAATGTAGCGTGGCAAAAATTACGGTCACTAACAGGAGTTTTGTGTGATCTTCGCATGCTTGTGAAAACAAAGGGAAGAGTCTACAAGACGGCAGTACGCCCAGCATTACTCTACGGTTCCGAGTGCTGGACAGTTAAGAAGACACACGAGCAAAAGGTTCACGTAAACGAAATGAAAATGCTGAGGTGGGCGGGAGGAGTGACCAGACTAGACAAAGTGCGAAATGAGCACATCCGTGGGAGCTTTAAGGTCACACCTATTACGGATAAAATGACTGAACTCCGCCTTAGCTGGTACGGACATGTGATGAGACGCAGTGAAGACCATGTGGTAAAAATCGCCCTAAATTTACCAGAAACAAAGAGAGGTAGAGGCCGCCCGCCATTGACCTGGTGGTCCAATATTGAGAGAGACCTAAAGAAAGCCCAATTGCCAAAAACGACAACCCAGGACAGACGAGCCTGGCGCATAAATGTGAGGAGGCCCGACCCCAGATAATGGGAGCAGGGACGGAAAAAGAAGAAGATTAATGTGATTTTATTGCCTAGATTACGTACTTTCGACATCCGTTATAAATTGTTCGATATAATATGAATAATCGCCCGTAAGACCCTAACGATTACACCCTGCATGTGAAAGTAGCTCATCAGCTGCTGGAAAGATAAATATAACATTTCAGCTACTTTCAAAAGAATGGCCTTCCAGAAAAACAGAGTATAGACAGGCTTATGAATTCGATTATCTTTTGCCTTGTGTATCGGAGGACATTGAAATCATTAACGAAATTTATATGTATAATATTTCTTATCATCTCTTTTCTTCTAAGTCGGTCCCTCACTGCTGAGGATCGTGACTCTGCCGATTAATATTATTGATGGCCGCTCTCCATTTCCCCCTGTCCGTTGCTTTGTGGATCGCGCCGCTAAGAGTCGCATCCAGTTGATCGCGTATCTGATCGCACCATCGTGTTGGGCTTCTTCCCCGTGGTCTGGGCACCCAAGTCCAGTCTGGTCTCCAAGTTGCCAGGGTCTTTGCGAACTATGTGGCCAAAGTATTGTGGGCAAAGTATTTTCCAATCATAGGCAACCCTAAAACGTTTTTTCGGGGAGAGGAGGCCGAGCGTTATTTTTTTGTAGTATTCTAAACGGAATATTAAATATATACCTATATATTAGTAATAGTATCTTAAATAATAGTTCTTAACTATTATTATAATATTAGGTACAAGTAAATACTCTTCTTCAAGAAGGTAAAGGAAAGGAAGGCCCCTAAAAGAATTTTAATTTACGATCGTTTCGAGTGGTACTTAATTGAGATATCTTCACTGTTCACCGTTGAAATCCTATTTTATAAAGATGGAATTGAGGAGTGTCTTTTCAAAAGGGCTTATTTCCATTTTGAACTTTTTTTACTATAAAATGTAATATTGCTTAAAATAGAGAATTATATACCTATATTCTTTGATTTTTCCACTAAAATAATACTAAAATTTAATTGTCCGGATCAGTAGGGCCTATTTCTTTCTTCTTACAGTATGCCAAAAACAAGAGATACCAACAGGACATTTAATTTTAATACTAAACAAGTTGTTATCCGTTGCACCGGACTGTGACTTGTTCTTTTTAAAGTTGCGTGAACTACACGCCTTTTTTCTAAATTTTTGTGAATGTCACATTTAATATTAGGTTTAGGTCCATATGCTTAAGTTAATTTATATTTAATTTATTAGCGAAATGGTGATAACTGTAATGTTAATGAATATTTGTTCAATAAATAAATAAATAAATAAATAATTGGAATAAATAAATTGTAAAAGTTACAATTACTATAAGTCTGAAGGTGAAAAAAGCAAATCGAGACGAAGTCGAATGCGATTGTTGCGAAGGTGATGCAGACGAAGTTTATGTTTAATAACTAAATTTATTCTGCCTGAACTTATTTTTACTACTTAGTTAAATTTCACAATGAAAGTTATCCCTTTCAAAAGAGTTTATCTATGTTATATACAATTCAAAAAGGTTTATTTCTCATAAGGCCGCAACAAAACGGCTTATTACCAAAGTTTTGCATCAAAAGGGCTTAATTCTGAAAAGTATGGTAAATTAACATAATAATTATAAAGCATGAATTAAATCATTTATTAAACATGATAAATGTTTTGATTCATGTTTTTAAGTAGTCACACTACTATATATAAATTATAAATTGAAAGAGATGTCATATACTACAGAAAAAGTGACCAAGGTCCCCGGTGAGCAGGGCTGGGATCGAACCAGCGACCTCCTGCTTTCGCGGCAGACGCCCCAACCACTGGGCCACCCGATCACGTATCCATTCATTCATTCTAATTCATGGTCAAATGTATTGTATTGTATATATGTATGTATTAGAAGTTAACAGACCCGGATGCTGGGTTAACCAATAGTGAACCTATTGTTTGGCATAATTAAATCCAAAAAAAGGCCAAAAACACTCATTCCCTTTCTCTTGTGTTTACATATGTATATTAAAAAAAAAACTAAAACAGGCTAAACATATAATTTTATTACTATTATAATGCTATTTTGGAAAGAAGTACCTAATTTGATTTTACCTTTTTACTTACATTATTTTTATTACAAAACATTAAGGGAGTGAGTGAGGTTAGTTTCTTGGAATCTAATTATAGTGAGGAAGAGAGGGGCCAAATCTTATTCCGAATCGATAGAAGGTAACTAAAAAAAGAAATCCAATAGTTACGCCATTTGGCAACCGTCTGTCTACATTTAACCGATTCATGTAATTCAGATACCAATGCGCTATTTTATTTTTATTATATGTATACCTACAGAATTTTATCGATAAACGTTTAGATCGACCGGCGGCTTTTGTGTGTTCGAGATTTGTCCAATGCGATATCATACAATAAACAATATCCGTTCGTGGGTCACCAATGACAATGTTATTTAACAAGGAACAAAGTATAACAACAACTAGGTGCAACATTATTTGTATTATGTATACGTGTGTCACAGGCGGTATTCACATTAGATCCGGAAGCCGCTCCGGTGTGAGCGGGATACCGCTTTACATGGGCATAGCGCTGTCCCCTTCACACTTGTAAATTACATTTTACTAGTTGTAGGGACTGTAAAACTAGTGTAATGTAATTTACGCTTGCCTGTTTTTTTTTAAGATTAGGTGATGTATTTACCCTCGCATTGGATCACGCGCTCGAACTCCATTTACTTCATTCATGTTAAATTCAAAACACATTACTTATTCGAAAATCATTCATCTGTTCATACACAAAGTACCTACTTACTATAATTGTGTTTCCATGTTCGCGGTGTGTTATTGGCATAACATGCCCATGTACTTTTAACCCCTTGTTACCGAATTAATATTATTATACGATATTAACCCTTTAGAGGACAACAGCGCCATGAGGCCGATCAGGGGACCGATTTTTGAGATTCGAACGCTCGAAAGAGATACAAAAACAAGTGATAGAAAATAATCGCACGAGAAAATTTGTCACGATTATATTCGCATAAACCATATACTTAGTTCGTATTTTTGAAAGTCACTGGATTCAGCACTCGAAATGCTAGTGGAGTTTCTTTCTACTTCATTTTTATTCACATTCGAATGAAATATTCGAGCGTTCGAATCCCATAAATCGCCCCCCTGGACGATTCTAACTTTAAAATTTGACCATTATAATAAGAACTTCAAACGACTCGCAATGCATTGCAATTATAACCAACACGATACCCATAACAAATCAAGATTTTCAATACTGATAAATATGTTGAAAAGTTTAATATTTAAATAATTCATTTTTAAAATAAACAGCTACAAGTCATCCAAAAATGTATTTTCTAACAACATACTCTAACTAAATATAACAACATAATATCTCGTTCAACATAATAATACTACATTTTAACTAGTTAAATGAGGCAAACAAAGTGGTCCCATCAAAAAAACCTAGATGAATACGCCGCGTCGTAAGAAAGCTTAAGTAACATTTCATAGAGCGTTGGTACGCCGGCTGCCGAACTTTCCCGGCGGATCGATCCGCAAGGACCGGTGCGATACTTTTTTGCGATCGCCCACGCAATCCCCGTCTGTTTGGACTGATGAAAGTATTTCAACAAGAAACTTATTAATCTTACGAAACAAACTCTGGATACAACTGGGATATTTGGACATATTTATCAGCTGAGTCTACATTAGATACTTTGTATAGAATATATTTGTTGCTTTTATCAAAAAAAGTAGCTAAACACATGGAATGGCACAAAGCGAGAACTTAATTCTATTTAAGTTATTTTGTAGCTTCGTATTTTTAGTAAATTTTGCCTTTATTATGTTTGCATCAATAAAAGTAACATAGCGTACAAAAACTTCTATTATTATTGCATACCACGGTGCCTCTTTAATTTCTATTATTTTACGAAAAATGCGTTCCTTTGTGTTTGGGGTCACGTAACTTGCACAAATCTCCAACTTCCAGGGAGAACTTTTCACAGGCAAAACAAAAGAATTTAGCCTTCGACTTTTTCATTTTCTGAAAGTAAGCAAATAATGAGAACGAGGCGAGGAAAATTCAGAGAAATGAATGGCGTCATTTCATTTAAGCAGATTCCGTAACCGTGCGAAGTGTCGCGCCGCGACCCGCGCCCGACACCGCCAAATCACGCTCAATGGCGAATTTCCACGCGTAAACGCCCGACTGAATCCTAATAACATTGTTACTTATTTGTAAAATATTTATGTTCACTTAGGTACTTTGGCAGATTATTTTTCTTTGTATACCTACGCAAATACGCATTAGGAGTGGGTGTAATTGAACACGTATTATTAAACGAGCAAAGTAGAATTCTCCGAGTCTACTGCAGCAATCCGACGCTTGTATGTTTACGGGTTGCGATGCATGTTTCTTCGACGGTTCTTGGCCAAATTGAGAAGATGGTTTAATAAGATAATAGTATATTGTATTTAACAAGGGTATAAAGTAACACACGTCAAGTCAAAGGCACCTCGTTACCAATAAATAGCCTCGACTAAAATGAGTATGTATTCCCGAGATATACACTCTGCTTTAAACTTTGTTTGTGAGGAAAATAATTAGGATTTAATTCATTTTAAATCGTTGAAAATAAAACTTCAATGTTTGCCATGCCCCTCGCAGGCGGCCAGCGGACGCCGGCAAGCGTCAGTCGCCTGCTATGTTACTTTATGCACTAGAGCATAAAAAACAATTTAATGTCGCCTAGACTCAAATTAAAGTCGACCATTAAGTAAGAGAAGTAAAAAAATAATGTTAGTTCAAATTTGAGCCAAATCGGTGAAGACGTTACTGAGCCGACGTTATGAGGGGCGAGTTTACGTTTTGGGCGGACCACTAGCAATTTCAGAGCCGTCACGAGTACCTACACCTGTGATAAATAATTTTTGGTAATGTCTATGACACGTCGTCAGGAAATACTGAAATGGGTTTAAGATGCATCTTACCATGATCTTACCTAAGGTTCACTCCGCGTTTTACGACACTTGCATGCTTGATAAGCTTGACGTAAACCGTCTACATTTTAGTACTATTACTTTTTCTGTGATGTTACTAAAATTCTACAGTAATAACATCAATAACAAGCAATAATCTGAAGCTGCTAAACTGCAAAGGTTCTAATCGGTTGATCGAAAGCCGATGGAACGTAGAATCGGAGGAACAAAGCTTATCAGAAAGTGATCGAGAAGTTCCAACGCCTGCATCGCCGCATTACTTATCCTCGGTAACTCTAACATTTTCATTTTCTTTACAAAGATATTTTTCACTATAGCGAATACGCTATTATTTTATCGACTAACATGTTGCTATTCCGTGGAACTGGTTTCATACATTAAATTAACATTACATAACCTGTTAAAAATTCTAGACCATGGTATTGTTCTAAAGATGGCATTGTCTCTCTAATTTAGTATTACGTATATCATATAAAAATCATGATGGCAATCAATATTAGCATGGCTTTTTATCAATGTCTGCGATTACGAACTCAAAATAATGCGATTAGTTGACAAAGTTTCTTATACGTTCTTATAGAATCTTGGACAGTTCCGCCACTAAACATTTGTATAATTTATGCATTTGCTCATTTTGCACCCCTATAAAGCTAGTTAATGTTTGAATATTAATTGTGAAATGCCTCCCAGTAAGCTCTGAAGCTGCTGATGAAAAGCTACCCGGAGTCAAGGTCAAAGCGAAAATATACCGCTAGGTACATAATCTCCAATCAAAAGCCTCTGAATTAGAGCAGTGGATAACTAATGTTCAACCTCTCATGAAGAGGTGAAAGGTGAACTTGAAATAGTATATATAATGTATAAATAAGAATAAAACGCATTGTATTTAATTCAACATTAATTAAAATGGAAGAGGAGAAAAAATAGGCATTTGGAAGGACTATAAGAACTCACGCATATTTTTGAAAAAATACCCTTTGCAGTCTAAATTTGGTTAAGTTGCCGACTGTAGGTACATGTTTATAAAAATCTTAAAATAAGAATTCCTTTACTTTAGAAAAAAAATGCTATTCCAACGTTTTAAGGAAGTTCCTCTTTCCACAATTAACAATCGGATAAACCATAGGAAAAAGTCGTTTGAACTCTATTGTCAAAAACTAAGATACTCGTTGGATCATTGAGCCCGTTAACTCACGTTTATCTAACATCATTAATGTACAAGTGATTCCGTTGACAGACAAACTTCCCACGGATTTTCCCCGCGGGACGCCGGCGGTAAAAGGCCATAATGGATCCCTCATATCACACTTGGTGGAAGACACGCCGTCGAATCGTCATCTCGTATCAATTTATAACGGCGAACATTCAAAGCTGATCGTATACGCTCAAACGGATTCGTTTCGTGACATGTATAAGGAAAATACTTGTCTAATTCATGTTTTAAAATTATTCATCGCTAAAGTTTAAAAGATCCAGCTTTCTATTTGGAAGGAATGGACACAAGAAAATTAAGCGTTTTAGTTAAAGTTAACAGTAGGTAAATACGAATTAAAGAAGTCAGGTTACTACTAGGTGGAGGCTATTGTAGTCATAAGGTCAACAGGGAGACCATATAGGCATGACGATCAGCCGCCAGTTCATAGAAACGTTGTGACAATTGTCGAAATGTCAGCGTGGTGAGGAGACAGACTGCTGTCTGACGAACGACAAATAAGCATTAGAATGGAAATAGCGCAGGACCCAGAAGAGTGGCGTAATGAAGAAGAGGCTTATACTATACCTACTGCTGTGGGTCGATGGGGGCTGAATATAAATGTAAGATAAATAAGTATAAATTTGCATATATGTATGGCTATTTGTAACATTAATCCTTTTCATTTAAAAGGCCCTTTCTGAATACTAATTTTTAGTTTAAATTTGTCTAATTTTAAATTTCACACAAAGAGGTTTCTTTGATATTAATATATGTTTAAATATAATCTTTCGTCTACCACTTTAATTTACTTAAACTGTATTTTACGTTACTTATTACAGTAATTAGTCGTAAATATTAAATTATCAGATTTAATATACCTAATTACACTTAGCACTTACATTATTAGTTTTAAACTACGTTGATAAAACCGTTAGTGCGAAGTGAACTCCCCTTCGGGTGCTTCTCTGGAATATTCAGAGTTACGAAGTTATTTTTCGTCAACCACCTGTCAGCAAATATTGGCAGAAGGATGATACTGGGTCAAGTTTGCTCAAAGCTGTTGAGTTTCCTTTTCGTCTTGGTAGGCCAGTCTTCTTCCGTTTAGGTAGATTTGTAAGAAATAATGACTCAAAGATTCTCTTCTTAAATTATAATTTTCATGAATAAATACTAGGTACATGATTACTATAGCCCTTGAAATTTTGGATGTATGAACCAATATAAACAAATGAAATAACATACACAGAGAGAGAAACAATATGGAGATCAGCAAGCTAAATTCAATAAGTTTAATAAGTCATTACGCAAAAAGTACCTACGCAGATACAGCACTGCCAGTTTTTCTGCATATACACGAATGATGATGTATACCGAGTCGTAAAAATGAATTAAGGTGAAAATATACACATAAAACAGGTACCAATTTATATAATACTTCCACCCTTTAAAAGTTACCCAAAAATTCATTAAACTTGTTGGTCGGAACAAAACATTTTTACTGCCGCCGTAATTTGAATTTAATGGACAAAATATGCTGCTTATCATTACCGGAGAGTAATCTATCTCCCTGAAGAAAGCTTTGAGCGAACCAGAGGGAGTGTTACGGCGGAATGAATTTACGAAATGGTTGCTTTTGTCCTTTTCACTCACTACTGTAACGAGTAAGAGGGACCAATACGATTGTTTCTTATACGCAATAAAGGGTGTGGGTGTTCGCTGAGTGGACTCAAGGGATAGGGACCCGAAAGCCTACAAAAACAAACAGACTTGCATACGAATTACAGCATTACACCGATCCTATCTGAAATGCCTCCAATCACATTTCTTGAAACAAAATTCCGAAAACGTGACACACTTAGGTACGCCAATGTTTATAGTAAGTAGTTAGAATGCAAATGAATAAAAGTTTTAGCAAATATTGCAGTTTCCCCAAGGTACATATTGCAGAATATCAAAAGTAGTATTCGACATGATAATAGTCTCAAGTATAATCAGTCATTTTCAAATCCGTAGGATAGGTATTCGAAATAAATTAGCTATTTATTAATTTCACGCGAGTCTACTTCAAAAGATATTATAATTAATATCCTTATTGGTTTATTACTTAGTATTCTACTTATCTCAGAACCCTCAATTGTTACTGCGATACGGTATTTTAAAACTTCAATCTTAACAAATAACAGATAATTAAGTTTAAAAACAATAAAAATGTTTTTTTTTGTGCACGAAGTTTTTTAATTATTTGAAGTATAATATCACAGAGTTACCCGCTTTCATTTATTTTGACTGTTACATTGCACGTTTAGTTACAGCACAATGAAAGTAGACTATTAAATTAACGTAGTTAATGTATCTACCTAGGTACCAATACACTGTAACTTATATCCAGCTCTGAAAAACGACGATAAATTTCTGCTCAGATGAGACATCGTAATATCGACTCTAACTTGAATATTTGGAACATAAACTTGTTTTTTATAAACATAATAGGTTTATATATGCTCCGCATTCTTCGTGAGCTTTAAATCCATCGCGTGATCGAAGCATTTACAGTCACAATGCATGATAAGAATTTCCCTTACGGCTCCTATATAGAAGTAAGGCTTTGATAATAGGTATGTTGTTAGTAAGAAAGTTGTGTAACAACTCGGATTTAGCTGTACATTTTTGATTTAAAACAAATGTATACCTACTTTAAAGCTATAAAAACGAATTAGTTAACCTTTTTGTACATTTATTTACGAAGTGGCCGTTTTACATTGCTGTCCAACTACCAACAAGACAAGTCAGTGCCACTTTCACCATCCTGAGTTAACCATCTAACTCGGAGTTAACTATCAGATTCCATACTAAAAAACGCTTAAGTCCGGGTTAGTTGGCTAACCTCGGGTGGTGCAAGTAGACCTATTTAAGTAGGTAATTACACAAATGCTAGTTTATTCAAACTTGTAGATATATTTGTTCTAACATGATATGACGTTCACAGTAAAGGAATCATTATAACAACTTGCAAAACGTTTGAAACTAGAAACCAGACAACTTAACCTAGCAAAAACCTTAACTCTACTAAGGTTATCTTGCTTAGTGGTAGCTCCTGCCAGAGTAGTGATAGGAGCGAGACGGACATTCTTTAAAAACGCGTAGTCGCTAACGCCTACGACGACGTACAACTCATGGTAAGCACATAGATTTCCTTGTTTGTTACAGTCGATCGATCGGTGCGTAAGTCGGTGCGCCAAAAAAGCGAATCGATTATTAAAACCACGCTCATTGAAAATCGCTTTATAGTTTTGACAGATTACACAGTTTGTTAAAAACAACCGTTCTTAAGTTAGCTAAATAAGTTTTTACTCCATTCTATATTAGTGCTTTCTAAAAATAAAATCGACAATGAACAATGAAATTCTTGAGCTCCATTCCCACCGAGAGACACCAATAGATGCTTCACGTGTCAACCCTCCCCCTCTTCGGTGACGTTTGTACGTATTCGACAAACAATGGTTGTGAATTTTATTCACTGAGGACTTCTACGCAGAAGGGAAGATATTCTCAATGTCACACTTCGTGTTTGAACAGAATTTTGCCTTTTGTCATTATACTAACTACTTAAGTACTCACCGGTTCCAGATATTTCAACTTCACCATTCTGCCCTGCTAAGCCGAATAGCGCTATCTCAAAATAAATGAATTTGAAAATGAAACTGTCAGCTATAGAAGTTAAGGTACATATTAGCGATACATCCAAAAAGGAAATAGCGGAATGACCTGTGCACTTGACAGAGTCGATTCGTAAAAGGGGAAGCCTTTGCCTAGCAGTGAAACACTGAAACAGGCAAAAAAAAGTGACAGAGGATTAGATGATTTGGGATTAGATTAGTGAGTTAACGCTTACTTCGAAGTTATTTACGGTCATTCATGCAATACTGCTCAAAACTTGTAAAGAGACCACAAAAATAAGCATAAATATTATTGAGCTTCAAAACTTACGCGTCTTTACACCTCCAGGCTTTGAGGCTCAAAATTGAACGAACTGACAACATTAAGTTGGATACTTACTTAATTTTACTAAGGTTGTTAATAAACAACCTTAGTAAAATTAAGTAAGTAGATCGCTTTTATATGGAAAACATATTTTGTTTTTTTTTTTAAATTCTAATACCCCCCACAACATCTTCCCTATTCTGCCACGTTTCTAGATTTTGCTTTTTACGCTATTTTAGTTGTCGTAGAAAAACTAGGGTATGCAACAGCTTATAATTGGTTCTTAAAACTCTCTAGTCTATTATTACAAATCTCGGCTTCGTCTCGTTTTGTAACGGCGACCCTCAAGTTTTAAGAACCCTTATTGTACCACTGTTGCATAAACTATTATTAATATTATCAAAAATGTCACCTCATGCTATCGTTGTTAGACGGACACTGTTAACATACTATAGCACTTATATAACGTTATCTGAATAATCAAATACATCTTTATAAATTATAAAACTAAACTATTACTGCATTATTCTAGAAAATTATCAAACGAGCCTCATAATAGCTTGACTTTTTAACATCAATGCTAACTAACTACTACTACTAATAGCGTTTTTAATCTTGATCCGCTAACGTTTTGCCCTGTATTGTGTTATTAGTTGTCTTTCTATTGCTTAATGTAATAATGAGTTTGTGTTATCGTGATAAAGTGTGTCCTGTGCTTGGTACTAGCAAGGAATTACCAAAAAATGCCTTATCAACACACCGTGATATGATGCAACATTTTATTTACGTTTCTAAATCTTCGACGTAACGTTCCATGTTTTGGTGAAGATTTGGTAAACGACCGTAGGTTCAATAAGGGTAAAGGCATGTAAATCCTTCTTGAACCTACGATTGACGATATACCTGTAGCTTAGCAGAAACTATGCAAAGTGTTCATGAATGAACCGGGAATAAGGAAAACGATCTCAAAGTTTCGACTTAGTTTTGGTCTATTTGAGATCCTTGTACCTAATTATTTATATGTAGATAGATAGATAGAATACTCTTTATTGCACACCTCAAGTTAAGTTAGATACAAGAAAAGTTAGTTAATAAATACAAGAAAAGTGTAACTAACAAAAACACAATAAATATACAACCAGTCGATTTAAGATTGAGGCCAAACAATAGGCGGTCTTATCGCTAAAAAGCGATCTCTTCCAGACAACCTTTGGTTAGCGGAAACAATGAAAACCAATCTGCGAGAGTAGGCATTGCAAACGTATAGATGAAATTACCTAAACGCACACACACACCCACACACACACACACAGAACTACGTATAATAATAAACATATTTATATATACAAAAAAATTATAATAAACAAATAGACATACGAGTAAATAAACATACTTAAATATGTGTCGCGACGTGATCGGGGTGACCCGAGACGCAGGATCCGGTTAATATTATTTGTTGTTTGTGGTCGTTTTGTTTAATTATAATTATAAGCTGTGATTTGTTATTAGCTTTATATGGAATCATATTCTGGAATAAACTCATTTCATTCATTCATTAAATAAAAAAACATAAATTCTCAAAGCAGCATAGAAGCAGAGAGAAAAAAAACAGAAGCAGTCAAAAATTATGGTAGAGATAGGTAATGAACAGCAAAAGATTGCGCACACCTTATGTCTAGAGGTAATGTGTTCCAGAATATAAGATTTTAAGCTAACATGGTCATTTACACTATAATTACTATTTAAAACGAGATATTTACCATGTACATTTGTTTGTGCTACGGGGTGTGGGTAGACCACAAATAAAATAAAAACTCGCAGCAAATCAGTTACACCGTGAACATGGCACTTGTAACAGTGCCGAAATATCGGGAGCTCATGAAAACAAATGTACATGGTAAATATCTCGTTTTAAATAGTAATTATAATGTGTTCCAGAATTGAACTGCCTGAAATGAAAAGGAACAATTATAAAACTTTGTAGAGGACGACTTTGTATATGTAGTGCGTTTACTAGTTTATAATTCCAAACTAAAACAAAAATGTCACAAAATTATCCCTTACACGGCTTGCCTTAATCTCAAGGTTAATCTATAACGCATATTAGTATTGAGGTATATTTAATTAATTCGAGATTTAGCGAGTAATACCTAATTGTTATGCTCATTGGTATTAGACGTGACACGCAGGACTAATTCATTATGTAGTGATAACTCTGGTACCCGCACATTGCTAAGTTAATTAACATAACAAAACAATTAATATTGTTCTTCTTGACATTATTTTAAGTTTTATACAGTTTAAATACTCCATGTGCAGTTTAAAAACGCTAGCGACATATATTTGTCCATGGCAATATAAAGAGAAGCGGGCCGCGACGGCAGAGACCCCCGTAATTAGGCCGTCGGTGGCAACCTTTCGTTATTCCGCCCCTGAGGGCCACCAATACTCTTGCGTCTCTGTCAAACTTGCGTAAGAAACTGCAAGTGCGACAGAGATGTCAAATATCGTTCGCGGTTCGCGGTAAACCCTTTCCTTTAGCTTCCCCCTGTGTTTTTAGTTTTACATTCAAGTCATTGGTGCCTTTGTATTCCCAAACTGGGTTACAGCTTTCAATGTTACGTTACATGTATTGAGGAAATTGCTGATTGACGGCGCGGCGGCTTGTTTTACATTGTTAGCCTGTTTGTTATATTCACGTAGGTTACATTATAGAATAAAAAGCCGATTTGATTAAAATTGTGGCTTCGTGGGGCTGGAAAGTAGTTCTTTTTTAGATTTTGACATCCTTCAACACTCAAGTGGCTATAAAATTTAATAGCACATCGAAGAAAAATATTTTTTTAAACCTGTATTTTTACACATATAATTTTGGTACAACCCTGCATCTATCTAATAAGAATGTGTTTAATTTTTATAAATAGCTTGAATTAAACAAAACAATAAAAAATAAATAAAAAACACAATATAAACCTATACCTAAAAGCTATTGGGGCCTAAACTATATGTACAAACGTCCCCTATACCGCTGCCACCTAGCAGGTTGCCCATAAGGCTGGCTGCTTTACCTCGCTGAATTACTATTCTTATCTAATTTAGTTTACCTCTATTTTGTAGTCGAAAGAATGTTGCTGTCGCCTGCGAGCTGCGAGCTGCGGGGGCCGAGACTCAAGTGCACACTTAACCGCTACCGCGCGACCGCTACATTCAGTCAAATTAATAGATGACCAACAGCTTCATCAAATTTTATTCAATTCCAGTACTAGAAATAAAATCATCAAGCCAGTTATTTATTTTTTATGTATCAATTCAATACTATTTTTCAATTTTGCGAGCTATTGTGAACTAGGTAGGCAGTTCCTTTTGTTATACTTATGACTTTTATAGGATGACTCACACTGGAACGGGACGGTTCGGAGCGGTTGATTATTTCTATAGAAATTGACAGATCGTCCCATCCTGCCCCGTCCCGTCCCGTCCCGTCCCGTCCTAGTGTGAGTCATCCTTAAAAGTGACATTGAATCTTGAGCACTCATGTATTTTGCCTATCCTTTTAGGAATACAGGCGTAAGTTTATATATTTACTTGTGTATAATTTTAAATTAGAAAGCTTTCATTATAGAACGAATACGTATACCTACACGAATAATAAAGACCACCATCCCATAAACAATAATTCATTATTGTATCACACCGAATTGTAACACAAAACAGACTGCCGCGGTGTTCGTGTGTTCAACAGTGGATTATATCCGCTTTAATACTTATCTCGCTGATGTGGAGCACCCTCCTGGGGATGGTAAGACTATCAATTGTACACACCTGACTTGCAGAGGCTTGCCTTATTAATCTATTGCGGTCATATATCATGGCAGTTTGTCAGCGCCGGCTGACAACGCTGTCATGAATGGGAACTGCGGCTCACATTGCGGGGATCATTATACGGCGATGTTACGCCAAAATTCACTTTAATATGATACACTTTAAAATATATAAAGTCACGTATACAGGTTGTAACACCAGCCACTGAAAACCTCAAGACGCCCCATGTGTATAAGTCATACTGAGAAACTTTTACTATGGGACCAAACCCCGAAATCGCAAATAATTTTACTGTTTCATAGGTACATTTTGGTTGTATGATTTGGGTTTTTTGTGAATACGGGGTTGGCTCAAAAAGTTGCTCAGTATAACCACAGCGTAGGGATGTATTAATATATAGTGTGGTGATTCCGCTGATTTTTGGGTCATCGATGAGGGGCGCGCGGGGAAGTGGGCGGGGAGGAAATGAATTTTCATAGAAATTCGGCGGCCTATTTTAATAAATAATTAATAAATAAATAAATAAATAATTTTGGTAAATAAGTTTGGTGCTACATTGGAACTACTCTTTTTGATTTGATAAAAATCGATTATTGAGGATTTATATTAGGTCAAAATCCCTAAAATGGCCGCTACCTTCGATTTCTAGAGTTTTGATCGGATCGTGATAAAAATCACCATTGAGAATCCAAGAGGTTCTCTCGCATTTGCTGTAATTAACACTCGAAACGTAAGGAACGTAGTTAATATACGCGATTTACTCAGTTCTAAAGTATTTCACTTTAATGAGTACTAACCACGGCTTAGTATTAATGACTAGATTCAGACTAAATAGTGAAAAAGATTACGTTATTTTAATTAATGGTGCCTCATGATGAATTGTTACTGATGCAAAATAGTTATTTATTATACAAGGGGGCAAATTTGTTGTTTAACTCTCGGGCCTATATTGAGACTCGAGCAAGCGAAAGATCCCAAAATTGAGCCACGAGCGTAGCGAGTGGTTCAATAACTGGAATCTTGAGCTTTATGAGGGTACGAGAGGCACGAGAGTTGAACAAACTTTGCCGCCGAGCCAACAGCTTACCAAGTGCGGGATAAGACATGATCACATGACCAATTTAAGGTGTGACCTCCGATTGCGCATATTTACTATGGGCATATAGGACTCACTTATACTGGACTGGTGGTAAGTGATAGGAATTAGATAACTTTGCCCCACATGTGGATAAAATGCGTTTCTTCACGCTAGTTTTAAAGGACAAAACAGCGCTTTCCGAGCTAGTGAGTCCCCTCACTAGCTCGGAAAGCGCTGTTTTGTCCTTTACTTAAAAGATGTTGATTACTAATTGACAAATAATGAGACATTTTTTTAAATAAAAAAAGTGTGTTTTCGGTTTGTATAATTTTAGAGGTAATTTATTATGAAAAATTTAAATTATGTGTACTTTAATACCTCCACAAGCACTACAACTAAACCAACATCACAGAAACCTTCACAACAAATACTGGAATGAACTGGATACATGTAGACAAACCAAAGAAGTCCTACCGGAGTTAAACGACAGGCTCACAAAAACCTTACTTAGGACACCCAGACACCAACTACGAGAAATAGTAGGGCTACTTACAGGACACAACACACTAAACAAACACCTATACAACATGGGTATAACAGATAGTCCTATGTGCAGGGCCTGCATGGAAGAAGAGGAAACAACGAAACACATTGTACTGGACTGTAGACAGGTGGAAGTATACAGGAGTAGGTACTTAGGGACTATAAACACACTAAAGGAGGCATTTAGCAACCTAAAACAAATATTGGCGTTCATAGAGGAGCTGGGATGGTTGGAGTAGGGCTACCTCGTTACCACGCAAAAAAGGCACATTGGATCGAGTTGCGGAAAAAGCCCAGAAAAACTAACTAACTACCTCCACAAGCAAGCTTTTTTCATTGGTGAAAGCGTTATTTTCAGGACGCAATGTCTTAAAATATAAAATATAGGAGATTTTGTATCATTATATAACTTTGTATAATTACATATTATATAATTTTGTATAATTACATATTATATCATTTTGTATAATTACATATTATATAATTTTGTATAATTACATATTATACAATTTTGTATTATAAGAAGGACCTAATAAGCCAACTTATTTCTTGCCGCAGGTGAATAGAACTAATTAATGTATTAACGCTATTGATGGCGGTGACAAGTCAGCAATATGTGCCAGTAAGAAACATAGTCATGTCTCGTTAGTTAATTTCTAATTGGTAGCACCAGCGAGGCGAAACGCTATCGTTTTTATCATTCATAGGTATTTATCATAGATAAATACTAGCACTAATGGTAAAAAATGTAGCCTCCACATTTTGTGTAAAGTCCTTAATGTAGCGGAAATCATGTAAAACCTCGAAAGGACACATTTTGTAAAAGATAATACAAAATCAGATAGAATTTTCACCCCCGAAAATCTCTTAAGTAAGTTCATCGTAATGGACCGAGAGATACTCGTTTTATTATAACTAGTGGCTCTGTGAGCTGTAGACCTCGTGAGATAGTAGTGGTATTGGCATAAAAGTCTTAAGTGCCTTTGGGGGGGTCTATGGCGCTTAGGACCTTTGTACCAATTCCCGCCATTTTGAAAATATCCAAAAACTGAATCGACAAAAAAAAAACAAACTCGTTTACAAATTTTCACAAGAATTGGTTGAAAAACGCGACCTGTAGAGGAGAACAAATGGACAGACACACGAAAGCATTTTTATTATTTTTTATCCAAGCTGAAACGGAGACGCTCCGCTCGCTTTGCTCACTCGGCCAATTATATTCTGGATTGGCGAAATAAATAAATGTAGGTTAGCGTATGTATACCACAATTGCTAGTTTAGGACCTATTTTAGATTTAAGGTAGGTAGAGGTAGGTAGCTAGGTAAGTTGAACACTTACTGTATATATTTTGAAAATAAATGTTAATATAGACCAGACCTATTAGGTATGTACCTGTGTTTACAAATAAATATAAGTTTAACTTCAATAAGTATATTACATTTATTGATAGACACGAGTAAACCATATTGTGAGCAATTTTTGACTTTCGAACGCTCGAAATCATAAAATATTTTTCGAAAATATGCACAAAAAAATTGTGACCATAATTTTCATATTAAATTTATCATTTCAAACCCACGATTTTAAATATCCATCTTTCATATTTACAAAATGCCATATCATCGCTTCTGAAAGAAACAGAAATTCTAGCGTTAGAATGTCATAATAGTAGATTACATACCAAGGCCGTGTAAGTGGGAAATGCCTCGGATGGCATGTATTTGTCGGCCGAGGCGAAGCCGAGGTCGACTAACATGTGATCCGAGGCTTTCCCATTTACAGGCCGCGGTTTGTATACTATTTTTCAGCCCGACGGAGCCGGCAGGCGGCAATTTAGTTTTGCGTAAAGTGCAGCTCACCGACCGGAGGGCTGAAAAAATTCTTAACTCCTATGTATTTCTAAGCGGTGGATAGGTCCCTATAAAATTATACTTGAATAGTCACAAAATATACAAACTTAGACAATAATAAGGAAAATTGCTGTGTAAGCGTCGTTTATGCTGTATAAATGTCAAATGGTATCATTAAATGTTAAGTAGGTAATTTACCTGTCAGCATATAGCAGATAGACTGGCAGACTAATCACATTATTATCGATTGTATACAACCTATTTAAAGTAGTCTAGAATAATAGATAAATCATTCGTCATTTTCCCCTGTGACTGAATTGAATGTTTATTTTATAGTGTAGTTAAATTATACGATAAAAGGGATCAACTGTACGGGAATACGCTGTTAAAATTATTCGGTTTCCCTATGTTACGCCGTGTATATTATAGTTAATATTTTTAATTTACGCTGACATTGTCAAACAAAAGTTGAAGCAATTATTCGGGACAGGTTTCAGCCGGTTACATTTGTCAGCAATTTAGTTTGTCGGTTTATGCGTTATGTACAAAAAAGAGTGGATATTTTACCCGAAAAAAGAAAAGCAACTTGACATTTAAAAAAATATGCACGGACATAAAAAAAGTTTGATGTGATTTTGCGACGAAGTACAATTCTAATTACCTTTGTAAAGGCGATCATCCTGCCAGCGGACGCTCTTTAAATCACAAGCTCATCTATTCAGCAGCGTACCTCCATCACCGGCGACTTAAATGAATTTTAAAGAAGCTAATTTATAGGCACCCTTGATCGGCAGGTAAATATTTCAGGAGGATCGCTTAGCTGAAATAATTATGGAGATGGGATCCAGGAGCGGCGGGCCGCATCCGCGCGAGCGCGCCCGAAGTGGCCTGCGGCCCGCACGGCCTTTGCCCCCCTCAATTACACTCACTTCGCTTCCTGACCCCCGCCTGACAATGAATGTCAAGTACTCGCATTGATCTATGTGGATCGAATTTTGCAATGGGGCCTGTCGTCGCTTTGAGTTTTCAACCAGACGGAGTAGCAATTGACTGCCCTAACACTCTGCCAAATGTAGTTTCGTACTCATTGTATAGACTGAAGTTTATCTATCATAGCTATTTGTATGTTACATACGAATAGCTGTACATAAGACGTGCCCCTGCCCCGCAAAAAATGGCAGACATTTTTTGTATAGGAAATGACAGACGTTGCCAGCCAACTATGAGATCGCAAGCTTTGAGGATGCTAAAAATGCTTTTAAAATTGCCTGCCCGGTCAAAGACAACCCAAAATCACAAAGGAGTTGGGATAATGTTTACTGCGATTTAACATACAATACTCTTTTAAATAACTCTACAGGTCCAGATCACGCGAGGCTTTTGGCGGTCGGATCCCGGGAAGCTGGTTACTGGCTTCATGCCCATCCTTCGCCCAATACTGGTACTTTCTTGGATCCGGCCTTCCTTAGACTGGCGACTGGTTTGCGACTGGGGGTTTCGGTGTGTGCGCCACACTCATGTCCTTGTGGCACAGACGTGGACCGACTGGGACACCATGGATTGTGTTGTAAAAAAAGTGCAGGCCGTTTTTCGAGACATGCATCTCTTAATGACATAATCCGTCGGTCTCTTGCCACCATCAACGTGCCTGCTCTCCTTGAGCCGACTGGCATTTTCAGGGATGATGGCAAGAGACCTGATGGGGTGTCCTTGGTTCCTTGGAGTTTGGGACGGATGCTAGTGTGGGATGCTACCTGTTTAGACACGCTGGCACCGTCCCATCTCCAACGAACTAATGTAAAAGTGGGCGGAGCGGCTGAATGCGCCGAAATTTTAAAACGTAATAAATATAAGAGCCTGGGCAGTGAGTACCTTTTTGTACCATTCGGGGTCGAAACTCTTGGTCCATGGGGTCCCAGCGCACGCAAATTTTTCGTAGAAATCGCGAAACGTCTGGTTGATGTTACTGGTGACCGAAGAGCTGGTGGCTTCCTCGCACAACGTATCAGCATTGCGATACAACGAGGAAATGCCGCCAGCATCCTAGGTACAATGCCTCAAGGATCTACTTTAGATTTAAGGTAGGTAGAGGTAGGTAGTTAGGTAAGTTACACTTACTGTATATATTTCGAGAATAAATGTTGTTGTTGCTTTCCAAATCAAAAAGAGAACATCAATATCGATTCAAAGGTAAATAATTGAAGTCGTTATCGAGCAACAAACGTATTAGGCAACAAAAAGCCTTCTCTTCTTGGAAGCGGAAGTTTCTACGTAATTCTGAGATTAACTTTCTAAATATGTACAGCTTTTACGTGGTGATAAAACGGGACGGATAATAATGGATACCTTTTATTTCATTACCTTTTAATTTATTTCAATAATTATGTATAAAAAATGAAATTGCCTGTTAATTCAAACTGCACTCAGTTTTCCACCCCACGAATGCTGAGGAATAGCTAGGAATAGTATTAGCTGTATATGTAAAGGTGAAAAACATGGCACGACTGGGACCTTACCATGACGTCTTAACGCGATTCAGTTTATGATCTTTACTGTGCTCAGGGCCCTTACCATGACGTCTTAACGCGATACACTTTAGGTTCTTAACTGTGCTCTGGAGTATTATCATGACGTCTTAACGCGATTCAGTTTAGTTTAATTTGTAGACTTATTCTTTACTGCAAAAAGTACAGGATTGTTAAATTTGTGCATAAGATTTATATTTGGCCTGCGTAAGTATGACCACGTTTCTAATTTTCGTGCCCAGCTCAAGTGGCTTCCCATTCGTTATCGTCGTAATTCTCATATTCTAGCTCTTCTTTATAATGTTCTATTTAACCCATCCACTCCCTCTTATCTTAAAGATCGTTTTACTTATCTCTCCTCTGTCAGGCCTTCACGGAAATATTTACTTGCCTTCCCTCCTTCTTCCACGAAATTTTATAATAAATCTTTTACATTTCGAGCAGTTCAGTTGTGGAACGCGCTGCCGTTAGACATCAGATGTGCTAAGACTCTCCAGAGCTTCAAAAGCCTTTTAAGGAATCATTACTTGTCTCTGCCTTGATTTGCCATTGTGTATGTATATGTATATATGGATAATTTTTATTTGTATGTATTTTATTTGGGTTAGGTATATATGTATGTATTTGGATGTATTTATATTTATTAATTAAGTTGTTTATGCAAATAATGCATAGTTCTGTTTAGTGTATGTGTAGTGTTCTTATCTGTAATACTTCTCGCGCACTACCCGTTTTGTTTTTGTTTTTTGCAACTTATCTCCTGCTACCCTAAGGTTGTCTGGAAGAGATCGCTTATAGCGATAAGACCGCCTGTTGCTACCTTTATATAATTTGTGAATTTGTTCTGTCTTTTGTCTCATATGTGGTGCAATAAAGAATATTTTACTTTTACTTTTACTTTACTTTTAAAATGTGGCCAAAAAAAAATTGTAAACTTACTTTCGACCAAAGATCATAGACATAAGATCATAGAAAACAACGAAGTAAGTTATGCCGGACATTAACAGCTTTTGATCACGATGAGATTATCCTTTGCATAATGAGTCCTTAAGAACCCTAAGATCCAGTTTGAGTTTAGTTGCAGTACTGATGAAAAAGGGGGTTTATACCATACAAATAATATACCTACTTAATAAGTATGGTCGACAGTAAGCTTACAAATTATGTATTTATGGCTTAACACTATTATATTTAGGTACTTTAAATATGTAGCTACATATTTAAAGTAAATATAATAGTGTTTATACTTTTAGCAACAAAGAATAAAAAAGCTTTCTTAAAAAAAAATATTTTTTGTCTACGATTTAAAATAATAAATATATCGTTATTAAAAAAAAGTTGATACAACGAATTCTCATGTTTCATTGTATTTTGTTTATTTGTATGAAAAGGTCAATTTGTAAGTCATAAGCATAAGGACCCACTATGCAAAAGAAATTTCCTTGTTCATCGTTTTCCGTATTATTAAGTGTAGACTCGCTACTAAAAAAAAGCGCGACTCGTCATACATGAACATGAAGCGCGACTCGCTGCCGTCAAATGGCAAAACGCTGTAACCCTAAAAACAGTTTCGAGAATATCGCATTTAAAGGTTTGAACAGTTCGACCTTAGAAACACTTATTATTAATAAACTTAAAAGTACGACATTTACACAGTAGATAACTAATACAATAATCTATATATCCGACATATAAAATTATGAAAATTGGCATATTTCATATAAATATTAGCCAATAAGTGTTTTACAAAAAGAAAATCTACAAAAAATCACCAGCGAGCTTCCAAACAAAATGCTGTAACATTCTAGTTGCCTCTTTTTGCCGCTTTTATTTCTCTTCTGGCTTCTAGCGTGTAAATCACAAGCTGATTGATTTAACAACACAAAACATCACAAGTGTAATTGAAGGCTAAGACACAATTCAGGTGAACTTCAAAATTAAATTGTCAATCAGATTTATAATTTCTTTGTAATAAACTACTTCAATATATTTTATTTCTTTCACTTGCATCTTTTTGATGTTTTGTACAGTTACTCGTAAAAAATATACTGATTTGATATTGCAAATAGTATTTAAAGCGTTTTGGTCAACTCAAGTAGGCACCGTGGCTATATTCGGTACAAAATAAAAACATTGTAACTGCTTGTTACTTTAAGGATGTAGTTACCGCGTTTTGTCATTTTTCTACAGCCTTATTGAAAATTAAAAATAATCATTTGACCCAAAAACGCTTAAAACGTTGTAACTTGAGTTACAGCGTTTTACCAATCAACAGCAGCTCGATGAATAGACTCGCGCCAGTCCCGCGTGGATGTCAGGGCCTATACCACAAAAACCGAACGATTGCGGATTTGTATCTCTATCTCTATCACACTTTCATATTGGAGTGACAAAGAGGTTTTCCCGTCAATGCCAATTTTCGATGTTCGTGGTAGGCGTGCAGACTGTCTGATCCTTTCTGTCGATGTCATGGACATAATGGTAGTCATCCTTTCGGGTATCCCCGAATTTGTCCTAATTTGTATCCTGCCCGAAGAACGTCCGGGCAAACCTTTAAAATCGTCCGGATAGAGCCGTATACTTTGTATCAGACATATCCCTATATGGACATCAATAGAAACATTTTTAAGGAAAGGGTGATTTTAGGGAAAGGGTAATTTTACTGAAACTTCCAGGTTTTTTAAGCTCTTTATCCAGCGTCGGCAACATAAATAACGCCAGCTCTACTCGAAACGTATAAACAAATACCGATCGACGTAACGAACTTAAAGGTTCTAAGCTTCTAGCTGATAGGTGGAATAGGCTACTTTTAGGTGGAATTTCGGGTTCAATTCATTTAAGGCCGTCCCCTATCCCAATGACCTCGGCGATTTGAGCTTTCTTCCCCTCCCGCTTCCTTTCCTCACCGGTTATACAATACGTCAATAAGCATAAGTAGTCACCTAGGAAGAGCTGCTTGTACTAGGACGCAACCCTATAAACTACTAGTGCTATCTTACACGACTGGCCCCCGTCGTCCGCGCAGGCATCTCGAGCCGGCGTTTTCGGAAAAATGCGTGTAATAGCTTTTTCTCGAAAAGTAAAAAACCTATCCAAAAATCAGTAGATGCGTTTAAAGTAAACATAAATATATACTGCTTGTCTTAGTTTCTTGTACTTATGACGCATAATAAGGGAGAAGATACAGATTTAAGGTATAAAAAAGGGTTTACGGTTTTTTTTTCTCTTGATGTATTATGTTTTTCGAAAATTTAGTAGAACCAAATGTAGACCAAATACCTAGCTACATTATATATTTTTTTCAAGCGTTGTGCTTCGAGCTGAACAAAGCCTATTCACTTTAAAAACAGTGAAATGTAGCCCCTTAAATTGAAATTTGTGGCACAGTTAAACACAGCTTTGTTTAAACATATACAATTTAAAAAACAAGGTTTTAGTCAATGGAAAAATGTGTATACCTACTTAACATTTTTGCTTTTTCAAGAATGCGTATTTACAGCAACAAGCTTTTATTGCAGACTGTACTTTGGTACCATAACATCCTATCCCGTCTCTATTGTCATCCAACCTTCATAAGCATGTGAAGTTTCAGCTCATTCAAATAACGGGAAGTTGGTCAAATTCAGCTTGCAAGATTTGACCCTAAAAAACACACAAACACACATACGTTGCAACTGTTGCAAGTAAAATAAGCTCGTAAAAACTAGACTTAAGGGTGATTAATTCAGGGCCCGTAATTTTCATGCCGATGACAGACAAATGACGTCAAGCTTCATACATCATGTTTTAGGTTTTACGTTTGAAAGAATACCGCATTATCCTTTGAAACGTAGTAAACTTGAATAGTGTCGCAACTATAACGTTCTACGTTAGAATCGAACGTTGATAGACTTTATCTGTCATTATGTCATTAACTAATTTCGTATTAAAACAGCCTGTGTGTTTATATAGGTCATTAAGACGAACCCGACATGAAAATTACGGGCCCTGGTGATTATAAGCATGTGAACGCACACCCTGTAAGCCAAGATACATGGTCGCATAGGTGCAGAGGACCGATACAATTTGCTAATCACCAAGGGAACTCAAACTTCTTACAGTAAATATTCGTTGTAAAGTTTGGACACCGCCCTTAATGACCGACAGCGCCTGTTGGCACAAGGGAATTGAATATGCTTAACTTTACCCAAGAGTTGTCAAAAAACATAACCACACAAAGGAAAGTTATTAACTTACCGCTACATACATTAATCAGATAGGTAAGTATAAGTTTTTGCAGATATAACGTGACATTTCGGGCATTTGTTTTATGCGTAGGTAGGTATTACTGTAATTAATTTACAGATGACATAGGAAAAAATACAAGAAACGAAGCAGCAATCTCGTCGTTTTTTTCTTAATATAAATTATGAACCTGCGTTTCATCACCAACCTATTTTTAAAACTGTTTTTATTTTATTTTATAAAACGATAGAAATAACTTTGCAGTTTCTATTTAATTATTTTTACGATTCTGTGCGAATTGTGCGATATAGTAATACTTACTGTCTCCGTGTGAAAAGAATATTGTGTCTCTTTGGTTTAAAAAAAACGTTTTTTTTCGAGTCAGGCGTAAAACGTCTAAGCTCAGATTAAAGCTTTAGAAATTAAAGCAAATCTATTTAGCTTTTGGATTATCGTCTCGAAAGTTTTTAGGCTATTTTTCTTCTTTCTTAACTGTTCCTAAAAAAGTAACTAAGTCTAAAAAACTATTACCGTACAATTTCCCAGTAATACCTACAACTATGGTCCACAATTGCAACACGTAATTATGCATCAATGCAATATTGAGGGCTTGAAAACACGAAAATGATGTCCGGCGGGAACATTTCAAACGTCACTCTGACAATTCTCTCACATTGACACAGGACTCACGCATGAGTGGCGCCGCCTGGTGAGCGACAATAAGGTAGCTCCCATTGAGTCTCCAAATGATAATTGTTTATAAGGTCATTTCTCTATTTGAGATCAGTGGTTGCGCCTTACAGCCTTGCGGATTATGTTATAGTGGAGCCGAAGTCAACGCGTGCCGGTAGTATAGCACACTGCGAGTGTAAGCGAGATGTCTAACTTAATAAGTTACGACTCAATTGGCACGTTTATTTATAGTCAAAGTGAACCTTTAACATTTAGCGTAACATTTGTTCCTTTTGGTTGCCGAAAATAAATCAAATTGTTGTATCAGCGTAACGTAATTGAACAAAAAAGGTATCATTGCAAATAGGTACAGTCAATGAACATTTCCAAGGCTTCATAAATGTCTGTAGGGACAATGACAATAAGGTAAGTTAAGTGTTTATACTCGAATATTCGTTGTATAACGGCCTCCTAGCCTAGTCGGTAGTGAGTGACCCTGCCTACGAAGCAGGAGGTCCGAATCCTGGTCAGGGCATTTATTTGTGTGTTTATCACAAATATTTGTTCCTGAGTTATGGATGATTTCTATGTATTTAAGTATTTATATGTATATACCGTCGTCTAGTACCCACAACACAAGCCTTATTGAGCTTACTGTGGGACTAGGTCGATTTGTGTAAGATGGTCCTGTAATATTTATTTATTTATTATGCATTCAGCTGCACAGATATTTATGAATTCGAATGACTACATTCCAGTCAAAAACAGCTGGCATCACCTATTTTTGTATTAAATTTCCTACAAAGGGCCAATGAATCTGTTGCGCTGAGTTATTTTGTGTAACCTGTATTTTTACGCGAGAAATAAGGTGTGCTATCGTCCATTAGTTGATTAGATACTTTCCCGTTCCCCACATTAGTGACGTTACCTCAGTAGCCTAAGTAAGGCGGTTGTATAAGTAAATACTTCGGTCGGTATACCCTGTCTCATGCAGTAATAAAACTGAAAAAAACCGTACGTGTAAACCGAAATATAGCCATTTTGACTACGCCATTCTGACAAGGTTTCCATAAAGTATCATCGTTCGATTATTTTTATAGCGAGAATGAGATATAAGTAGATATAGTATTAAAGCTTCACTTTTCAAAGAGAGCGTTACTTGGCATTTTAGCGAGAAGAGATCCAAAAATAATTTTTTAAGCTCTTTCAATGTAGGAGAAAAAAAGGTGCCAGAATTTTCAAACGTTTTACGTACTTGCTCTCCATATTGTAACCGCTGTACAGTGTTTGAAAAATAGCAACAGAATGGAAAAATTAACTTGGGACTCTTTTTTTCTCTTAGTAGTATCGAACGAGTTCGTGATTCTGACGAGAAAATATTAAATTTACCTGATTTAGAAAAAAAAGTTTGTATATATCTTCTCGCGAAAATGCCCTACATGTGAGCTAATAAGTTAATAACACAACGGTTTTACGAGTAATTCGGTTTGGGTTTTTTAAGGGTTTGTATAATTATCAATGAGTAACATAAACAAACTTAATGGTTCGATTTGTCCGAAGTCCAGGCCTTGGAACCGGTACTTTTTAAAACCTTTTAAAAAGATTTTTATTTTATGCTCTTTATGTAGCACTCGATCATGCATTTATGTAACATATTCGTATTATTAGATAACCCCATCAGAAATAAAATAATAAACAACAAAAAATAACCGAAATAATACCGGTTCTTTTGTATGAAGAAAATTCCGGTATTTAAGCCCTAATCCCAACTGAACTATCCTGTGAATGAAGATACTTCTTAAACAACATATTCTGTGAGACACAAAAGGCTAATAATAACTACTACTACGAATCCAAAGGAAATTGTTTAAACGACGGGTATGCACATTTTTGCATGCATAATTTATAAGCTCGTTAGGTACTCGTATATGAGACAAATAGAATTTTTAAGTTCGAATATGAGCCAAACCCCTCAAGGTGTTGCCGTGATATAACTGATATAATGATCGCGAGTTCATGTGAGGGGTACCCACTATTTAAATTCCTTTCATCAAACCGAGCTTACAAGGATTCTAGAAGTACGTAAAAAGAGATACGAATGTAAAACAAAATATTGCAGACATAAAGTACAGGATTACGAGTAGGGGAACCTGTTCTACCTCGGTCAGTTTTTTCTTTTATGATTTTTAGAAAATAAATTAATAACCGCAAAACTATTATTTATCCGAATACCATAAGATAGATTAATAAACTATCGAATATAAAACGAAATAAAAGGATTGGTATGTCTATTTTGATAGGCTACGTCGACGAAAAAAAAAGGGAAAAGTGTCCAAGGAACAACACCCCTGATGTTCCTTGGACATATCCCGTTGTACCTCGGACACGGTATTTTTTATTAACTTTATTATATTTATAAAATTATTAGGTATTATTTATAAAATTATAGCTATTTTTAGCACATTTATGCCATTCAACAAAGTTTTCTAGTACAAATTATCTTAGAAAAATTACTCAGCAATTCACATATTTAATTTTTGCCTAAAACAATTTACGTAGTTTTTCTAAGATTGATTACTTGATAACTTAAAACGCAGGTAACCAATAATTAGATATCCAGTAAATATTGAACGTTCAGGTAATAAAAAAATATGCAGTAGTAGTTAGGTAGGGGCCAAGGTACAACATATTCTTGGTGTCCGAGGTACAACAACATAACTTTTTGGATAAGTAAGCTTCGTATTAGCACTTCCAATTTAGATTAGGCTGAAACTATCCTACCATCGAGTAGCTATTTATCTTGATATTAACCTATTATATAAAAGTTTTTTGTCTAGTAGCAAAACATGAAATCATCAGCCTTGATGTAAAGTTCTAAATACCAACTTTTCATGACACGATTCATTTTTAATTATTTTTCTCAAGATACTACCGGCCCTCAAGTTTCGTTGATAGTTGATTTTATTAGTTATCAAACAACGTTACAAATAAAGTAAATAAAATATTTTAATTACCCTGGCAAGGTAGAAATATTGCCAATTGTCCGAGGTAAAACTATGTCCAAGGTTCAACAGTTTCCCCTACTTGGGAGACCCAGGTAGACGAAATCACAGAAAAAGGATGCTCGTAAAGTCCCTAGATAAATATTACAAACAAGTTGGGATAGAGACAAATCTGCCGAACAGATCTTTACAAAGTTTATGTGTCTATTCGGGCAAGCATGAAGTTATATATAAATAGTACACCTACATACCGAAAAACGTACCGTAAAACCGGTACGTAAACGTACCGTTTAATCTACTTTTATAAACTGGTTTTTTAGTCCCATTCCTAACAGACCTGAGATCAACTCGTCAATTTCGAGATATTTTTTGCTACTGGCTACACTGAGCATTTAAATCAGCCAATGACGTTTCAGTAAGAAAAACACGTTGAAAGTTAGGTTGGCGTGAACACGGGTTTAAAGTGCGTTTCAACTTCAAGTTTTATATAAGTTATATTGTGAAAAACTGCTAAAATTCTTGTAATATTGATTAATATTACAAGAATATTAGGTAAATACTACTGCCTGTTTCTTCACGCTGACAATGTCGGCGACATATATGTCGGCTGCATGCTAAAGTTCATAGAAACGTTGTGACAATGAGGACTACCGCGAGTCGATTTTCCGCTAGGGGCGCTAGTGGAACAGTGGGTCCTGCGGCAACATTTCAAACGTCACTTTGATAATTCTCTCATACTGACACAGGAACCTCGCATGAGTGGCGCTGCCTGGTGAGCGACAATGCGGTAGCTCCCATTGTAGTAATATCAGCATGGTAAAACAGGCGGCAGGAAATCCTATATGACTGTGGATTAGCCAATCATACAGTGTGTAAGTCTAATACGGGCGATAAATTTATTATAGTTAAAATGTGTAAAATGTATATGGACCTGGTCTGAAATAAATATTCTTATTCTTATTCTTATTAGTGTTATCAATAATTAAAACATATTTTTAAGTTACACTTAATTATGACCCCATAATTAATTTTTTTATTAAATTTTCAGCAGCAATGTACTATAAAATATTTGACGCTGACAGTTGTCAACGAATGTTTAACGCGAGTATGTTTGCATTACATTGCGGGCCGAATTATTTTCTATGGATAAAATTTTAATAGCAATTCCATTTAAAAGTTAACTAATTACATTTCTTATGTCCTATACTAACCACCGTTAAGAGGTTTGCCCGTATTCGGTTTACACACTGTATATCCGTGGTTTCAATTTAAAAACAGATTACCTATCTATTGTCTTCGTCACTAACACAATTTTCTGCGTAACAATCATAATTTCCACATTTATCTGCAGTGGGATATACTAATGGTTACTTGCACCAACAGGGGTTAGCCAACTAACACGGGGCTAAGTGAAGAATGTCATATGGAATTTGACAGGTAACACCGGGTTAACGGCTAACCCTCGTCGGCGCAAGTGACGCTAAACAATAATATTTAATGCCATAATTTTATTTAGATATGCCTTTTTATATACCTAAGCTAGTTAGTTAATACTTAGTTTCTTAAAGCTTTCACAGAGTAAACACATTGTAAATATGCCAGACACGAGATTTTCCGGTGTAGCACATAAGTGTGTCACTGGACGTAAAATGTTACGTTAAGCATAGGTACGAGCGATATCTAGGCCGAGGAGGCTAAGCGATGTATGAAAATATTTTGTAGAAGGAAATGAGATTTTTCTTTTTCTTCCTAGAAACTTATGTCACGGCTCAGGGAGCCTGGGGTCCGCTTTGAAATCTTTTTTTATGCTATAGGTGGCAAACGAGCAAACGAATCGCCTGATGGTAAGCGATTAACGTCGTCCATGGACACCCGCAACACCAGAGGTGTCGCAAGTGCGTTGCCGGCCTTTAAGGTGGGAGTACGCTCTTTTCTTAACATCTACACTACTCCATGGAAACTAATACCAAGATTTGGCGAAGACTGTTGTACGAAAGCGACTGCCACCTGAACTTCCAACCCCGAGGGTAAACCAAAACCTTATAGGGATAATTTGATTTCCTCAAGATGTTTTGGTTGGTAAATGGTAAATATCACATGATATTTCGCACATATGTTTCGAAAAACTCATTTGTACGAGCCGGCAGGTTCTGAACCCGCGACCTTCGGATTGTAAGCACACCTTATTGCTGAGCCACCAACACCACAAAATAAATAATAGTACCTACATACCCAACACTTTAAGTTGGGCCTCGACGTACGGAATTTGCGTTGCTGAAGACATGTTTGTGTTCAAAGTAACGCATTATTATTATTTCCCTTCAAATGTCTCAGGCGCAGCTATTAATTGTATAAGGATAATGGTAAGTATCGTCATTGTATTAGTCTACATTTATTTTCATGAGAAATACATTGTCTTCGACGTTCAAAACAACGCATTTTAAAATAAAACTATTCCGCCAATCGTTGTTTATTTGTATTTTGTGAAATCACGCTTAAATAAAGAAATATTCCATTTGTCACATGATGTTAGTGTGTGTAGTAAAATAGGTAAGTTATTTTTAAGATACAAGCAGTAATTAATTTCTTACAATCTGATTTATAGCGTCACTATGACATAGTCCTACAGTGGCGTAGGGTTCCATTTTGTTGACTGTACATATTTTGTTCTCGTTGTCTCCTCTAGTTTACTTACTTACCTATAACCTGAATGAGGAACACCCTATTTCTGTATCAGGTAAACGTAGGTATCACACATAACTAGACTAGAAACTAGAAGTCAACTGAAATACTGAAATAAACATTTATTTATCTAGCACTTTTATCTCAAACTGGCGAATTAAGCAATTCACAAGAACAATACTTGCTAGAGTTTGTTACTTTCTAACTGTAGAATTCTAAATCTATGTTTGTACTCCAGCACTTCCATCTGTCAATTAGTCATCTAATAAGCGATATTATAAAAGAATACATTATTACGTTGTCTGTGGTATACCATGAGAACATCGCTAAACAATGCTCCTATAGATTTTCATACAATACATTTACCTGTTTTTTTTCTATAGTCGCTATTAAAACCTAGTGAATGTAGCAGCCCATAATTGATTTTTAAAATTCTCGTGTCTCTTATTACACAGCGAACCTTGAATTTTAAGAACCCTTATTATATCACTGTTGCTTAAACTACTATTGTTATTTGTATGTTAATTGATTTGGTATATTCAGTTTTAATCACACGCTATGTATACGTCATACGTATACAAATATACACCTTACTTTTCCATCAGGTAAAATCAATATTCCCGTAGCCGGACTAGCACATAGTAGGTAGTCACCCGAGATCAACATTAGCATGTTTATCTCGAACCGGAAAATTAAGATAAGCGAAACACGATCAAAATTCACTGGAACAAAGTGCGTCAGCTTATTCAATTCTATATTTGCGTCAGCGATATTTTAGTATGTTCGAATGATTAAATTATTATTGTTTTGGGCTGATATGATGCCGCTACAAACTGATATGATGTAAATAGGTTCTGTGACAGCCCTTTATAAATCATTCATTACTGATTCTCTTTGAGTCTAGAAAAATGCAAATTGTTTCAGCTGTAATGTTTGTTAATTGTTTAGATTACTTTATATTTTTGAACGCTATATGCCAAACAAAAGGCAGATAAATACGCGCGCACAAATTGATGGATTGTTACAAATCAATGGCATGAACTTCACCGCGCTCCGTCGATCCAATCCGATGTCGATCCCGTATCGTATCGGACCACCGATCCACTCCAACAACTCCAATCGTCCTGGAGACCAATTCATTAAACAAACGAAGCCGATTTTATCAATTGATGCTCTCCGTTATATTGAACGAAAGTCAATTTATAAAAAAAGTTAGGAATTTGTAATCTTTGATGTTATTTGCTCATTTTTATCCTAAATTGCTAATAATCCTATTGAAGTTTTAGATTGGTTTTAATACCAATAAATCACAAAGTATTTTCGTATTTTTTAAAGGACTTCTAAAAATTGGATGGTGAGTATAGAGGACTTAACGTATTTGAAGAGGGTTTGTCGTTGCCATCATATACTCGTAGATATACAATAACATTATCTCATCTTCTCAGACTTGTTCGATATGACGACGTTAATCTTGCTGACAGAAGAAATATAATTTTACCTTACATCATGCTTCATATTAATTTATACCATCCCTCATACCTCACACATTCGCTTCCTTACACATTTACATAATTATAGAGTGTTATTGTCTTCGCATTCCGAAGCGTGAGCGGAGCCTTAGCCGCGTACGAAGGGAACACATTAATCACGGCCGCGGCAGGGGACGGCAAAAATTACACTTAACCCTGATCTGCTTTCAAGTATAATGTCGTATGTATGGCTTAAAATAACGTGGAAATGCGCTTTTTCTCGCGGACCGTCTGAGCCGGGCTACGAAAGTCCGTAGCACCCGTAGGTATCTACGAAAACCCATGCTTCCATAACTCAAGTCAGTAACGATAACTGTCCGGTGAACACGGATGTAAGCGCGTCGTTGCCGGCTAAAGTACCTACCAACTAATGAAAAGCTCAATTTAGAGCACTTCTATTTACCGAAATAATACAATATGACTGACACAAGTGCAAAAATCCTTTCAATGTGAAGATATCTTAAAAATAAACCTGAATTAAAAAGAGTGTGGCAAAATGTGTGAAAAGCAATTTAATTGACATGGCCTGATGTGCATGTTTGCCCACCATAACAAAGCGAAAGGGCCCTTGGGAACCTCCTGGTGCTCCCGAGGGGGCACGCACTCCTACGCGAACACAATTTACCATTAGGTACTCGTTCTGAGTCTTTTTTATTGAAAATTTCTTCTTTAAATTACCTGAAACACCTAACTAAAAACTTATGCGTCGGTCCCTAAAAACTATTTTTTTTTAAACATCCCGACACCTTGTAAAAATATTTAAACCTTAGAGTTAAAAACTACTTTGTACGTCTTGTAAAGTAAAAGTCATTTACGAAAACCACACTACAGTTAATTCGCAAAGCAGACTTTATGGATAGAGGGATGAAAGAAGGAAGCAAACAAAACAATGATCGAGCGTTATATAACATGTTGCGGAGCGGGAAAATAACGAAAGTGTTAAGATTTTTGTAAACAAATATCTTACCGGCTCTGTCGCGAAGTGTAGTAAAAGTGAGTTTAGAGGATAATCGCGGGAACTAGGAACAAAGAAAAAAACGCAGTGCGTTAGGCGCGAAGCGTGGCGGGTGTCGAACCGGGGACGCGGCGCGCCAACTCGTCGAGGGCGCGAATACGTGCGGCTCGCGGGCACAGGACCGCTCGCGGGGAGGGCTGGAGTAGAAGTCGCGGCGCCCTCCGGCCCTCTGCCACAGTTACGTAACACGCGCGGAGTAGCGCAGCGCGGCCCGGACCCCTCACCCCGTCTTTAGGGAAAAGATGAATGAGCAAAGTTTTCTAGCGGTCGCTAGTCCATGGATCGCTTCAGATCAACCCGCGTTACATAAAGCTCGCGCACGCGCGATGTAGGGTGGACGCTGCAGTCTCCACGGCTAAGACGCCCGCGCCGACCATAACATACCGTACCGTGTTATGATTACACATTTACAACTTTTAAACCCATTTCATGAAATATAATTCTGACTCTGATAAGTTTGCACAACTGTTTTAAAGTTCAGTTTATATTACAATAGGGGTTGTAGTAAATAACTGCCATACATACCTCTTATGTATGAACGTCGACCTACAGGTTACTTTGGTGACCACGGGCAAGGAGTTCCTCATTAGGAGTTCCCTAAAACATACATGAATGTTCGGAAAGGCATCCAAAATTATATCTATAATTTATATAAAATCGAAGCGAGCCTGTATTTTAGTAGATATGAAATTTAACTTTTTTAGAAAATCGCATTCAACGAGTTTCCGCATATGAAACCATGCTACGAGTATGTCACACATTTGTTAAATACTTAATCAAAACCTATTTTATCGTAGAAATCGATTGAGTTGTTATGCGATTGTGTTTTAATAATAAATGTGAATTAATAACCCTGTGTATATTTACGAGGAAAGGGAAGTACTGCACTGCGTCATTTTATTTATTGAAAAGAGCATCAAAAGTGACGTGTATAGGTACAGTTTGGGAAGCCTGGGAGTCATAAGTTGTTTTTATAGTCCTCTTCAGTAGGCAAATTTTACGAGAAGCGGCATTTTTATCTTGCCGCCTGAATAGCAATATTTGTTATTTACCATACCATTTGGGCCACGCTAAATAGGTACCTATTCCTGCCAAGTATTTCGTGAATTATGGCATTTTCATACAATGTCACTTTCAAGTGTGCCAAATCAGTGCAAACTTACCGTGGTCGCACTCTAACAATTTTCGCAATTAAATAAGTTATTTGAGTTTATACTGATATGTATATGAATTACTTATTGTCCTGTTACTTATTTCAAAATTCCAGCCATATGGTAAGTTGCCTCTTTTCCTGATTGCTGTCACTTACAATACAACCAACTACATGTAATATTTGTTTACGCCGATATTAAGTCTGTACATTTCGTTCCCCACATGCCACGACTTCATATCAAGTCTGAGTTTATTTATTTTTTGGTGATGGTGGCACTTTATTACCTTTATCAACGTGTTGGCAAAAACACAAAAATTTTCGCAGACAAATTGAAAAAATTATCTATAAATTAAAACAAACCTTTTTTTACTTGTCGTAATCGCTGATATGTAAATAGAAATGTGTAGGAAACAAAAAACACATAGAAAAACTGGCGAATTTGAGCAAAACTGAAATACTTACTTAACATTTTTTGCTCTTTATGACCTCAGCCCAAGTATATATGTGCGAAAGTGACGCATAGCGTGATAAGTGATAAAATGGCAACCATGCTAACCCTGCTGGAATGCGTGGTTATTATCTGTCAGGTTACTCGTGTACAAGGTGTTTATTATTTCAGAAATGTCAGTGACGTTGTAAGTATAGGAACGCGTGGTAACACTAAGATTGCCGTCAATAGAACTTCCTAACGATGTAAACAAAAGGCGTCACATGTTTTGTCACTGTTACTCCTTGTATTTTCACACTACCTCATCAAACACCACTGAAACCATTCACTACTGATACGGTCGTATAATCCTAACATACAAAATATGAGATAAATAAGTTAATCTTTTAGATTACACTAAAAACTTAAAAATTAGGTTATTACGATCAATTTTTATTTACATTGTTAGGAAGTTCCATTGACAGCGATTTTACAAAGAGTTCATTCAGTAGAAAGTGCAGAAACTTTACGAAGACAAACAGTAATTATGATTGTTATCGCCTTTTCTTCTTTAAAAGAGGTAGTAAAGTTCCTCTGCGGACTATTATCCGTAGAAACAATACTATTAGAAACACTCTCCTGATGTTTATAGGAATATAGGATATTTCTCATTGTTCATACATGAATCAAAATATTCATGTATGAAGAATGAGAAATTTTGTACCCACTACGGGGGCATGTAGCTACTTGTGACAGTAATGACACTTGATCCACGCGAGTAGGTACTTATATTTAACAACATTTAGTATAAGTACGAGTACCTATGCGTGAGAAAACTACAAGGTAATATTGAATAGGTAGGTACATAAGTGCGCTGACAGTTAAGATACTTTAATTGCATTTATGTACCTGCACCAAATTACAGATTTGACACATTAACTAGTGTTAAATGTGCTTTAAAAATTAATTACAAAACTAATTTTACAAAAAAATACTCTCACAGTGTAAATTTAAAATATGGTAAACAGGTACCACTTTACGACCAACTACTTACCTATATTAAAACTTTTTTTTTCATCACACTTGCTCGTAACGTAAATTGTGATATTGTATGCAAGCGCATTCTTAGACTTAATGTATACTATACCTATGACGCCCATGGCCTTAATGGACTGACATACATTTTACCGCCCGCCCGGAGCTCCCAGCAAGCCGCGTGGGGCGGCCACGCGCTCACCTTTTGTAGCCACCGCTCACTGCAGAGTTTTGTGAACTATGCTACTACTACCAAACCACCGCTAATCATTATTATTTATTTATCTATTTCGTTAGTTAATTTCCTCGCAAATGTGATGAAAAACATTGTATGTATCACTGGCGGTACAATAATTACGAACTCGTGTAAATTCATACTCGGGCGTGGGCGTGGGAATTCACGATTACAAACCTACACTTAGAAAGCTGGCGACCACTCGGACCACTGCGATAAATACTGCTGCGTTTATTCAATTGCATTAATTATAGGAAAGAACCTCGGCCGAGCCTATTATTTGTGAATAATCGATTTTTCAACAACTGCATTACAGACAAGCTAATTCCATGAATACGATATACGGTAAATCGATAGTATCTGTCCAACTTATACAATAATAGTACATTACATACCAAGGCCGTTTAAGTGGGAAATGCCTCGGATTCCATGTAATTGTCGGCCGAGGCGAAGCCGAGGTCGACGAACATGTGATCCGAGGATCCCGACGGAGCCGGCAGGCGGCAATTTAGTTTTGCGTAAAGTGGCGCTTACCGGCCGGAGGACTGAAAATTAACTTTGTTCAAAGGTGCACAGAATTCATTTTAGTATATTGACATCTTATTAGTATAAGATCTCAATATATGAATTCTATTTATAGGTACACAGAATTCATTTTTAATATAAAAATTATATTGGAAAGTCGCCAGTAACTGACGATTTACCCTACCCTGACCGTCTGGGATTCCTTAAACTATGTAATATGTTTAGTGACGTCTCTCGGGTCCTTTCATTAAACTAATTTACCAAGCTCCTATTACTTTGACCTCTTTACTAACCGAAACCGAAACCGAAACTCAAATAGGTTTATGAGAATGTATAAGATATGGTTACGTTCCGTTATTTACTTAGGTACCTATCAGTTATCAGTGGTCAGGGAGCCTGGGGGCCCCTTCAGGGGGCCGATTTTTGAGATTCGAACGCTCTAATGGTTAATCGTCGAATCCGACTCGGTTGGGCAGCGTTCGGGAAGCTGCGACACATCTTTTCGTCCAATATTCCGCAGTGCCTGAAGACGAAAGTCTTCGATCAGTGTGTGTTGCCAGTGATGACATACGGTACTGAAACGTGGTCGCTTACAATGGGCCTCATAAGAAGGCTCAAAGTCACCCAAAGGGCGATGGAGAGAGCTATGCTAGGAGTCTCTCTGCGAGATCGTATCAGAAATGAGACCATCCGCAGCAGAACCAAAGTAACCGATATAGCTCTCCGAATCGCTAAACTTAAGTGGCAGTGGGCGGGGCACATTGCACGTAGAACCGATGGCCGTTGGGGCGGAAAGGTTCTCGAGTGGCGACCGCGTACCGGAAGGCGCAGCGTGGGTAGGCCCCCCGCAAGGTGGACTGATGACCTGGTGAAGGTCGCAGGAGTCCGCTGGATGCGGGTGGCGCGCGACCGGTCATTGTGGAAATCTTTGGGGGAGGCCTATGTCCAGCAGTGGAAGTCTTTCGGCTGAAATGATGATGATGAATGATGATGTGAATAAAAACGAAATAGAAAGAAACTCTACTAGCCTTTCAAGTGATAATTCCAGTGACTTTCAAAAATGGGCATTTTCAGAAAAAAATGCACCATTTTAATGAGTCCTTTAATGGGTCCTTGATTTTCCATACAAAAAAATTGACAGTTTTGTAACGGCCCATGCAAAATGTATGAAAAAATGCGTTACGAAACTGACCAAAAAACAGGACACTCTTTTTCTTTTTTTTTATTAATAGTACTCGTGATTCTGGTTATAAACACCCAAAACTTCATATATTTAAAAAAAAGTATCAAACATATTAAAATTCTCATAGCGGGTTACTCACGTCAATAAAGTCGAAAATAGCTCGACATGTTTCGGAACAGTCCGTGTCCCTTATTCATGAGTCATGCGTGTAGCCGCGGCGACTGCTCTACGCACACTGCGAGCCCCAGCGCGGTCAGCTCTCGACTGAGGCAACGACTATTTTCGACTTTATTGACGTGAGTAACCCGCTATGAGAATTTTAATATAAAAAAAGTACCCTATTTTTGAAAATGCCCAAACGAACTATGGTATCATGCGAATATATTCGTGACAAATTTTCACGTGCGATTATTTACGATAACTTGTTTTTGTATTCGAGCGTTCGAATCTCAAAAATCGGTCCCCAGGTACTAGCCGCAAGATTTAGCGTAGGCGCTAGTTTTACGAAGCGACTGCCTTCTGACCTTCCAACCCACTGCTGAGAGAAACCAATGTTCTTAAACTAATTAAGTGACCGAATTGAACGTTCCAATCACGACAGGAGATAAAAGGGGAGGGCAACTTTCTAATTTATGCTTAGATTGGTTTCCCTCGTTTATAGTTTGGTTTTATATAACTTCACGAGAACAAGAATTTAACACTATTGGTAGGAATAACAGTGGAAACAAACAAGCAGTAAGATTTGTAAAAAGTAGAGAAACTTCGACCGGCCAATCCCGATGCCAAGTGTAGTGATGTGCAATTCCCAGGAACACTCCTGAAGTGAAAATATTCCCTATGGGGGAATATTCACTCCACAGGGATCATTCCCGACCTCGGGAATATTCCCGGAAACGACAGCATCAAGCCAAGTGCTAAAGCTCGTTTTTTGCTGCAACCCCAATGCCGTAACAGCAACGTTGATGCTGACAACTAAACCAATCAGTTCATGCATTCGTTTAAAAACGAATGCATGTACGATTAGCAAATTACTATTGTCCCTCTAGTCTACAAAGAACCTGTCTCTATAAGAACCAATTATGAGCTGTTGCATACGCTAGTTTTTCTACGATAGCTAAAATAGCGTAGAAAGCAAAGTCTAGAAACGTGGCAGAATAGAGATGATGTTGTGCCCACTATATTATAGAAATAAAAAAAAAACAACAGTGCTCATACATTGTATGAAAATCCATAGGAGCAGTGTTCTTATGCAATACCATAGACCACGTTATAATGTATACTTATTAAATATAAATGTCAGTCATCTAATTGACAGATACAAGTGCTGGAGTAGAAAAAAATATTTATGATTTCACATTTACAATTACAATTTGATATTTACGAGTGGAATGCTATATTCCATAAAGTAGGCACCTATTTGTGTTTGAATGTAAGTTGGAGCGCAAATCTACACCCGACCTTTTTTTTATCATTTTATGATATAAAACCGGGAGGTGTGTCAGGGATGACACGACCTTGAGCACTGAAAGACACCAACATTAATCAAAACTATGATTTTTGTTTTACATTTAAGTGCCTTTACTACAGGTGCTCGGACACTAGATCTATGCGTTCTACATCTGTGCTACTTGGGCATATTTTTATTTTGTTGTCGTTTTTTTTTTCGCGTCAGATTTGAATTAAATTTGGTGGGTAGGTAGAGTTCCTTATTCTCTTCAAGATAGACCCAATTTCAAAGTATGTCCCACAATTTTTTCCACTGAGTTACGAAATCGTATGGAATTTTTTTGTCGCCCATTGAGATTTTGTATCTATCTAGCGTAGAATAAGGAACTCTACCTACCCACCAAATTTCATTCAAATCTGACGAGAAAAAAAAACGACAACAAAATAAAAATATGCCCACTTAGAGTCAAACCACGTTAACTCTTCCGAGCAACTGAACAGTCAAACTATAAAGTGTTATTTTGCAACGTCAAATTTCTATGAAATTATGACGTTTGCTTAACACTTTCATAGTCTGCGCTATGAAAATTTAAGAGACTTAGCGTGATCGGACTCTACTTTGTACGACTGAAGTAAAATAGAAGTCACGAAAATAAATGTTCGCACTATAGCACTTCATTTAATTTGCAGAAACTTCGAGTTACCTGCGGCTGTGTCACGGCTATATGGCGTTTCTCTGCATAATGGAGTGGAGAAAGTTCCGCACGGAGGCAACAAATAAAGCAGGCAAGTGCGGAATACGACGCCTTCTCCCCGGGGGACACCAAGGACCTTTAACTCATCTGGATGTACTATTTATGTCGTTTGGTTGACCCGGGATATATAACTTTGCATTGATTTAGCCAACTTGGTAGTGTCTTTTTTTTACCACATTACAACATTACATAACAGATGCCAATGCGCTGTAAGACTAACATATATATGGTGAATAATGGTGATTTGTTTATATGATGATATATAATTAATGACTACACTCGCAGAACCTCAAAAATAAAGGATTCAAATTCTCCAATTTGCCTCTCCAGCTCGTCAAAAAATAAGTCGCAATCTGGCACAACATTTAAAAGCATTACACGTGCCGTGCGTGTGGAATAGGAGAGAATTGGTAATCTAACGTGCGTGCGGACGGATGGTCTCCTCAGCAAGGTGGCGATGATTTCGACTACGCAAGTACTTGTCTGGAATGAAGCTGTAAGCTGTAAGCAATTCAGAGCACTCCGATTCGCCCCTTAGAATCTGACATGTAATGTAAATGTGAAAATACTTTACTTTACGTAAAACTGGGCTTAGCGTGGTCCACTTAATCTGTGAAAAAATGGTGGCTAAATGGAAAAATTATCTTAAGACACTTTTTTTTGCTACTAGAATTGTAAGAGCTCGCGATTCTGAATAATCTGAATAGAAAACATGTGAAAATTTCCAATTTTGAACAAAAAATTTTGCCCAGCTACAAACAAAAACGCCCATTTTAAGCTTCTTTTAAGGTAATCAGAGAAAGGCAAGCTGTTCCAAAGGCATTTCATTCAAAATCGTATTTTCAGCCTCAGCGCTACAACCGAGAACCAGGAACCCATTGGATGTAATAATCTTGCGTGAGACACGTCAAGAATAATAATTGCGATTAATTATAAAGCCTGCAATTAAAATTCACTGTTAATATTCGCGCATTGTCAGCGGATTACAACAGTGTCTTTTTAACATTCATTATACCGAATTCATGTTTTCTATTTAATATTTTAAACAAAAATAAATGTAGAAAAATGCATTAATCATCCAATTAGATGACCTTAGGTCTTCGTAACAATTACTTAATGAAAGTGTTTATTAGGATACTTACACATAAAACTTAGGGTGTATTGGGGTAGTTTGGAAATGAGGTTAATGATGGGATAGATTTTCGAAATTACCCTACTTTCGAAATTACTTCAATAAGTCGTCGCCATATACTCGTACATACCTACTTATATCAGATGTCCAAGGCGCTCAAAATTTTCTTAACAGTACTAATGGCCGCTCCACACAATGGGCCATGATGGGCGATGATAAGTGACGCAGTTATGAGTAAGAGGGGTTACGCAATACTGCCATTCCGTTCTGCTGAAGGTATAGCTACGTCCCGTATAATGGCCCATGATGGCCCATTGTGTGGACCGGCCATAAAGCATTGACAGTAGAGGCGTGCTCACTTACTCAGATATTTGTGAGCACCTGTGGTGACGACTGTATGCAGTTAATTGACGTTTTTAGGGTTTTGTACCTCACAAGGGAAAAACGGAACCCTTACTTATAGGATCACTTTTTTGTCCGTCCCTCCGTCCGTCTATTTGGAAAGGCCCTTCGGGAACGCGTAGAGTTAGCATTTTGAAATGAATAAATACCACATACACAAGTCTGCAGTCTCTTAACGCTGTGAAAAAAACCAAACCTCTACGTCAACGCAATCAAAAGATATGCCCGTTTATGTCGCTTCTCCCATACATTTCAAATTAGTCAAAATGTCAAAATCATGAAATTTGGCAAAAAGCAAGAGCTTGTAGCACAAGAATAGGAAAAAAATCCAAAACCGCATAATTGCCGCACACTGAGACTGAGAGTTCCGTGCCACCGGTATTTTAGGTCTTAAAAGGGGGAGAGGGCAAGTCCGACTCGCACTTGGCCGGTTTTTCATATACATGAAAAGTATAAAATTACGTAAATTGCTGGAAAAATAATATTTAAGTATGGAAACGTTTTAACTATTCTAGTTCTAACAATCACTGAGCTTACTCCCAGATAGACGATGGACGTACAGACAGACATGGCAAAACAATAAGGATTCCTATTTGACAACGAAATAAATAGTTTTCGGTGACAGTTGAATTGCTTACTTTAACGAGTAGGTCGTCAACTGAATCGCGTTAAAACGTCATGATAAGGACGATCTTTCCCGGGCTTGTCATTTTGTACGTGTTTGTCTTAAACGAGGCTTGTTCTAATTGTACATTCGCCATGAGATACATTCGAGCTGCCGAGGTGCTCGCAAATATCTGCACTCCTCGGCAGTTCCGATATATCTGATGGCGACGATACCTAACATACTCGACGAAATTGAAAAATACACGACTCCACGAAACGACCAAAATCAGCATATTCGTTCGCCATCGCCATTGAGTATCAAACGGAAGTCCCGTTTAATACTCAGGATGGCGATGGCGTCTCTGGAATGGTTTTTTGTTTGCTAAATGTTGTTTAATGTGTAATTTTGATAGCTAAAAGTGCAGTAAACTAACGAAAGTAACGAAGTGTGCAGCTAATGAATTACTCCTTAAGCGAGTTCAATCACTCCTTTAGTCATCAAGCGGCAGTCCCGGGATCTCGGCCCCTTGAGAAACTATATGTTAAGTCTTGTAGATGTAAACTTAACATATAGCGAGGATAATTACCGAACAACGTCGCCCGTGACAATATCATACTCTATTTACATAATATACTGAGATTTGGATAATACTTGAGATTGGCAATATTGTCCAACTCTCGGACAGAAGCCATTATTTAAAATTCAGACGAATTGAGAACCTCCTCCTTTAGAAATATTGAAGTCGGTTGAAAAGAAGAAGGTGTACGTACAGTCAGCCAAAATAGCTGGCTTACTGGGCAACGTGTTCAAAATCACCTTGGCACGACCTTATTGTTGTGCTGTGACCAGAGATCGTGCAATTTACCGGAATTTCGGTGCAGCATTGTTGCGTTGAAAGCATCTGTATGTCCTATTCTAGCTGGAATAGCTAATTAGAGTTGATAATAGTAATATGAACCTCGCTAATAAATGTTTGTAGACATTCCTTTATTTCTAGTATGCTGAACCGTAAAAGCAGAAAATGTTATATTAATTTTTAATTAAACTCCCCGCCCGCTCAGTTACTTCTGCTGCTGACTATAAGTGCGAAAGTGACAAATAAAATGATAAATTGACAATAGAGTCGCTTAAATTATGCGATTTTGGTATTAAGAAAATGTAATTATGTAGGTATTTGCTGAGAGGGTCGAATGGATTTAAAGCGAGTTTGAACTTAGGCGACACAATTTGATATTCCTTATTCAATAATTTCAGATGGACAGGTCTAGAACTATTGAACAAATCAAATGATTAAAAACATATTTCTTTAGTATATACGTACAAGCTGGAGCGAAGACTAAAATAATAGATGCAATAGAATATTGTTTAAAGTCCAAATGGAAATGGGCAGGCCATGTGGCCAGAATGCACGCCGAGAGATGGACGAAGGTGGTCACGATGTGGAAAGGGCCAGACGGTAAAAGAAGACACGGTAGACCAAACACCAGGTGGTCCGATGAACTCCGACGAATAGATACCGTTTGGCCAAAAACAGCACAAAATAGAGAGAGATGGCTACAGCTGGAGGAGGCCTTTACCCGTGAGGGGTCCTAACCACCTAAGTGAAAAAATCTTAGGATAATAGTTAAAAATAATACAGTTCTTTTTAATTTTTTTTTTCTTTTAAGTAGTCACAACTGTTATTTCTTTTTATATTTGGTTATGGAATAAATGGGCTTTTTATTTTATTTATTTATTTATTATATACGTACAAGGGGGCAAAGTTGTTGTTGTATATTGGGAGCGCCAGCAAGCGACAGATTTCAAAAGTGTAATATTAAAAAACTAGAATCTTAAGCTTTACGAGGGTCTCGAGGCACGAGAGTTGAACAAACTATGCCGGCGAGTGTAATACAAAAATTTTCACCTCACTATCGCGAGGAAAATAAAAACTACATACAATTACATCTTATCCAAATGTAAGCAATCCGATATTTATTAAGTACTCAAAAGTATCGTTTAATACTCAATGCTACCAGTTTACCCAAAGAAACCATTTAAAACTCAAAGTAAAATTACTTTCCCCACTACTGGATAAAATGAGTTTTCATCCGCTAGTTGTGAAGGATAAAAGAGCGCTTTCCAAACTAGTGACGTGAAAAAATCATTTTCCCTTTTGACCTTGCGCCGAGTATAAGATCCTCACCTGTCCAGTATATGTGAGAATCATCAAAATGGTCACGTCTTATCCCGCACTTGGTAAGCACTAAGCTATTGGCAATATTTAAGTTAGTACCAGGAGTAACTGAGTTTTGAATGGTTTGTTCAAGTTAACTTACATTTGGATAAGATTTGTAATTGTATGTAGTTTTTATTTTTCTCGCGATAGTGAAATGAAAAATGTTGTTTTACACTCAGCGGCAAAGATTTTTCAACTCTCGTGCCTTGAGACTGGGACTGCCATCCATCCGGGTTTCCCCAGATTTGTCCTAGTTTGGAGCCCATCCGGGGAGCGGGCGGGCCGGGTTTTTAAATTATCCGGATATTTTTGGGTTCAAGACAATTCCAGCAAAATATTATATTTCTAAATAAAAATTTGTTTACTTAATTATCCGGGGCGAGAACGCGATTTCAATTAAATGTCCGGGATTTTTAACTTTTTGCCCGGTTTCGGCAATGTCCGAAATGGCAGCCCTACTTGAGACCCTCGTAAAGTTTAAGATTCCAGTTTTTGAACCACTCATTATGCTCGTGGCTCAATTGAAATCTTTCGCTTACTCGGGTTTCAATTAGTTAAGCCCGAGAGGTAAATAACAATTATGCCCCTATTAAATAACTATTATGTGGTCACACTAAGGCTACACTACTGGGTACCTACCTATATACAAATAAATTAATATAAACTCTACAGTATACACTGAAACACAGCAATTAAATAATTTATTCATAAAAAAACACACAAAAAGATCAATTTGTAAAAAGACCCCGTACCTATTTATTCATTCTGGTTTAGCCCATTGGTTGACTGGTAGAGAATGCCTAAAGGCATTAAGTCCGCCATGTGTACTATTTGTATTGTGCAATAAAGTTAAAATAAATACATAAAAAGACCTAAGCCTAAATAAAAAAACACTTTCACCACCCGCGGTTAGCCACATAGCCCGGAGTTAAGCGTTTTTTTGTATGGAATTTGATAGCTTAACTCCAGGATAGCGGCTAACTCTAGGTTGTACAAAGGGGCCTCAGCCTAACAAATAAACTGATATAGATGTACCTATTATATCACATTAGTCATGTACCTACCTAGGAACTAAACAAAAGTGCCTTGCCTACATTTATATGACGTATATTTCAGTTTACCAATGAAAAATCCGCTTCAAGATATGCGCTGTGCGCACGTGTCGACTGTCAACTATTGTTTATTGACAAGCAAGCAGAACGTGTCACCTTTGTATAACCCTCACATAGGATTTGGAGTTCTGCCAGCACCAACAAACGCGAAAGCCAAGAGCAATCTAAGAACGACTACATGGCACCAACACATACAATATACTTTTGTACAGGACTTCTATCTGTCAATTAGATCACTGACAGTGATATTAAAAAAGTATACACTATATAAAAATTTGTCTATGTTATTCCATAAGAACATTGCTGCTATGGATTTTGATACAATATATTAGCATTGTTGTTTTTTTATTCGTTTCTATAGTGAGCACGACATCTTCCACATTCTGCCACCTGTCTAGATTGTGCTTTTTACGCTCTTTTAGCTATCTTAGAAAAACTAGCATATGCAACAGCTCATAAACTCTCGGGTATATTATTACAAAACTCGACTTCGTCTCGTTTTGCAACAGCGACCTTCAAGTTTTAAGAGCCCTTATTATATAAGAATAAGAATAAGAATCGTTTATTGTCATATACTTATACCATAACAAAAACAAAACAAGATTACAAAAGATTAGAACAACTATAGGTAAAATAAAAGCCATGCAAATTCACAAAACAATGAAACACACTAAAGTATCAGCTACAACTAAATTGTGAATAGTATAAGACAATAGGTCCCAGTCTCAGCATGTTCCGGGCTGGCGAGCCCAGCGCTGGTTTTCAGACCGGTCCTAGACTAGGAGTGGTCGGCCAGTAAATGGTACAAAAAAGAAAAAGAAAAATACGACTAAGCGCTTACGTTATCAAAATGTAACGCTATTGGTTTTTATACAAAAAGTGCATGTGCGTGTGTGTGAGTGTATTTGTGTGAGTGTGCATCTGTGTGTGAGTATATGTGTATAAGTGAGGAACTGTTCATGAGTGTGCGTCTGTTTTTTTATTTATTAAGTATGTAAGGCGGTGGTTTTATAAGGGAGGGTTAAACCTTGCTCTGAATGGTTAGTAAATGATTTCGTATTAGCTGTTTGAACTTAAACTGAGATATAGGTTCCCGAAGAGGTGGTGGTAGATCATTCCACACCTTGGCTGCAGCAAATTTAAAACTCCCTCTAAAGAATGCTGTTTTGTGTTTGGGAATTACAAGTTTTGTGCTACTTCTCTGTGCCTTTGACCCATTTTAGTTTATCGTACAGATAGTACGGTCTCTGCAGAGCCAAAATCTTTTTAACTGCATATGCTAGATGTTGTTGCCTACGGTTTTTCATGTTTAATAGTTGCTTATCGTTAAGAAACGGAGTTATATGTGCACGTTTGGGAATTTCGTAGCAAAAGCAAACACATGCGTTTTGTACACGTTGAATGGCCTTTTCAACCGACTTCAATATTTCTAAAGGAGGAGGTTCTCAATTCGTCTGTTTTTTTTTTAATGGATGTTACCTCAGAACAGAACTCCGTCATCACTGAACCGATTTGAATTATTTTTTTTGGTTTCCTAAAGTAGATGGTTCCAGGTTGGTCCCGTTTCTTTCAAAATCTATTTCTGATGATGGGATCCATGAGGAACTGAGGGAACTCCTCAAATTTGAAAGGCACATGCATGCTGATTTAGGTGATTTCTTAAGAAACTCGAGCATTTCTTTACGAAAATCATCAATTTGGTGGAGTGGATCTGATAATGAAGACCAGGGATGGCAAAGTGGAACTGCTTCGTAATTCTCAGGACTATCATCCGATTTAAAAAAATATTTTTTTGTCTGTATATAGATGGTTTCAGGTTTGTCCCGTTTTTTTCAAAATCAATTTCTGATGATGGGATCCATGAGGAACTGAGGGAACTCCTCAAATTTGAAAGGCACATGCATGATGATCGAGCATTTCTTTACGAACATCATCAATTTGGTGGAGTGGACCTGATGATGAAGACCAGGGATGGCAAAGTGGAACTGCTTGGTAATTCCCAGGACTATCATCCGATTTAAAAAAAATATTTTTTGTCTGAAAATAGATGGTTCCAGATTTGTTCCGTTTTTTTCAAAATCAATTTCTGATCATGGGATCCATGAGGAACTGAGGGAACTCCTCAAATTTGAAAGGCACATGCATGATGATTTGGGTAGTTTCTTAAGACACTCGAGCATTTCTTTACGAAAATCATCAATTTGGTGGAGTGGACCTGATGATGAAGACCAGGGATGTCAAAGTGGAACTGCTTGGTAATTCCCAGGACTATCGTCCGATTTTAAAAAATATTTTTTTTTCTGAAAATAGATGGTTCCAGATTTGTTCCGTTTTTTTCAAAATCAATTTCTGATGATGGGATCCATGAGGAACTGAGGGAACTCCTATTAGTTCTATTTTGATGATGGACTTCATGAGGGATTGCGAGAACTCCTCAAATTTTAACGGCACATGCATTCTGATTTGAGGGTTTCCTTAAGTAACTAAAACATTGTTTTGGAGGAGCCAACATTTTGATGAAGTGGACCTGATGATGAAGACCAGGGATGCCAAAGTGGAGCTCAAATTTGAACGGCACGTTCACTGTGATTAGAGGGTGTTCATAATTAGCTTAGGCATTTTCTTACTGTGGCCATCATTTTGCTGGAGTGGACCTGATGTTGATAATCAGGGATGGCATAATGAAACTGCTCGATAATTTACAGTCTGTCATCCAATTTAACACATTGTTATTTTGTTTGTTTTAAAGGTCTACAAGGGAGTTCCGTTTGATTATACTTCACATGTAATGATGGAAGCCCTGGGAAATTAAGAAAGCTCCTCAATTTTCGATCGTACACGTGCGGTGTATTGGATATTTGTGAAGTAAACTGGCTAACTCAAACAAATTCAAAATTTCACTTTTACCGGGAACCAAATGAAGTCGGTTTTGTTTTCTTAAAAATTATTTGTTACCGCTAGGAGTCTTGGTCCGTACACTATGTCCCCGTAATTGAGTTGAGAGAGTACTAGTGATTCAACCAGTATTTCCCTGACTTTGACTGATAGGTATTTTCGGATGTTATATAATACCTTAAGTCTGAAAAACGCGTTTCGAATTTTCATATTAACATGATCCACGTATCGTAGTTCACCATCCATAATAATGCCCAAGTTTTTTGCGCTTTCTGCTTGGCAAATAAGCTCGTTGTTGATCAGTATTTTTGGGTTACGTGCCTTGATCTGAGCGCGTTGCCATTTATTACCTAGCACAATAAATTGAGACTTTGCTGGATTTAAAATAAAATTGTTGTTGAGTGACCAGTTTGCTAATATTTGTAAGTCTTCATTTACTATATTAACAGCTATATCAAATGAGTAATAAAGCTGAGTGTCATCAGCATATAAGTGCGCACTACAGTGTTTCAAGTTCTTCGTCATATCAGCTGTGTACAAAATGAATAGCAACGGACTTAAGATTGAACCCTGAGGTGTGCCGCGATTAATATTCTGTATCTTTGACCTTGCTACCCCGTCCAGATCCGTTTGTATTTCTACGTACTGCTTTCGACCGGTGAGAAATGATTGAAACCAAGTACACGATGGTGCGGCTACACCATAGTACGCCATCTTAGATAGAAGCAGTGTCGGGTTAAGGCAATCAAAAGCGCGCGAGAAGTCCAACAGAACGAGAATAGATACTTTTCCAGATACTTTTCAAATTGTTCACAGACTACTTTTTCAATAAGTTTAGAAAGTACTGGAAGAATACTGATCGGGCGTAGATCTTTATAGCCCTCGGTCCTGCTTGATTTGGGTATTGGCTTTACTCTGGCAAGCTTCCATGACTCGGGAAAAGTGTGTGAAGTAATAGATGCATTAACTATCGGCAGCATTAATATCGGCAGGGTGACATCTAGCGTGAGGCGAATCATTTCTATTGTGATATTGTCATGGCCACTTGCGTTTGTTTTTATTGATTTAATTATTTTGAGTATGTCGGCCTCTGTACAGGTTTCTATATTAAATACATCTTTCTCCGGCGTTTTGTTTTTAAAGAGGGCCTGCGATCACTCTACTCTATATCACGGTTGCATAAACTACTACTCATATTATAACATATGTATACATTATACCATGTCACATTATTTTTATTCGGGTCATATGCACCACCACATAACCCGGAGTTAAGCGATTTTTTTATTGAATGTTACTTTTTAACTCCGGGTTAGGTTAGGTTAGGTTCAAAGGACCCTGGGTGGTGCAAGTGGGCGTAAATCAATCAGCCATATGAATAGGTATTATTATTCTAGAGAGCTGAGTTAAATACAGTGCGATAGAAAAAGGAAGAACTTAAAAAGTGGCAACATCGTTGGGTCGTCCCTTTCTAATCAATAAGTAAGAAAATGGGACGACACTACTATGCTGCCACTGTATATTTGGTCGAACTATCCAATTGATATCCTATACTTAGTTTAAAATAACGGCCAAGTGCGAGTCAGACTTTCGCATCGAGTGTTCCGTAGGTACAAACTTTTAGTTGCATTTTCATCTCGAAGTAGACATTTGATGTCAGCCCCATGTATCGACAGATTGGATCACTCGTTTCGTCGTTTTCACGGCATAGAGTTAGTAGGTAGGCGAGATGGTATATTTTGATCACATAAACGTTTTTTTCTACTTTATTTAAAAGAAATGTAAAGAATAAAATCAATCAAAGGCGCTTAAATTTCAAATTTAGTTCAAAAAAGGGTTTTTTCATGAATATAATAATAAAGATATTATATTTTTACTGTAGTATTTATGATAATTTTTAAGTTGTGTAAAAAAATCTTTTTTCCTTCGTAAACTTCGAAAATAAGGCAGGGGGTGTTGCCGTCATAAAAGTGTTCATATTGACAAATAAAAACGATAATCAAATAGACGAAACTTTCATACTAATCTATAACGATTTATAACGTCATGATGAGTTTTACTTGCCTACATCAGGTTGCTGCAAAGTTGCTTATATTAATTATGTATGTATTTGTATATTTACGTATATTTGTATATGTGTAAGTATATACGTTATAAATGAAGTTTGACATGTTTTTAGTTATCATATCTTTTTTCTACTATCCTGCACCAAACTAACAGTTTCAGTTTAGCCCTATGGTTGACTGTTAGAGAATGCCTAAAACCGAAGTCCGCCATTTGTACATTAATTTCATTGTGCAATAAAGTTTAAATAAATAAGATATTTTCTTACTCCGAAAACGTAGAATAAGGTAGCACAAATCAAGAAAATAGGTACCTAGTAAATAACGCCATCTGCACCGATGATGAGGCGCCCGCTTGTAGAAGATATGTCTTGTACGGGAGTAGCCAGTAGACTAGGAATTTCATAACAGTGACATCTTGCGACGCGAGATTCAAATCACTAACCTAACCTGAACTGAATACAGAACTTTCAAACGTATCGGTCTCAACTCAACGGACAGTTCTTTACATGTTTTTCTCACTAGATGGCAATACTGGTTTATAAAAGCAAATAAAAGGTTAAGCAAACTATCTAGGTAAAGCTGTAAATGACGTGAGTGACCCGTTTTAAATATTATTCAATATGTTCGAGTCTCACGAGAGTTTTATAGCTAAAATCTTGGAATTAGTTGCCAAAGCGGACCCCGGGCTCCCTGAGCCGTGGCATAAGCCTGGAAAAACGCTGGGAAAATCTCTTTTTGACACTCTTTGGTTGGTCCGGAAGTGGAGGACGAGTGTATGTAGTATAACTTGAGGTTTTTCGTTATAACAGAAGCCTTAATTGGTTTGTCATATGCATTCGGTAGACTGTTCGGTAAACTGACCTCCAATAGAAGAAAACTCTAGAAAAGGAAGATGTGATAGGTTAGGATATCTTCGGTGGTGTTTGCCTACCAACAAACAAGAGATTAGTAATAATAACACCACACATTTAAATCTCAATAATTTTATTAATACATGGTAATTCATAAACAATGAACATATATTGTACACATTTGCACTAACATAAAAGAATTCTACATAATACTACTAGAATTAATTTTATTTAATTTTTATTTACTTTTGACACCCGCAACATCGTGACGAGCAGCCGGCCTGACACAATAAGGATTTTTTTTCAATAACATATAGTTCGCATATACTATGAAGTCGTAAATTGAACAATTCTCCTACTACTAAACATCAATCTTCAAACGCTAAGCAACATTAAAGTGGCGTTACCTAGGTCGGACTCAAAATTAACAAAACATCCACCAAACGGAATGATAGGATGCAAGACCGATGACCTCAGCATGCGTTGCAAGACCAATAGGATCTCTTTAACTTGACCAAATCTGCTCAAGGCGGACTCATATCCGAAAATCGTAATGTCAGTAAGAGTAACAGAACCAAAATTATATGTATACCTATATCCGAAACAAAGCCAAAAAAAGCATTTGCTCATTTTCGATAGTTTTCCCGTTTAAAAAAAACAATTACAGAATAACATTGTCTGTCATATAGCCTTGGACACGATCTATGCAGAATTATGGGAAAAAACGGCCAAGTGCGTGTCGGATCACGCATAATTGAGGGTTCCGTACCAAATTGTAATTGTGCAAGTAAAAAGTGCCTAAAACTATTATACACTGACGTCTTTTTGTAATAAATAGTTTTTTTTTGGCAAAAACTCAAACGACTGACCAATTATGTCCAAAATAATTGTGACGTTATCTGGGAAAAGGGACCTTATTGTCGGTGGCGCTTACGGCGTTATGAACGACATTCGTATACGGATATCGCTCATAACGCCGTAAGCGCCACCGACAATAAGGTCCCTTTTCCCAGATAACGTCACAATTTTCGTAGTAAGTTTTACTTATATTCTATCTTCCTGAGGAGAGGGGACACCCTTTTTCAGACTTTTAGAACGATTATTTCTGTAAAAATTCGATAAATCAAATATTTGTTCAATAAATAATAAATAAATAAATATTGTGGGACAATCTTACACAAATCGACCTAGCCCCTCGGTAAGCTCAATAAGGCTTGTGTTATGGGTACTAGGCGACGATATATATAATAGATACATACATATACAATATATACATACTTAAATACATAGAAAACATCCATAACTCAGGAACAATATTCGTGATAAACACACAAATAAATGCCCTAAACAGGATTCGAACCCGGGACCTACCGACTAGGCTAGGAGGACGTTAAGTTATTTTTAAAGACCTGTCAGATGATGTGCCACAAGTATGGGGTAACTAAAAAAAAATTTTTTTCGCAAAACTAAGTAGCGGGGCACAAAATACACCTATGGTGGTTATATCATTTCCATATGCTTTAGCTTTAGTTACTGGGTAAAACCGCTGTCACATACGGACGGACAGAGAGACGGACTGAACGAAACTATAAGGGATCCACATTTTCCATTCTGGCTACGGAACCCTAATAAAAATGACATTAGAGTAGCACCAAAAAGTGTTTAAAAAAGCGAAACGATCTGACAAAACACGTGCACAAACGCTGTTAAACTTAGCAGGTATAGTCAACATCAAATATTACCTATTAACAAGTAATGTGCGTAGGTACAGTCAACTGCAAACATCGACAAAATCGTCTCAAAAATATGGTACTACGCTATTACACCGTAATTAGATGTTATGGGAAATATTTTTGAGTTTAAGATGTGTGCAACCATATTTTCACACTTGACTGTACCTACGTCCAGTTTATTTTTTAAGTGCGTATGTATACGAACAATAAATTGAGTCTGTATATAGGCATTTTCAGAAAAAAGTGCACCATTTTAATGAAAATGGGTCCTCAATTTCCATACAAAAAAATAGTTTTGTAACGGCCCATACAAAGTGTATGAAAAATACGTTACGAAACTGACCCAAAAAAACGAGACACTTTTTTTCTTTTTTTAAATCAATAGTACTCGTGATTCTGGTTATAAAAAACCCAATCCTTCCTATATAAAAAAAAAGGAAAGGTACCTACCTTTCCTTTTTTTTTATATAGGAAGGACCCTATTTTTGAAAATGCCCATATAATACAATAATTGCTGAAACATGAAATACAATCGCTAAGTTATGTGTATTAATATATCTGATCACAATTATAACATTTAACATTGACTTACATTTATGTTACAACGATTCACATCGAGATAAAGACAAACGCGGGGTTCAGTTACTCCCTGAATAATGTTTGCACCCACATTTTTACAATTAACTGTACCTACGTCCAGTTTATTTTTAAGTGCGTATGTATAAGAACAATTAATTAAGTCTGTATATAATACAATAATTTGCTGAAACATAAAATACAATCGCTAAGTTATGTGTATTATATATCTGATCACATTTATAACATTTAACATTGACTTAAATTTATGTTACAACGATTCACATCGAGATAAAGACAAACGCGGGGTTTAGGTACTCCCTGAATATACCATACCTTAAAGTTTACCATGTTCTTACGAATACAAACGTCTTTGTGACGGTTAAAAACAAGCACGAACGTGTGCAAACGAGGGACGCTGGAGCGTTCACGTAACACAAATGCAATCGCGTCCGCGCGAACGTGTGACGCGGCGTTGCGACCTTTCGACAATTATTTATGAAAAGCGGTAGAAATCATCGCCGAACAGTTTGAGCCCAAAATCGATTGAAACGAATGAGCCAACACACTCATTAATCTACTTGTATCTATACCGGTGCCGCCTTCGCCCGCGCCGACCGCACCCCCCACGCCGTCAAGTCGTCGAACGCAGAGTGCTGTCGCGCGCAGTGTGCGCAGAGCAATCGTCGCAAGCGCATTTCACTCATGACCGTTCCGAAACATGTCGACCTATTTTCGACTTTATTGACGTGAGTAACTCGATACAATTAGATTAATAGGTTGAATACTCACGGGTGTTTTCTATAATGTGTTGGCTCTTCGATAAACAAAGCTCCGAGAGCCGAGAACTTTATAACCTAAGACACCAACAGTTAAATATACCTACTCGTATCTACTAAGATAATAAGTATAACAACATTACATTCACAACTCTTATATAAATGTAAACGAGTTATTTATCAAACAGTTTCAAACTAACTTGTCATGTGAAAGCAAAAAACAGAGCTAAACTGACAGTCTTAAATCATTACAATTGTAAAGCATGAATTAAATCATTTATTATTTATAATAAATGTTTTGATTCATGTTTTTAGTAGGCACCGTACACCCTACTATATATAAATTATAAATTAAATGAGATGTCATATACTACAGAAACTGACCAAGTCTTGACCTTGGTCGCTTTTTCTGTAGTATATGACATCTCTTACAATTTATAACTTAAATCATGAATTAAATAAAAAACTAAACAAAAACAAAAGATTGCAAATAAATAAAATGCATTCCAAATGCGTGCACATTCTCTTACTTCGAATATTGTGACACAAAGAATTTGTAAAAAATAAAAATAATTTAAGAAGAGAACTTGTTTATGGTGGTGCACAGTTAGAGTAATATAAATACCTTACATTAAAAATAGACAGGACGCTATCGTTATCTTTACATTTCATTCTCAAAATATAAATTCGGAGGATATTCTTTCTATACAAGTTAAAGTTTTTATGGTTTATATAAGTAGTGTATATACTTCCAATAAATTGCACTCACCTAACTATGTTTTGATTATATGTTAATAAAATATAGTATAATCCAACACTTCTGAGACCCTTGCCATATATATATATATATTAATATGATACATATATAAGACACGTTCACATCACTCCTCAATCATCAATGTATAAATCACATTACAAGACACTTCTGATAAGTTATCTCACGTCACGTCACTATCATCATTTTTATATAGGTAAGATTTATTTCTTATGTTATCTAATACTTTCAGTTTATTAATACTTACAGTCAGATTAAGATCCGGTTGCACTTGTTAAATTCAATTCGAAATAATACTTATTTAAATCACCTAGAAAATATTATTTGAAGCAGTTAAAGTCCAAAATACTGGTTGAAACCACCAAAATTCGTTGTATAATTATTTAACACTTTTCTCTCGTTCTCTTTTGAATTGTGACAGTAACTGGGCAAATATTAAGTAAGTACTAAGTTCTTTCATTTAAAACAAAAACATATACTGTTTTCCAGAGTTGGCTCAAAATATACAACCTAATTCACAAATCCTACTTTTGTTGAACAGAAGGCCTAGTATAAAAATTGTACGACATTAACTTCTCGACCGCGTTAGCGTATCGAGAGTTCAAATTATGTTTGCCGTTTATTTAAATCATCCGGCAACTTTCATATTTTGACCCCTCGATACGCTAACGCGGTCGAGAAGTTAATGTCGTAAAATGTTTATACTAGGCCTTCTGGTGAAGAATAGGCTAGACGACTAAAAAAATCTATTTATTCCGTCTTTTAGATTATTAAAAAATATTCTACACGTATTTTTTTTGTTCGTCTAATCAAAAATGACAAAAATACAGTGCGTTCAAGTATCGCGTAACGTAATTCTTACCTAGCAGTGACGTCATAAGCCCCCACCCCGGCAATTTGATGCTCTTTATCTTCGTAAATTTTAGTAAAATTGAAAAAAAGGAAAAACGTGTCTCATCATTTTAGATAATCTAACTACGGTAACAGAATGGTTTTTCAACCTCGTCGTCATCCCTATTAGATAATGTGTGGCAAAAATTTTTCATTTAGTGCAACCGGCTTGAACGGTCCATATCTAGTCATTTAGTGCAACCGGCTTGAACGGTCCATATCTAGTCATTTAGTGCAATCGGCTTGAACGGTCCATATCTAGTCATTTCGTCACTTTACCATACAACGGGTATTTTTATCAAACGTTCGACATATTTCATACTCGGCCTAGTAGAAACAATAAACATTGCTCATTAACTGATTGTACCTGTAATTTCTTGATATTTTAATTGCAATTTAAATTGACCAATCCCAATATTACAACTCACAAATGAAACGTCCATGTACGATCCCTATCTAAATTGCTAAAATTGCGCTAAAGAATAATAAGCTTGTTGTGGGTGTTACTCGTATTGCAACAACATCTTAATAAAAATATCTCGTGAGATAATTTCGGAGTGTAATCATAAGTTTAGAGGCCAAATGTTATTTTACAGTTGCAGCAAGCAGTTTATCCTAAAATAAGATACAATATTGTACTGGCTGGCCCAAATATACGTTTACATAACGTAGTTACATGTCGAAATGAATCAAAATAATATATAGGTATCAAACAAATATTCTGACTGTAAACCTAGGATATTTCTGCGTCAAGCGTTGATATTTCGGATGGACTCGTCTCCTTTTCGGAGAACGCGCACTGTCGATCATTATTCATTAATTCATTCATTCATTAATGGATTATAGTTTGTGATCAATCTCAAAAATCTGCCGTTTGTATTGTTCTCAAATTCAAGACAATTTGAAAGCTATACTTGATTGTAACCTACCCAATTGTCTAATCATATCATAACGTTATTAAACCAAACTAATGAGGAGATATTTTTTGTAAATTACCAACAACTTCATTCTTACTCGTATGTCACAATAGAACATGTAAATGAGCATAACTCTTGGAATACGTCCCAACTGTTTTTAGGGCGTATTCCGTTCTGTTATGCATGTCCCAGACGAAACTGCCCGCTTTCCAATATACATAATTTTAAAGCAATACGTATATCTTAAATATAATTAGTTGTGCGTAAGAATTAAGAAAGTGAGCATGCTGAGGCGGCCATCACATCGAACGCGGATCCGTCGCCGCTCCAGTGTGCGAGCAGGACGCGTATAGCGCTGTCTCGCTCAGACCGGAGCGGCGTCCGGATCCGCATCAGTATGGTGACCGCACAATTGCACTAATATAAGCGTTCATTTTGAGAACGTTTCATTATAACTATAAATTTTTCGAAAGTAGAAATATCTCACTAATATGTCTACTCGTTAGCATGTATTCACTTTGTACTTAGTTGGTTACTAAGTTCTGTTACTCGATTTGCAACCTCTTTCTTTCCGTTAAAACAAATGCTACCGAAAAATAAAAAATGACGATGTGGTCGATTTGTGAGCTATAATTTTATACCAGACATAACGCACATCTCGTCGTAATTATAATGGATTGGGGCCTAAAAGAGAATCGTGTCGCTGTAATTGCGTTGCACAAATGTGGGCACACGCCAAACATGATTTTGAATTTGCTTGAATATCTAAAAATCAACAAACAATTTGTTTATAGCACAATTAATAGATACAATAGTATTCTGCGCTTCGATGACCGCAAGGCTGGAACGTTCGGACCCCAGCTCTAATAAAGGCGGTGAAGGCGAGAATTGCAAGACACCCCGTCCGGAAGCAAAAGTTGTAAGCAATATATATGCTTGAAGAGAAGCTCCTTAAAAAAATATCAATGAAGGCCTTGGACTACACGCTTACCGCAGACAAAAAGGTCATTTGCTTAATGACTATGAGGCTGGAGAAAAAAATTGTTACAAAATAGACACCGGAAAATACTATGTGCAAAGAATTTTTTTTTTTGGCCGTTGAAGAATGTTGTAACCGCCAGAATGACAGAGTGTATGCAAAAAACAGTCAAGAGGCGATTGCGGCGGTTCCGAGAGTGCAACCAGGCCATCATCCCTCTTATGTTATGATTTGGCTGGGCGTGTCATACTCAGGGCTAACACATTCATTTCTGTGAAAAAGGTGTGAAAACTGAGGCTAACGTTTACCAGGAAACCGTTCTCGAACCAATAGTGAAGCCTTTAAGCCACACCCTATTTCAGAACCAGCCATGGGTCTTTAAACAGGACTCGGCTCCTGCACATAAGGCAAAAACACTCGAGCCTGGTTTCGAAGGAACAAAATTGACTTTATTGCCCACGAAGACTGGCCGTTCTCCAGCCCGGACCTTTACCCCCTGGATTATGCCATATGGCAGGTTATTGAGGAGAATGCCTGTGCTACACCCCACACAAATCTTGACTCCCTCAAGTAGGCCATAGTTAAGATAGTGACGGAATTAGACATGACAATCGTGCGTGCCGCTATTGATGACTGGCCTCGTCGTTTGAAGGCCTGTGTCAAGGCCAGAGGCCATTTTGAATGATATTGCCAAATGTAAATCCTGGTTTTGTGTACTTCATTTTAATATATGGTTTATTCAACTTTCGTTCGTATATTTTATGTAGATAAAGATTATTCTGTAACAGAACTTGGTAACCAACTAGGTATGACAGCTATGTAAGACACACATGCAAGTGTGTCAGGATCGGAAGGTATTGGAATACTGTATATAGGATATTTTTCGTGAGCTCCTTCAACTACAAGGAAACAATTATTTGATTTAATTGCATTAATTGCTTTAACGTACAATAATATTTTAAATATATAACGGAAAAGCGCCAATAATGTACTCGTAAATTCGTTACTACGATTTTATACGTACCAACAACTAAAAAAAAAGTTGTAATCACCGAATAAACCAATCTTGTACGAATTTCGGGTATTTTGGATGTCTAAGTAATTGCAATTATTTATTTCAAATACAATGACTGCTTATTAATTTGCTAGTACTCCGATTCGCCCTTGCATGTGTGTAATTGACTATGCTAACGCTTCACAATTTTTAATAATTTTAGCCTAAAAGGTTAATATACTCTCACTATCATTTTGGAGGTTCAATTTTGCCCGATAAATAGTTAAAGCAAGGGCATAGAAGATTCATATATTTATTGGTATACCTTACACATACATATGTGTACCTATATCCTTTAAGGTCAGGATAAATGTGTACTTAGGTATATTTTTGTTCATACATATTAAAGAGACTTTTTTGAAATGACTGACTATTTAAGTACCGTACCGTATTCGTTACAAGTTGTTTACATATATTGTCGAGAGCATTTGAGTATTAAACCAAACGGAGTAGCAATTGACACGTTTTCCCGTCTCCCGCATGTATGTGATATGAAACAATCATATCATCAATATTATCATACTAATTGTAAGGACTGACGTTTATCTGCTATTTGTACGTTGCCTACGAATAGACATCCATTTGACTTGCCCCTTCCCCGCAAAAAACGGGAGATTTTTTGTATAGAATGTGACAGACATTGCCATTCCGGCTGTTTAAATACTCAAAGTCGAGGGTAGGTTCAATTATCCACACAACAAGAAGTACAATAACTTGATTAACAAGAACAGACACTAAAGACTAATGAAAACTTTGACAGAATACGTATTATAGGATTTATACATAATATACATATATCTAACCCATTCAGCGCTAATCACGATACGTTGTCGTCACCCAATCTACACGCCATTTTCGCTACGAAGCGGAAAATGAATGTTATCAGCTACGCCGCAGCGCCACGAAAAATCCTTATCGGTGAATGGGCTAGATAATAGGAATTAAAACATTACCACTTTGTAACTCAATGAATCTAAGACATCAACAAACAATTCAGTAATAACTTTTTTTTTTATTGCCAATACTTTCCCAACGTAACAAATTAAGAGCCGTTATTCCTTAAAACAACGCCTTTTACTATCTTATCAGGATTTTTGCGGTCTATTTGTATGTCCTTTAGTGATTTTTTATAGAGAAATCTCGACTCACAATCCAGACGAAATTGAGAAAAAAACGAAATTAACGTATTTTTTGGCTGTTTTACTATGTATAATTAAGATACAACAGTTGTGAGGAGTTGTGAAGAGTACAAACAGTTGACTCTGTTAAATCGCTCCTACCAAGAAATCACGTTTTTATCTTAGTTTTAGGCCCACCGGAAAGCAAATCGCTTGTTTTAATAATAATAAAATAAAATGATATAGTAGTAGTTTATTTTTATCTTCGTGTCAGTTTTCATGAATCCAAGAATAGAAAAGTAAAAAGATTGAACTATTTGAAAGACACTTATACGGTACGCCTTAATTTAATACTCTGTATAGAAATTTACAGGACTTGGCCCAGTAAAGATAAGATTATTTGTAAACATATAACATTCATAAAAGTATACATATATATTCAAATACAAATTTAGTTTTAATTACCTCTTTCCACTACGATATAATTAGGCCCGACACTGTGCGTAGTTCCGTTTACATTAAAGCATGCCCGTACATGTATTTTATAACGTACTTTGAAGTACTTATATTGTTCTTTTTGTGTAATAAATACCTACATTTTGATTTTTGATTTCATAGACCGTAGGTTCAATAAGGGTAAGGGACATGCAAATCCCTGCCCGTGTTTTTAGTTTTTATTTTCTTACTTCCTCGCTTAACTAGCAGCATTTTCTCTAACCCCAGAGTAAAATTCCGTCTTTAGTGCTAAATTAAATACAATATACATATATTTTGGTCGAAATTTTAAGAGTGCAGATTAAAGAATCCATTTTTTACACATACTGAACACACAATTACAAGAAAGGTGGATCAAATTCATATTGAGGATTATTATTTTACTTTCTGTACATGTTCATTTGTAAAGACGCATCACACTACATGTATTTTTTAACATATTGTCGACTATGTTAGGAATGACTAGTAGAGGAATACGTCTGTGTTTTTTTTAACAGTCCAATTATCTAACAAATGAGCATTGCACACGCATATCACTAGATCGTCGACATTTTTATGGCGTCTTCTACTGACAAATAGATTTACCAGACTATATTTTACATAGACATTTGCTATACACTTCCTTTGCTTTTATCCTAAGAATTTACCATATTCATATGATAATGTTTTTAACCTTCGCTTGCATTGAGAATTCACTGAATAAGTGAATACAATTTGCAAACGTGGACGAGATTACCATCAAGTTGATGCATGTCAAATTTGACAATGTATAAGTAAAACCCGTTTTTAAGCAGTTTATTGAAGGTTCTTTTTCTTCATCTGCAGAATCGATTGCCAGTACTCGACTTTTTTTTCACTGATACCGTGACATCCTTCTTCACGTTAAATTGTAGTACGTCCACACAACATATTGTCTTCGAAGTATCTCAAGCCTGCGGATCTGTTCGAAGCAAAACAGTTTTTTAAAGAGTCGGTCGATTGTACGGTAAACTTCCAGTATCTAACCACTATTATTGTTCAGTCACTTCACTTTGAAACGTTGCATGTCCAACCGAAAATCTTGCAAGACGTCACGTCAGTGCTGCCAAGAATGTTCAACACAATCAAGTGTTTTTAATGCGCGATAAATATTTAAAACATACATCAATTTATCATCCAAGTATGAACACTAAACAGCAAAATATTTATAGCCTGTTTTTTAACGTGCTTTATCTTGACCTGATATAATAGTACATTACTACAAAATACGGAGAAATCACGTACTGAAGGCGTCACATATTGCTAGCCTCGTGTGAATAAACCGGTCTCAGCGTGATTGCATTCAATCATTCGCGAAAATTGTCAACTATAGATGTTTTTGTAATGTACTCGTACCATAATGACTCGTCCGTTTACGGATGCCGGCGAGCCTGTAAGTACTGCAAGCAGCGCCGCCAACAGAAGCAGTTGAGGGTGCAGCAGGGGGTTGGCGGCTCTGCCGCAAGCTCGGGTCAGGCGCGCCGCAGCGGGCTAGGCCGCTCAATATGGTAGCGCCGGTAGTTCTCTGCATCCAGTATGGTGATATACAGGGCTTCCGTTTTTTGAAAATCTATTGTGTGATAGGTACTATCCGGTGAGGGTGGTGGTACACCGTAAATGATTTCCATCAAGGTGCGTGTCCGCATCCCGGCCGCGGGTCAGTGTCCGTGCTGCGTGTGGCTACTGCGGGACGCCTCGGCGTCCTGCCTCGTAATATTAAATGCTTCCGTCTTTAGGAAATCTACTGTTTTATAACAGCTATCTGCATCGGCGTCTACCTCGGACAGGGATTTGCCGTGAGCTATATCGACTTTGCTTCGCGGTGTTTGTGGTAGTGACTGTAAACAAGATTATTAAATAAGATTCTGTCATAAATTTAATTTTTTTTTTATTTTTTTTTTTTTTTTATTTATTATGAAACAAACAGTCTTACAAAAATATTTTCACAAATTATTTTCTTATTTCTAGACCTATAGTTTCCAGAATTTTCAAATTTCCTTAATTAAAATTTATATTATATTTTACAAGCTTTTATCGCTGACTGTATTACTTTCCTTACTGACTGACTGTCTGACTGAAAGTCAACTTATACTCATCGATGCCAATCAATTAATCTAAGAAACCCAAACACAATAAGATTTGGTTGCTTCACCACAGAGTTCCTATGGCCACCTCCGGCCTCCATCATCCGATCAGCTCGATGGTACCATAACATTGTATTGTCTTCCAACCTACATAACCATATGAAGTTTCAGCTTATTCCAAGAATGGGAACTGCCAAATAATCAAGCAAAGTAGGGTCAAAAACTGTACATTAAAGATATTAGAAAAAAAAATAGTTAAGAGCTCTCAGAATTGATAACAAAACACATTTCAATGATTTTTAGAAATTTTGTCTGTTTGTCTGTCTGCCTGTTGATTTGTTAGAGCATCACGCGGAAACAGTCGAATGAATTTAGATGGCACTTTCACTGGCACGTTAAGGGGATCTCCTGTCAGGTTAAAGGCAAAAAAAAAACCGCGGACGAAGTCGCGGGCATCAGTTAGTAAAAATATATTTATGTTACAAGTTTACACCGCTGATTATACCTGTCTTCTACTCAAAGACCACGCTAATATTTCAGGATAAGTAGGTGATCCCTACGCTGTCATTGCTGACAATGGGTCAACGTAAACATAGGGCAGACGAATTCTATTATCGAGACGTTACTACGAGCTCCAACCAAGTTTAATGGGGTAGCGTTGTTTTATAATATAGTCCCTATGCTCACCGTCGGTTTTTATCATCAGATATACTTGATGCCCTCTTTTTTTATGAACATAACAAGATACAGCATACATAAAATACAGAGTCAGACTTGGTTTGCCAGACTATTTTACATTCAGTCGGTTATTTACATATAGAATAAAAACCGCAATCGAAGCTTAGCTCTGGTTGTATTCAGCTGGGATCATTATTTTTACGTTTGACATTTGAGGTTGTTATTTCAGTCTCTAGAATTAAAAATTAGGCTTTTAATAATTACTTTACGCAGTTTTTAAGGCAACTACGTAGCCTTTTTCCAAGCTCCACTTTTTTGGTTTCCTGCCTGATGTCAGAGGGCAAGCAGTATACGAGTATGTATAGGGACCCCATTGAGACAATTTTTTATGACGACTCTCATACTCATGATTCATAAGTTATGAACATTGCAAGGCTAAATAAAAGCATGTACAACGTAAAAAGTAATATACTATACCTTTGTCGTAGAGGGCTTAGACGTCTGGAGGTCCAAGTCTAAATATTGGAGGGTATCCGCTCTCACCTCCGCTGGGTAGAATGCCATAAGAGGCTGTGAAGAAATAAGATGCGTTTCGTTATACAGGTATATATAGAATTTTGCGTTTTGTGGTCTGACAACGACAATGTTTATATTTTTTATTTAATACGAAATTACTCGATGTTGCACAGGGCATCTCCTTGTTCAATGACATCAACTTATTAAGCTCGACACTTTGCAAATTACTTGGAAAGGTAAATTTCATTTATGGAATTGCCTATTAGCCAAACGACATCCATCCATTGATGACATGGATTGACGGGGAGAATTCGCATTCTCTCTGTCATCATCTTAACCCTGGGAAAACGAGTGCTGTAAAGGGCTCGAAAAGCAGGGTCATGGTGTTAATAAACGCGATTGATCCGTTCTAAAGTGTTTAATTTCAATGAATAACAATCGCGGTAACAGAAGACAATATGACATCCATGTAGATATTTTCAGATTCCTGTCATAAGACTTTAACCTGTTCGATGCCTTGTCAATTATAGATAAGCTATTATTCACACGCGACGTCACCGAAATGTCGTAACTTAAGTTTAAATGTATGCATTATGTTTACGGGCTCCGTGGTCTATGAGCTTTTAACCTTTTCCACGCCAAAGGCGTGTGTATTGGCACCGCAGGTTCAACGCCAATGACCGATATATCGGTCACCGACCACAGAGTAAAATAAACCTACACTATTAAAGCATAAAGTTCAACTTCAGTTTTGACATTTCGATGACGTGGCGTCTGAGTGATAGCCTGTGCGTCGAAAAGGTTAATGCGTCATTCAAGTTGGAGTTATGGTGCGGATAAAAGGAGGGGGTAAGTCACCTGGCCGGGGATGCTGTGGCTGGAGGGGCGGGGCTTGAGCGCGCGGTCCACCGCCGGTGGCAACGACGTTACGTTGCAATACTGCATAGACTAGAACAACGTTGCATATTTTATTGTTCTGCCCTCCGGCCGCCAAGCAACCAAGTGCAGGCCGCTACGGTTAAAACATTCGCTAAGCAGAATGTACAGACCTTGGCCTGTAATAATAAATGTCTCAAAACATGTTTGTCGACTTCAGCTTCGCTTCGGACCACAATTAAACGAGATCTAAGACATTTATTACTTTACAGATCTAAAAGACATTTATTACTTTACAAGCTACGGTACGTAATCTACTATTATCTACTCGCATATCACTACTATCACTAGTGCTTTAAAATGCGTTCAGAAATTATAGGCAATGTAAGTAACACTTTATTGTACAGTTGAAATAAAATTAATAGTTTAAAAAACTAAAACACACGCTTTTAGCACGCACTAAAAATTACAAAATAATTCGGACATTTAGTTTGATGACTCAAGAGTTTTCCCTTTGCCAAATCTTCATTAGATCGCAGGTAAACATAAACAATTTCAGTTCGTGACGAACGATAAATAATTATCTATGCCAAATGGTTATAAGTAAGTAATTATCTTTATTAAATATTTACTATGATTTATTTTGAAAGAAAGCGTGGAGCGTTTATGTAATCTTTACTCTTTTTGGACAAAACGCTCCACGCTTTCTTTCAAAATAAATCATAGTAAATATTCAAAAAAGATGATTACTTACTTATAACCATTTGGCATAGATAATTATTTATCGTTCGTCACGAACTGAAATTGTTTATGTTTACCTGCGATCTAATGAAGATTTGGCAAAGGGAAAACTCTTGAGTCATCAAACTAAATGTCCGAATTATTTTGTAATTTTTAGTGCGTGCTAAAAGCGTGTGTTTTAGTTTTTTAAACTATTAATTTTATTTTATACTTTTTAGTCTTACTAGTGGTTCTGCGAGCTGTAGACCTCGCGACCATCTGTTCTTATGCGCCTTAGGCCTGTGCGGCGCTTAATCTCTTTGTGCCAATTTTCATCAATTCTAATATTTTCCAAAAAACTAAATGACAAAAAGATTCTACAAAGTTAAAAAACCTGCTCACTCAATTTTCGCGAGAATTGGTAGATAAAAACGACCTGTAGAGGAGAACAGCCGGACATATGAAAGCATTTTTGACTAAGCTGAAACGTAGACCTTCGCTTACGCTCGGTCAATCAAGAGCCATAAAAGCATGTCACATGTCATATTTAGTGATTAGGTATATATTTACCAGACAAACATGTAAGTTACTCTTTTAGAATCTTCAAAACGATTTGGTAGGCAGGCACTATCAAATAATTTATTTATTTTATGATACTTGTAGTTAGTATAGGAAACAGATTATATGGCTTATCAATTCATCTTACTTAAATTAAGTAATTATAATCTTTAAAGAAAAAAAACTACTTCCTGGTCAAAGTTAAAGTTTGAGTTAGTTTGAGTATAAAATTTCGAAATCACCATAATGGATTCCATCATTACATTTGAATTAAAACGAAACTAAAATACCTTGGAGATTGAAGGAAACAAAATAAGAATGCTTCAAATCGATTGATAGGTTTGGAAATTATCGAGCAGTTCTACTTTGTCAACCCTGGTTTTCATCATTAGGTTTACTCCAACTAAATGATGGTTTCCATAAAGAAAAAATTAAGTTACTTAAGGTATCCGTCAAGCCATAGTGCATGTGCCGTTAAAATTTAAGGAATTCTCTCAATTCCTTAAGAATTCCATCATCAGAATAGAAATCAAATCAAAAAGATGAATGTCACAAATCTGATGATATTTAGAGCTAGGCTTATCGAGCAGTTCCGCTTTGCCGTCCTTGGTCTGCATCATCAAAGTCTGCTCTAATCAAATTATGGTATTAGTGAATGTTCAAGTTTATTAGGAAAACCCTTTAATCATAACGCTTGTGCCGTAAGAGTTTGAGGAGTTATCTCAATTCCCCACGAGTTCCATCATCAGGATAGAATTATAATCACTACACGTGTAAAACTAAGAAAATACTTCCTTTATTGCTCCGTTATCACAAGGAACTCTCAATGTTCCTAAGCGCCATAAACTCAGAAGTCGCTTAGGCCCTTTATGCCAATTCCCGCCATTATTTCCAAAAACCGTATCGACAAAAAAAAATGTAATGAATGAACTGGGTTACAACATTTCACAAGAATTGGTTGATAAATGCGACCTGTAGAGGAGAACAAATGGACAGACACCCGAAAGCATTTTTGTCCAAGCTGAAGCAGAGATGCTTCGCTCGCTCAGTCAATTATTATTCAAACTTATTTCGTATCCCATTCAGCAAACCCTTTCATTTGATACCCATATCATGGAGGTGCATTCCAAATTGCCTGTTAGCCATCTTGGATGTCCGCCATGTTGGATTTAAGTCACAAGACTATTTTTTTCGTGTTCCTGACAGCAAACCCTTTCATTTGATACCCATATCATGGGGGTGCATTTCAAATTGCCTGTCCGCCATCTTGGATGTCCGCCATGTTGGATTTAAGTCACGAGACTATTTTTTCGTATTCCTGACAGCAAACTCTTTCATTTGATACCCATATCATGGGGGTGCATTTCAAATTGCCTGTCCACCATCTTGGATGTCCGCCATGTTGGATTTAAGTCACGAGACTTTTTTTTTTTTTTTTTATGCTATAGGGGGCAAACGAGCAAACGAATCACCTGATGGTAAGCGATTAACGTCGTCCATGGACACCCGCAACACCAGAGGTGTCGCAAGTGCGTTGCCGGCCTTTAAGGTGGGAGTACGCTCTTTTTTTTCGAGACTATTTTTTTCGTGTTCCTGACAGCAAATTCTTTCATTTGATACCCATATCATGGGGGTGCATTTCAAATTGCCTGTCCGCCATCTTGGATGTCCGCCATGTTGGATTTAAGTCACGAGACTATTTTTTTCGTATTTCTGACAGCAAACCCTTTCATTTGATACCCATATCATGGGGGTGCATTTCAAATTGCCTGTCCGCCATCTTGGATTTAAGTCACGAGACTATTTTTTTCGTATTCCTGACAGCAAACCCTTTCATTTGATAACCATATCACGGGGGTGCATTTCAAATTGCCTGTCCGCCATCTTGGGGAGGCCGCCATATTGGATTTGTAATGACGTTTCTTAGCTAGTCATGTATTGTCATCAGAAGTCAGAGCATGTGCAAAATTTCATCATAATCAGAGACCGGGAAGTGGGTCAAATTAAGATTCCAAGATTTTATTACATACATAGTTACAAGTGAAGCTAATAAAAGCGTGTTAAAAATACCAGCATTACAAACCAGCATGAATTAACGGAACTGTAATTTTAACATTACCTCCCGTAAACAGTAGGTTATGAATGTGAGTTTAATTTGGAACAGCTGTCAAATTCAAGTGGGTGTCTATTATAGTATATATAGATATTAAAACAGTTATCGATACGAAACGCCAATTCAGTATGTTTATTAATATAAATAACACGACATTTGATCTCGAGGGACACAAGAATAGGAACTCCAGCTGGATTAATCGAACGAGCGAGCGAAGCGAGTGAGGTCTCCCAATCTACTTGGATTGACATATGGGCTCGTGTGCGTCACGTCGAAACTTTGAATACTAGTGGTTCGCCCCAAACGTCAACTCGCAACCTCTATATCTCGGCAATCCCTTAACCGATTCCGCTCATATTCGAACTTAAAATTTATATTTATCTCATCTAACCGCCTGCCAAATTTCACGACGATCCGATCAACGACACTCGAGTTATCGTCGAACAAACATACATCCAAATATCCATACATACATACATACATTAAAATGACGGATTGTCCAAGAGTAGACTGGTAGAACTCCAATAGTCATAGGCACCCAGCGTTGTGCGGGGGTGACGAAGCCAGCCGAACGGCAATTGTTTTTTGTGAGGAGTCAAAAATGGTTTGCTTGTATTCGCTTATTGTATGAGAGAACTATTATATAGTCTGACAAAACGATCGCAGTAACAGTACGGCAAAAAAACTATATTCATCCCTTTTTTTCAGGGTGATAAGACTACCGTAAGAAAGAGACAGCATGGTGCTCTCTAACCTGTTATTGTGGTCGATTGCTTGTTAAACTATATACACAACGGCCTCCTAGCCCAGTTGGTAGTGACACTGCCTACGAAGCAGGAGGTCCCGGGTTCGAATCCTGGTCAAGGCATTTATTTGTGTTTATCACGAATATTTGTTCCTGAGTTATGGATGTTTTCTATGTATTTAAGTAGTTATATGTATATGTCTATTATATATATCGTCGCCTAGTACCCACAATACAAGCCTTATTGAGCTTACCGTGGGACTAGGTCGATTTGTGTAAGATTGTCCCATAATAGTACATTGTGCATCTAGGGCGGTAAGAGGGGCATTACGTACGAGGGTCTATTGAAGCCCGACGCCGCAGGCGGAGGGCTTTAAATGACCCGAGTTAGTAATCCCCTTACTGCCCGTGGTACACATAATGTTTTTCATCACATTTGCGAGGAAATAAATAAACTCTCTATACAGGTAAAGAAACAATAGAATGAATTGATAGAATGATCAGCGGTAGTGTAGTTGCACAGTCCACAGTACTCCGGAGCGACTACGTGCTGCGAGCGCGTGCGGGGCAGGTCCTCCGCGAGCTCCGGGCGGGCGGTAAAGTAGTATGAGAATCCTTTAAAACCATGGGAATAATACAGCTCTTTAAGTGTAAGTATGCTTGCATATAATATCACCATTTACGAGCAGGTGTGATGAAAAATATTTATTATTTTATCAAAATATGTGCGGTGTGGTTACCGGGTGTCCTGGCGAGAGCTCGTCCTCCTCATCGGTGGCGGGCGCGATGGGGGAGAGCGGTGGGGGGAAGCGGACGGGCGAGCGCCGCCGCACCGCCGTCTGCGCAGCAGTCATCTGTCACGTCAAACCGACCAAGTATAGCTACAGCATAGAGGTATGCATTCGCGCCAACAGATAAGAAACTGCACTCTCGTATCTTCTAAACTCAAACAACTGGGTAAACTTTGATCAGTAGATAACCAAATATATTTTCTCAAACATGCAATGAAATGTTGTTATAACGTTCGTTATAATAGGCTTCAAAGTACCACGTTTCAGGCGGGGCAACTGGAGAGACACGTAATGAAATTTCATACAAAATTGAAGGCCTAGGCCGGGAAGTAATATTTTTTTAATTTTATTCCACATAAATGTGTGACACAGCAACATGGTTTTAGCCATTATAACAGTTTCATTACTATGGTTCATGATGACATTCTGCCATTTATTCCAGTACGCCTATTAAAAAAAACAATAAATTATATATTCGAATATATTAAGTCGATACTTAATCGATATGGACATGAACATAACAAATAACACATTATAAATTTAAACATTAGCGGTAAAAGTGTCTACTCAAACCGTGCCGTTTTGTTTAATGATAACATTCTGCCACAGTGCCTATTAAAAATAAAAATAAGTAATGATATTTTGAAGTTTTATCTATATAAAATGGACATCGACATGAACATAAGTAACAACACGTTATTGCAAATTTACTCACACAAATTTAGGTACATTCCAAATATTAAAATAAATTTAAACGTATAAGCGTCTACTCAAACCGCGTGTGAAAAAACGCCTAGGTATGTAGTTTTTTAATTATTTTGGAGGTTAAGTTAAATAACTTTGATTCTTTTAATCTATTTCAATGGTTTTATTGTTCATTGTTATTTATTATAATAATGTTGTCGTCGAGTTTTGAAGCAGAAATGACTATTCATTGAGCCCCACCAGAATTAAGTGCGAAATGCGAAAGTAAAATTGAATGGGCTCTAAATTAATTGATGGCGCAAATGACAAACGAGATGTCGGAAGGCATATGGCTACCCAAAATGCATGCGTGTTTAGTTAATATTACGATAACTGTTTAGACTAAATTGGTTTCTTGTTTAAGTGAGAACTGTGTCTGTCTATCTAAGGATAAGTAGGAATAACAAAAATTTGTAAAGAGGTTATAATTTTCATTGTCACAGAATAACAAGTGCTGTTCGTGTTTGGTACATTTTACATTGCGACATATTTATACATCATTAAATATTTATCGTTATAGACTAAATTCATGTTGGAATCACCACGAACTAAATAGCAATATTTGTGTTCGATATATTAATTCGTCAAGTCAACTTTTAGTTTTTCTAGAAATAAAACTATCATATTGTTGTAGATTTTTTTATTTATTTCATTGCATGTTTGAGAAAAGCACTATACATGCCTTGCCGTGAAAAGGGCTTTAACGGCTTCGTATGGTTACCCGGCCTCGCTAACGCTCGGCTCGTGTATATACATACTCACCCGTTAAACCCTTCTTTCCCGGCGTCTGCAGTAATGTACTATTATGTTGTGTGATATACTTACAAACACGGGGTCAGTGGACTCCATCGGTTCGTTGTATTTGGGGCCGAGATAAGCATCTTTTTGTAAGTTGCTCATTGAGGTTACTCCCAAGGTCTTGGGAGGCCGAGGCGGTACTGGCGGACCTGAAAAAATGTTTATTACAAGAGAAATGGGTGTAAGCGTGAGATTCTTGCACGACGGCCAAGCCGGTCTTTAACCGTCAAACATGTTTCAAAGGAGATTCCTTTCTAATTGGTACATTTAAGTAACGTATATATCCACTGATTCTATAATTTTCTAAACTTTTCCCTAGATTGTGTCATACGATTTAACGTAAGACTTTTATATCGTGAAACATTGGTAGCCCAACGTGCGATTTTCAATCAGAAGGTCGCACCTGCAATAGTATAGGACTATATGAAGGCTGCAATAATCTGACACATTCTTGTTTGTACCGCCATAGGAGCGTGTCACATATTTTTGCGGCCTTCAAAGCGTCATATACTATTGCAGGTGACTGTACCAATGAGTATTTAGGAACTTATGTACGAAATAAGGAATATCCCAATAAGACCTAGTTTACCCTCGGGGTTGGAAAGTCAGATGGCAACCGCTTTCGTAAAACAAGCGCCTACTCCAAATTTAGGGTGTCGTTGGCAAAGCAGACCCCAGGCTCCCCTCCGCAAGGAGGAAGAGATATTTTATATTGTGACATATATTGCCATGTGAAGCCACTGACGGCCTAATAAAGAGAAACCCACATAATTTGTACTTTTTTAATTTATCACCAATCAAATAGGTGATATAAATAAATAAATATTGTGGGACAATCTTACACAAATCGACCTTATCCCACGTTAAGATCGATAAGGCTTGTGTTGTGGGTACAGCCACGTCTATAAATAAGTATACACCTCGGAACTCATTACTGCGGAAAAAGGTTCAAATTGGAATACAGGTGTATATTTATGAAGCTGACCGTACTAGACGATGATATTTATAATAGATAGATACATAGAAAATATCCATAACTCAGGAACAAATATTCGTGATAAACACACAAATAAATGCCCTGACCAGGATTCGAACCCGGGACCTCCTGCTTCATAGGGAGGATCAGTACCGACTAGGCTAGGAGGCCGTTTTTATTTTTGCATTTGTAACCCATCAAGCAAAATAAAACCTAATCTTTATGCTTCTTAATTTTAATTATAGACTCAAGAATGCGTGAATAAAATTTTCGAGGTTCCATGAGGAACCTCGAATAAAAAAGAATCCTGTAAAGGATTCTTGTATAACAAACGTACCATCGTCCTGGACCCCGTTCTTCTTAGGGCTGACCGCCAATTTAGTGAAGGATTTTGTCACAGACCAATCCCCTGAAACACGAATATCACATTTAAATCTGACTTATCCCCCTGTCAAGTCTGCTTATCAAGATTTGAATAATACAATGCACATGCGTTTCTTCCCTTTCATGCTTTCATCCATAGTAATGAGCATATTTTAAGAACCAAGGCTGAATGAACTGCGCACAAACACGGGGTTAACGACAAAGTAACTGATACAGTTTCCATATGGATAATAAGTATGAAGCGTCGAAAACAGGCACAGATATGGCTTCAGAATTGGTTTGCTGCGTAGTATCGGATCACTCACAAAGCCTTAATCTATACCGTCAAGTAAAAGCTAAGAAGCTCAAAAGTACCTATTCCTTTGCCATTTGTTGAGGGCGGCTGTGCTTGATTGTTATTATGAAATAGTAAGATAACCAACATGAGAAACATGAACATGAGGGTTCGGGTTGAGGTAAGTTTTCATGATTGATTTTGCCTTGGCTCAGGTACAACTGATTGGGGAGCTACAATGGGAAACCTCATTTAGTGCCAGGGCTCTTCTCATTCTTCTTTATCCAGTTGATCCGGGAGAAAGGGAAGGGCTTCTGAACGGCGCTTCCTGGCGGCAAGCGACCGGTAAGCGATCTCCCGAGGATTTCTTACCGGTGCTGCAAATATCCGGAGCGGAGTTCCGCACAGGGAGGACTCTCATTGAGGGAGAGAACTTCCGAGCGTTGGCTAGAGCCCCCCCCCCCCTAGCCAGCCCTTGCCACCGAGATACGGAGGAATGCCGATGTCCTATATAAAGCTGCGGTCCCGTACCCTGTCTAGGCAGTAGGCCTATGACGGGCTAGGGGTTGCCACTTCTGGCCGGTGCCGGCGTGACGGCTGCTAGGATGACCTCTTCTATAAAAACATCGCTGAATCCTGAGGGTGTGGAACCCGGGGCAACGACGAAGCCCCGCCGGCTGCATGTCAGATGTTCCGAGGGTCAAACATAAAAGTTGATATCGCTTACCTATGTTAGATTGGCTAGCGTTGAGCGACTTGCACTCGTCTTCGCTGAGGTTAGACTCGTTCTCCGAGAAGTCGGGGTTGTGCTGCCGCAGCGGCTGGCTCAAGTACATCTGGTTGCCGCGGCTGTCGCCGGCCAAACCCCGCCGGCTGCTAGTCACGATATTGCGGGTGTCAAAAGTAAACGCACGGGAATCCTAGAAAATGATGATTGATGTATATTTCATTACATTTCGATGTATTGCACGTACAACGTAGATATATTAATGGCTATTAGGCTCAGGTGGTAAAGCGATCATTTTAGTTCCAATTCCCAAATTTAAATTACACTGGATTTTGCAATGTGTGTAACTGTCAAATAATAATATAATATTAATAATATTTCGGGACATCTCACACAGATCAACCTAGCCCCAAACTAAGCAAATCTTGTACTATGCGAATTAGGCGACGATATAAATAAATGCTTATATAGATAAAAACATACATATATAGGTACATAGGAAACATCCATAACTCAGGAACAAATATTCGTGATAAACACACAAATAAATGCCCTTACCAGGATTCGAACCCGAGACATCCAGCTTCACCAGAGTAGGCAGGGTCACCACCAACTAGGCTAGTTAGGCCGTGACCGATGACCAAATAATGTATGACGACGTATAGCTCCATCTAATCTTGGTGTCGAATTTAATGCTCAATCATAATGTTTTCCCTCGTATTTTCTCGGAAAAGCTCGTATTTGTCATGCTCATGCTACTTCAATCGACCGCGGTACTTTTAGTACTGTCACAAAAAAATGCGCTACATCTGTACACATCTTAAAAAAACCGATAAATCTTTGGCACCTGTCATAAATGTAAGAATATTTTAAAGTAGAACATCATTTACGGAGTTTACCTGGGCACGCCTGCCGGTAACGCACTCCGATATCCGGATGTAGGGTCCTGTGCCCTCCGGGCCTTCCAAACGATCGTTCCCAGCCATACTGCTCAAATTGTTCTGGTATGTACCTAGAACGGAAATATAGAGGCGTAAGAAATAATCGAGCGCAGAGTTTGACATGTTGCCAGTATAATATTACATGTTGCCCATCCCTATCGGATGACGCAATCTCTTTCTTATTCACAAAACTCCGACTGTATGAACTGCTCGGAATAATCGTAAGTCGAGCTCGCGAACATTTGAATAAAATACCATTGGTGATATAGCCACGGGCCAAAAATTAGGAATTCGCATTGACAAATTCGGAAAAAATCGCAATAGGCTTGACAAACGACATCAAAGATAAATATACATTTAACGGCTTACCGAAAGAGCGAGCGAAGCGAGTGAGTACTCCCAGTCTACTTGGATAATCCGTCGGTTGTATGAATGTTTGTTGGACGATAACTCGAGTAACGTGGTCGGATCACCGTGAAATTTGGCAGGTGGTTAGTTGAGACAAATATATTTTTTTAGTTCCAATATGAGCCAAGTCGGTCGAGGGGTTGCCGATTTAGGGGCCGCGAGTTCACGGTCGGGGCCAACCACTAGTTACAACGAAAAAAGTATGATTTATAATTGACGCCGACCATACATTTTGTGGTCAATTGGAAGAATGTTATGTACAAATTCGTACAATTTTACTAAGTTACTCAGACTGGGATTTTACTGAATCACTACATACATAAGTGACTGGTTCAGATGTATTCATGTAGTACCTGTAGTCTTATGTTTGTTACTTTATTTTCTTACTGAATCGGTAAAATAAATACCGTTAGTATACTTATTACAATCTTTTGCCGTTGTCAATATTTGATTGGGTTGCCGAGCGGTACCCAGGAATATATAAAACGGGAAAATGCAAAGCTAAGCCGAGCTTAAACGACATGAAAAATCATTCGCAGTTTAGCTAAAGCGATATTTCTATCTTCAGCAAAAATGTAAATTGACAAATATGGTTTTTAACACTCGTAAATAACGAATTAAGTAAACGATGATGTGATAAAATCTTGCACTTAGATTCTAACCTACTTTTAATAGCTATATCAATATAACATTACGCAAATAGGTGACGGTACATTAATTCCGCTCAGGTGTCCAATAAACTGTTACAGCAAAAAGGCAGGTCAAACTGAGAGGTGACAGGTTGTTTGTGGGGCATTTAAGATGGCTAATTGACTTGACACAAGTAAAAACAGTCAGCAGTGGCAGAGCGAACGAGCTCTTCAAAATGATCTTGGCAACACTTAAATGTTGTGACAAAAAAAGTGTCAAGATCTATTTGAACACCCCGCCCACTCAGTTACTTCTGCTACTGACAGTAAGAGGTGACAGTAAGAGAACGTACTCGCCGGCAGTGTGAACAGTCAGCGATGAACTAAGTATATAACCCTCTTTTTTATTTAATCGGGAGCGATTTTCTTGTGTTGGTTTCTCGTGCCAGAAAATCGCCGATGGCTCATCGCTCATCGCATACCCGCGCTTGGTGGGACCAGGGCCTCTTCCACGCAAATCGAACGATTGTGGATTTGCATCTCCATCTCTGTCACACTTGCATATTTGGAGTGACAAAGAGGTTTTCCCGTCAATGCTAATTTTCGATGTTCGTGGTAGGCGTGCAGTGGCTAACTGACTATGTCATCCTCATTGCAACTGCATAAGGTTTGCCGATGATAAGTGTTTTAGGTGGCACTTCAATTTGCGTGTTGGCCCAAATATTCCTACTAAATTACTAAGAAGTATGAAATGAAGTGGCAGCATTAAGGATGTTGCTGTTTGTACTGTCAAGTAGTTTAACCTTTTGGCCGCCGGACCCTGTTCGCCAAGACGCTCACTCACACGCCAGAGCAAATTTTAAGTAAACAACTAATAAAAAGTTTAGGGATTGCAAATAGTGATATCGATATTCATAATTAAAGGTGGAATTCTTCTCAATTTGCCTTTTTTTATTTCCAAACTTAGATTTCTCTCAAAATTTCTAAACTAAACAGATTTACTATACAAGAAAATGTTGAAAATAAAGGACTTTATCATGAAAAACAACAACTAAACATTATCGAATCATGAAGTAATATCACCGCACTAGTCTGTACGAGTAGTCTTCTATACATGTCAACGGCGCGCAGGGCACGTCTTTAGTTCCGACTGACAAATACTGTTTACGCGCGAGTTAAGTAATAATAGCGTCTGAGTCAACGGCATAAGCGCTTGTCGGTACGTAAACTTTATAAACCATAAGATTAGGGACGCGCATCGTGTCTCGATAAATTTACATACTTACCGGAGGGTTTTCGGAGAAAACTAACAGGTGGATTTAATAATATATATATATATATATATAAAGTATGTATCAGAATGAAAGGCAAAACAAGAAACCCGTTAATGTTTAGATCATAAATATGAGCATGGTACTTACCTAATTCATCAAAAATACGACAGGTTTTACGTGAGGTATAAAAATATACATTTATTATTATTGTGTTGCACCTCCCCTGTATTATTTGTTTACAATCTTATAAATGACATTTCTTAAATTACCAACTGACAGACAGGCGTCAAACCTTGTTGAAGTTTGGATTTTTACCTAGTTACAAACAAATAGTTAACAAAGCGCTTGCGCGTTGCCTATGACTACAGCCATTATTAAAATAATTACCTAGGTTACTTATAAACAGAACTCAAAGCGCATGTGTATTGACATAACAACGTTAATGTTAATTAGTTGCCCCTAGCTACATATCAACAGTACGCAATACGCATGCACTGTCAAAAATCAAAAACGTAAACAAACCCTATAGGATGTTACAAAAACCATTAACCGACTGCAAAAATATGGTCTTCGAGTAATTCATTTAGTAATTTTATGCCATAAAACATGTATTTAGGCACGTGAAATGCACGTCATTACATTGTACTCGAGTTCCCCGTCAACCAGTTTTAAGGTTTGCTCTTCGTTGTGATACATACTGTATATATCGGTTATATATATATATCGAGTTAAAATGTAGACCTCCGCTGTCACTGCGGTCAATAATTTATTCGGCAAATAAACCGCAATGGACAATTTACTGAAGAAGCTGCCTAAACTTTATCCATTATTATGCCTTTTTTTTCTACATATACCTACTTACTACGAGTAGTTACCAACAATGACAATAATTGGCAATTAAATGTTTGAACGCTTAAATAAAACCAGATTCGTGAAAACATATTCATTTTAAAAACTTGCACATCAATTGAACTTTCCCATCCCTAGCTGTCTTTTATACATGCCAACGGCGACAGTGACACGGAAAAATGTAGAAATTATAAGCATATTTTTTAAATCCTTTATTATGAAACAATGGATTCATATACCTGCTTAAAAAGTAAATGTATGAAAAAACAAAGGGTCAACAAGTTGACACGAGTACAAAATAATTTTTAAATTCTATTATTTTACCATTTAGTAAGCGGTTGAAACTTTGTCTTGTATACAAGACGACGGCGTTAGTGTATCGTACTATCGTTGTCTTGTATAGGTGACAACGGCGGTCAAAGGGTTAAATTTCTGTGCCCATTCCTACCTTGTCACATTGACTATCCAACATGAAAACCGGTAGCATCTCATATTTTTGTCACTGTGACAACTTTACAAGGCATGAAGAGACACAGAAACTCCTTGACCACAGTGATAGAAATTTTACCAAATCTGGCAAATCTAAAGAAGACAATAACAAAGTATACATTATAAATATTCGCCAAAGCCTGAAGTAGTTTAACGATACGATATGCCATTATTATTTTTAAAAAACTGTCCAAGTGTGTGAAGCAATGCTCAATGTAGGGTTCATACAACAATACAATATGCAGTTAAATCAATGTGTCTTCAAAGCACTTTCATTGTTTTATTAAAGTATTTTCAACAACTCAAATATGGTATAGAATGTTCAAAATTACTGATATATGTATGTTCTCAATTCGTAAGGTCTGACCGAGACTATGGATTTTGTTTTAACGGAGATGGAGACTAGTATTATTTAGTTTGCGGCAGAGAATCTCGGTCATATCTTATTAATTGTTCATATTTATTGAGCTTGTACTCTGAAAGTTACAAAATAAAAAAATAAATGTTTATAGCTAATAAATAAATTAAAATGTGAAAATTAATTGTAGCAAATCATTCAACTAGAACGGAATAAGTAATTCTGTTCTGTTCTAAGGACATCATATTGTTATGGCTTTGTTACTTGTTGTATTCAAAAGTTGTATCTTAATGATAAATTAAATGATATGGTGATAATGATGATGAATTGTAGGAAATCCTAAAAACTAGCACATGTCTTAACACTTTGGCTGTCCGTGCATTACATGTAATTCACTATTGGGACTTATGGCAAATATGTGTTGGTATATATACATCTGACGTCCATGCATTACATAAAATGCACGCACTTTCGTTGATATGGAGGACAGCCAATGTTTATTTAAAATATTAGTACACACCATTAAGAACCAGTAGCAGTAAGGTACTGCCCTATTATATATGTTGACACATTGATTGTTGATTGAATTATCTAGGTTCTGTATCTATAATTAAATCAATGACAAAGTAGCGAATAACTTCAATAACCAATTTGAATTGAATATTACTATTTTTGCGTTCAGAAACCAATGTCTGAAACATGCGAGGCATTTATTTTTTACATATTATGCCCATGGGAATTGGATGTGTCTCAATGACACTATCAATGTTGATTATTATCATTATTCACTTTATTCGTTTCTTTTGTTAGGCTTAGTATTTTGTTTGATTAAAAATATAACACAAACACACAAAAACATTAATAATATAATAATTCCATCCTTACCTTTTCAACAACTGCTTGCTAATATTAGATAACTACACAGGGTAAAATTTAAGTTATTATAATGTGGAAAATTTTCCTATAACTGTCTTTTATTAATTAAATAATTTCCTCAAGTATCATTTTCAGCAATAGCAGTAAGTAATTACAAGAAACATTTCCAAATAATTTTGACAGTAATATGAAATAGTGCTCACCATTTTCAGTGGAAGTATCCTCAGTAGCCCTCAAGCCACACACGGTGCAGATGGCATCCACCCATTTCTCCATCTCAGCCTCACAGTCGGCTTCCAGGTGGTAGGTTCTGGACTGGGTCTGTATAGTGAACACTGATCCTCGGAGCTTAGGGTCTAACAATCCACTGCCACTCCGTTCCATATGAAGCCCCGCGTCCACCTAGCAAACACAACTTACAGCACAGGAGGAAAATGTCAAATAACAAAAACAGGAAAGATTTACATTATTTAAATGTAACACCTGGTGTTGCCAATGCATTGATTCACAAGACCGTTATTCATTTGCATAGTATTGCAAATTTGATATATGCACTGGTCAATGTTATTGCAATAAAAAGTAAACATATCAAAACATTTTCTAGGTTGTTACATGCAAAACAGTTTTACTAGTTCTTATTTAAAAATGTAATAAATTGAAATGAATAACAGAGAATTATTGGCAAGCTTTTCCCAGTGTGGTACCAGTTTGGTTTGTTTTAGCTTTTCAGTCAAATATTTACTTTATATTCGTTTTCTCACAATGGGTGTAGGCAAAACTTTAACAATAATATAAGATTAACACACATATTGTACATAATTTAATTGTAACTTAATTAAATAAGTACTTGTTTAATACCTGTTCACATAAATCAAGGTTGATAGTGCCCTTGAGGCGCCTGCAATTCCTATCGGCATAGTAGTCCAAAAAGTATTGTCCAGGTAGTTCACCTGAATGTCTCAAGGCAAACCATCTCCTTCGCCATTTCTAAATACAGAAATTAAAATAAACAACATGCAAACTAATACAACACGAAACTATACACATATCGGTATTGATTACATTCTAATCAAACTGACTAACCTAGGTCCTAGATAATTCGATCAAGGATCAATGTGTCAACAAAGGTAAAAGTTGCTTTATGACTTACCGTTCTCCATATACGTTTCGTCGGCGGAGATTTGGTCAACCAGCCCTCAAACACAATATTTTTGGACATTGTTCTAATTAAAATAAACTTAAACCTAGTAAAATGAATCACTTTTAACTTAAAAACTACTACATTTAAAATAATAATCGAAAATATCTAAATTGCGACTATTGTGCATGCATGTCCACAGACTGAAAATTTAAAAGTTGAGATGTACGTAATGTTGCCAGAGACTAATTAAAGTACCTATCGATTAATCTGACAAGTCAAGGCTACAGAATTATAATTTTTTAATTGTGTGCGTCCAATTTTTCAATATGAAAAACTTAAGGCGGCATATAAATTTAAAAAATATCTTCTGTAGCCTTGGCTTGTCATTCTTGTCAGACTAAAGCCCCTCATTCACGGCATTCATTTAGTTTAAGGGGTCTGCAGATAATCGCGTACAACTTTTAATGCATGGGTCGCTATTCATAATAATTATTCACGGGTATTACATGGGGCGGTAATCGGGTCCCAATTATAGGCCTCGCCGCGTATAATAAACGGAAGGGAAGCTAGGGCATCCTGGGAAGTGGAAGGGAGACGCAAGGTACCCTAGATAATCGGAACCCGTTGGTCGCTCCATGTAATCTTTTTCTTCCTAGCGTTTTCCCGGCTTATGCTGCGGCTCAATGTCGGTATTACACGGCCGTCTCCTTTTAATACACGTTTATACTCGGTCGTGGATTTTCACGACATGACATGATCGAGTCGTCACGACACACGACCCAGTGGGGGAGCAAAATGTATGAAGTTCCATACAAAGTGTCGTCACGAGTTATCGTTGTTATCGTTGTCATCGTGTGTCGTGTTGGGGAAATCCACGAAGTGACTTAAGTGACTATTGCAAAACCGAAACCGTTTTTGCAGATCTGAACTTGATTGAGGTCTTTCTACTAGGAATCACGACCTAATTTGATCACGATGATAAAAAAAAATTATAGGTTGCCACTACCTACGTCCTGCTCATAGTAAGTTCATACTAAAATGTGAAATTATTTGGTTATTTATTTATACATTAGGATCGAATCAGCTCAAAATTCTGACTAGCATGTTAACACTTTGACATTCTGTGTTATGAAATTTATGGAAACTTGGCTTATGTGGGCATTACATGGGGCGACCCGATTAGACTTGTATTACAATTAACGAAAACCAAAACAAGTCATGATAGTCGACCGAAGCATGTCTCTCACCATGACCAACAACCTAAACCTGGAAGTCGTACCGGACTTCCTCTATCTAGGCTCTGTCATTACTAATAATGGGTCCTATGAGAAAGACACCAGAAGGCGCATTGGCATGGCGAAGACTGCTATGACCCAGCTGGACCGTGTATGGGCCGACAGAAAACTAAGAAGCGGCTAGTGACCACCCTTGTCTTGTCCATCTTCTTATATGGCGCGGAGACTTGGACCCTCAAGAAAGCTGATCGCACAATCTTTTCTGTTTTGTCCTAAGGTGGAGTGGTAGAGAATGCCCTATGCCATTAAGTCCGCCTTTTGTACGATAAGTTTTTCTTTTAATAAAGCAATAAAGTTTAAATAAATAAATCAATAAATATTCTGGGCGATTTTCATCCAGCTTCGTTCGGTGAGTAAACAATCAATCATCCCCTATTTTCCTACCCTCAGGTTTATTTTTTCCAAATTGATATGGGACGAACTTCGAGGTATACTCTATTGGATAAAAAATAATTATCAAAAATCTGACAACTCTGTAGAAAGTTATGCGTGGTCATATGTAACAATCGGTGAGTGAAAAATCAATCATCCCCTATTTTCCTACCCTTACGGTTGGTTTTTTTGTTCCAAATTTATATGGGACCAACTTCAAGGTATACCCTTTCTAATAAAAAAATAATTATCAAAATCGAACTACTCAGTAAAAAGTTATGCGTGGTCATACATAAAAAAAAATATACGCGTCGACTTGAGAACCTCCTCCGTTTTTTTCGTCGGTTGAAAAGTGGTACCTTTTACTAAAAACAAGCACATATATTATTGTAAAGTAGTATTTAGATACCTACCTGTATTTATTTATTAAACCCAGCATTTACTTAGTTTTAGTTGTAGTTAATTTTGTTTACGTTAAGTACGTGTAAGTATAGAATATGCCTCCTGCCGCCCGAAGGTCTATATATCCACTTCAATGTTTTGTTTAATTGCATTAGTTTTGTTTTATTCGATTTTGAATTACATTCACTCAGCAATGGATTCAAATTTGCTTGGAATTTCTGTTGCATTGCAGAGATTATTTTATGTTTTATGAGATATATGAATAATATATTAATAAAAACATTTTTATCATTTTTAGTAGACAACGACATGTCAGTTCTTTCCTGGTCCCAATTTTACCACGCTGACAAGTGTGACAATTCCTAAAATACTGAATTACTGGCGATTCAGGCGTCCATAGGTTACGGAAACCGCTCACCACCGCGCAGGCTGTATGTTGTTAAATAAAATCCCGGAGAATGATCTTGTGTCGGAATTTCGTGACATAATGTCCTAATAAGTTTTTAATGGTAATAATAATGTTTTTATTCATAATTTTTAAGAAAAAAAACCGACTTCAATTGGACTTCCCGGTAAATGTTTTTTTTTTGTTATTTTTCCTTACACCATGTTTCAAACTTACATACATACATACATACATAAGGTACCGGAGGGTAATAAGGCCTAGCTAAGGGAGATTTGTCATAAAACGGAAAATAGCTGCTCTAATCGATATATTTTAATGTTAATAGGTTGCCCAGTTCAAAAATTACATAATAGACTTAAACAAGGTGAGGTGAAATCTTATAAATATAATAAATATATAGTCAGATCAAATACCTCAAATTGGACGTATGTACGTTTTGCTAACTAACTAATCAAAATAGACGAAAATAATGAGTTTCAGAGTTCATCTAATATACACTGTAAGCATAATTTAGCATTTTTTCCTAAAACACAAAAATATGTATTTTGACATGTAAGGCCTTATTTCACATATGGCATATAGCCATCATTTACATATCTAAAACACGAGAGCAATTAGGCCTATAGAATAATATTGTAGGCTTTATTAACTACCAACCAAAAATATGAATAAACTTACATAAAAAAGTCGATCACAATACATTATCCAAAAATGTAAGAAAATATAACATATTAGTAGAGAAGGAAATTAGTGCAAATTAATCCTGATTAGCGTAATATTACAAGAAATATTTCATATTTTTTCGAGCATATTTTTGTTAATCAAGCTACCTGGCGACCGAGCTTAATAAATAACGTCATACTGTGGGTAAAGAGCCACCAATCAAGGAAGTGCCGACTTGTAGTTTCTTTATCGTTCACTAGGTGTCACCTACAGAGGCAGTAGACGCGAGCGCACATTTTGAATACGAGTTTGGCGACTTAGGCCTTATAACCCGACAAGCCTTATTACCCTCAGGTACCTTATTACTACCAGGGTTCTGAACTGCTCTCCTAATTGCTCGTTAACATGAGTCCATTAACGAAAACCGCACACGCATATGTTTCACCAAACCTGAGCTCCATTAGGTGCCAGGGTTTAGCATCAGCTTCATCTTGTGAACTGCTCTCCTAATTGCTCGTTAACAGGAATCAAATCATGAGAACAGCAGTCGCCTATGTTGCACAAAACCTGAATTCCGTTTGCTACTGCCAGGGTTCAGCACCAGCTAGATCTTGTGAATTTATCTCCTAATTGCTCGTTAACACGAGTCCAATGACGTTAATAGAAGTCGCGTATGTTGGACCAAACTTGAGTTCCATTAGGTACTGCCAGGGTTCAGCATCAGCTCCATTTATTCCTCATGATATCCATCATTAAAATATAATTCGAAGGAATTTCGTAACAAACAAATGATGAATGTCTCAAATCAGAAGATACAGCTGGAGCCCGCAAATTATAGAGCAGTTTCTCTTTGACATCCCTGGTCGTCATCATCAGGTCTACTCCACCAAACACCAGTTTGTAAAGAAATGCTCGAGTTTTTCAAGAAAATACCCAAATTACTATGCATGTGCCTTTCAAATTTGAGAAGTTCCCTCAGTTCCTCATGGATCCCATCATCAGAAATGGATTTTGAAAAAAACGGGACCTACCTGGAACCATCTACTTTCAGAAAACAGAAAAAAATTCTAATCGGTTCAGTAATGACGGAGTTCTGATGTAACATACATAAAAAAGAAAACAGTCGAATTGAGAACCTCCTCCTTTAGAAATATTGAAGTCGGTTGATAAATGACATGTTGGCGGAAACAAGCATACAGCTCGCACAATAGTGAGCGGCCCCCTTGGCCACAGACGCATGTACTCGTAATATCAGTAATATAAGAGCCTGGGCAGAGAGTACCTTTTTGTACCATACGGGCTCGAAACTCTTGGTCCATGGGGTCCCAGCACACACAAGTTTTTCGTAGAAATCGCGAAACGTCTGGTTGATGTTACTGGTGACCGAAGAGCTGGCTTCCTCGCACAACGTATCAGCATTGCGATACAACGAGGAAATGCCGCCAGTATCCTAGATACAATGCCTCAAGGACCTATTTTAGATTTAAAGTAGAGGTAGGTAGTTAGGTAGCTTACACTTACTGTATATATTTCGAAATAAATGTAATAATGATGTTGACAATGTCGCCCCTGTCGCAGTGCGCACACGACTGAGCCTAAACTGAACTTAAACTGAATCGCGTTAAGACGTCATGGTAAGGCCCCTGAGCCTAGACTAAGCCTAAATGGAACCTAAACTGAATCGCGTTAAGACGTCATGGTAAGGCCCCTGAGCCTAGACTAAGCCTAAATGGAACCTAAACTGAATCGCGTTAAGACGTCATGGTAAGGCCCCTGAGCCTAGACTAAGCCTAAATGGAACCTAAACTGAATCGCGTTAAGACGTCATGGTAAGGCCCCTGAGCCTAGACTAAGCCTAAATGGAACCTAAACTGAATCGCGTTAAGACGTCATGGTAAGGCCCCTGAACCTAAACTGAACCTAAACAGAACAGCGTTAAGATATCATGGTAAGGCCCCAGGGGTCATCAACAATGTTTTCACCTTTTTCACCAAAGAATACTGTTCAATGTGTAGTATGTCATATAGGTCAACGAATAAAAAAGCTAATTCCGATGTGTATGAACTAAAGTAATTTATGACTCTATCTAGTGGTTGTTTAAGTTACTTTGAAAGGGAATGTCTTTAAAACCTCGATGAGGACTATCATTAGGTACCACATCTTTCATTTAGATTTTTTTTATGATTGCCATCTCAATCTAGCTAATAGAAAAGGCGAGTGGCGGCCATTCCAATCTTATGACAAGTATCGATACATTCTTGAGATACCTAATACCTAATGTAGGTAATAATTTTGCTTTTACTAATTTTTAGGTATGATTATGAGAACGTCCAAAAACCGCGGTTGCTATCGTAAAGTGGTGGCTAACCAAAATTAATATGCGGTCGATGAGCGCACAGTAAATTTAGATGGAATTATTTTTCATAGTGTTTTAGCCACATCAAATTAAAAAGAATTAAATACTCTTAAATAATACTAAATAAATACTTTACATATAATTTATTTTTTCTTAGGTAAAGATTGCTATGTGAAATCTCGGTAAGTACAAAAATTGAAAGTGGAATTTCTGACATAATTAATTAATTGTTGGTTGGTTTTAGCGATATAGCTATATACCTAGTGTATTCGCAAAATGAAATTAAAAAAAAAAGAGTAATGAGACAGGATGTAAATATAGGTACTTCTCAAGATAATAGTATATTTTATAAAACTTTACATCCGCCATCTTAGCTTGGCCGCTATTTTTGTTGACTTTGAGATGGATCATTGTTTTTTAACATCTTTATAAACAGGACGGACTGCTGTAGGTATGTAGGAAATTTGGTACCCCCATATAACACCGATTTCTTGACTGGCCCTCGAAATGATCGGCGTAGTAATCCAAAAAGTATTCACCTGGGTAAATGTTTTATGGCAAACCATCTCTTTCGTCATTTTCAAATATAGAAATTAAAATAAACTACAAAGTATGGTATATCACCGGTTAATGCCTACTTACTATACAAATAACCGGTTATTAACCGATTAACCGGTGTCCGAATTTTGCCCGGTTTGCACTTCCTAACGCAAACGAATGCGACACGTCACTATTCACATTAATTTCTAATCAAACTTTATATACATACATATACATGTATATTGCATATACATACGTACCTTAATCCATGTATGCTTCTTCGGCGGGAATTTAGTGCACCAGATCTTAAGCACAATATCTTTGGACATACTTCTAATGACAACCAAGTATAAAATGAATCGCTAATATTAAAAATCACTAAATTGAATTACGTTTTATGTGCGTATTTTGCAGAATCACAGCTCGAGTGCTAATGTTGCCAGGGAGTAATTAAAGTAACGATCGGTTTAAGAGGTATAAATGTCACCGGTAATTGCACGGAACTTTCGATACATTGCCGACTATTAAGGTACAATGAATGAAGCGGTCAATCAAATGCAGCAACGTATACAAGTGCTTGGAGCTATAACGACGGAACTTTTGCAGATCAATTAACGATGCTGCCATATCCATTTTATGTTTGTTTTGGTATTTTATCTTATCTAACAAGTAATCATGGATATGTACTTAAGAAGTTACCAAAGTTTAAAGTATATACAAGCAACAATTTTGACGCCATTCGTTTATTACGTGAGACAATTTATTGGTGAACCATATCTTACTTAATTTGATACGGAGGTGCAGACCCGCCTGCATCCCCTGCACTCGTGCAGGTGAACACTGTCCGTCAAGGGTGTTTATACACAGGTGCGGCCATACGCTAGATGGTAAATAAAATCATGAAGAGCACATAGATGTTATTGTTTTGAGATTATTTTATAGAAACTGTTCTACATGCTTTCAGTTGAGAAATCAACATGGATTGAATTGTATCAGTAGTTTGTTGGTAATAGGTATTATATTTTATGCCACACTTGGCCATAAAGTGTATTTTTCGCACGCTAGAGGTAAATAAAAAAGGGAGTGTTTTAATTTATCGCCCCTCGTTGCGAATTTCCTATTTTTCGCCCTTGTCTCGTAATGTACTACTTGCTTTACCCGTTGGACTAGGTAGGCTCTTCACTGTAGGTAGGGACCACTTCTACCAGTAGTTGCTAAGTTCAGTACTTGCAATATTGCATACCCTCGTTACTCTAAGCTATGCCTTTTCCTCTTCATCTTTCAATTTCAATTTCATCTAGCGCATTTAACTGTTGCTTGCATCAAAACACATGCAACTATCTTAGTCGTCAAGTTTCAGTCGCCAAGATGTGTGACGAGACCATCTACGAATACTTACCGGATTATGTGGCTTATTCGCTTATTTACCATGAAAACTATGGATGAGGACTATTAAAAAAAACGAAATTACTTAATTACGTGCTAGTGCACAAACTGAGAGAAAATCACAAAGCAGTCAACCCATCTGCAAGGAGCAGTACCTATACCGGCAGAAAAGATTTTTAGTCCCGGGTGATAATGATAGCAATTGTCCAAACAATTCATATTGGCAATGTTGCCACATGTTTTATAGGGAATATAATAGAACTAGATGAAAACCCGGCTTCGCTCGGGTAAAATAGCAAGTGGGACGCGGTGCCTTGCTTAGCGCAATCCATCAGCGGATGGGAGAGCATTGAAAATAATTTTAAGGTCGCACACTTAACTGTTTAACTAAATTTCTTTTGATACCGCGAGAGCTTGACAAAGATCCCCTGCCGCGGCCACTCGGTCTCGGAGTACGAAACATATGGAATCTCTTTATTGTAATTATATATTAGTGCCTTCCGCCGCTTGTTCCCGCTGACAGAACCGAATGATATTAATTGAATATTCCCAACAGAACTATGTAGGATTTGACCCCGTTTTGGCATGATTTTATTCAGAAACCTTATAGATATCTTATAGTTTATAATTTCCGAACGCACCCGTCACTGTTAACCAACAGACGTAATGCTACCTGTACACTCTCGGGCTCTCGGTCGACACTCTCAGGGTTTCGGCCGAATGTCGACGAGAATCTAAATGGTTTCACGAGACATTCGGCCGAGAGCTCGAGAGTGTACAGGCAGCATAATATATCAGAAATAGGCAATGAGTAAGGAAATATATGGAGGAGCCCTATGGCGGCGTAGACAATAAGCTTAATGGCATTGGCCTAGACAACATAAATCCCCGCCACAAACAGCAGGTTATCTGCTCCTTACATTTTGAGGAATCACATTTCAACAGAACCTTGGATATAATGTTCATTTAGGCCAACTTTTCATTATTTATAAGTTATAATTATGTTTGTAGCATACATGAATCAACCAATTTTTACCATTACATTAAAGAACGACTGATCAGTACTTTTATGTACCATTATGAGTGTGCCTTCTGTTATAGTTTGGTTAACAGGTTAAAAGGTATTATGGATATAATTCCCATTTATTTAGGCTTGTTTTTAATTTATAAGTAAAAAATATGTTAAGATCCTTCGTGAATCAACCAATTTTTATCATGAATAATATTAGCGTAAAATTATGTTAAGCTGTGTAAGGTGAGCGATTATATTTATTTTTTGTTCAAAATCTATTATAATTTATGTATAAACAGACTATCCTTTTCTTTCATTGCCACCACGTCGCAAAGAGGGATGGATACAGTAGGTATATTCTTTCTATTGTTACTGACAACAGTCAGATATATCGATATGTTTAAGCCTTTGAACGGACAACACTAGCGGAAGTACGCCATTTTACTTGCCAAGTCGACCAAAAGTCGGCACGCTTAATTCGTATGTATTTCTAGTCCATATTATACTTATACGTCAGTGCAAATAGGTAACTACCTCGTCACAATTTTGTCAACAAATTAACACTTTTAAATGCTAAATACGCGACAATTCGAATTTTGCCAATATAAGTTGTCGACTCAAATCTCTTATTTTTTTACGTTCTTTCTTTTTAGTATAGTTTCATTCGGGTCTACCGTACCTGCTCGGAATTATTAATATAGATATTTCCTCGTCCGCCATTTTTCGATATTGACTGCTATGTTGAACGAAAACCCAACGAGCGCGGGAAAGCTTGCCTCTGACTCTGACTGAGCATGCGCTATTCTTGTAACACAAAAAAGGGGTATTTTCTTCTTCTTCTTTTAAATAATGGCTTCCGTCCGAGTTGGAAATTTTTTCCAGTGTCACGTATTATATATTTTAGTATTTGTATAAATATAATAGTATATTGCCACTAGGGCGACGTTGTTCGGTAATTGACCTCGCTATATGTTAAGTTCGCTATAGCTAAAAGACTTAAAATATAGCTTCTCAGGGGGCCAAGATCCCGGGATTGCCGCTTGGTGACTAAAGGAGTGACTGAACTCGTTTCAGGATTAATTCTTCATTAGCTGTATACTGCTTCGTTAGTTTACTGCACAATTAGCTATCAACATTACACATTAAACAACATTTTGTACACAAAATACAAAAAAAAATTGCAGAGACGCCATCGATCGTCAACCCGAGAAACAAACGACAATCGTCTTTAAGGGTATGCCTCACGTGAGTCACGTGTGCTGTTGAATGCGCTATGAGCCTATGACGGATGCCTTTGTTGAACGAAAAAAGGCACAGTGTGGACATAGCTTTTTGCTATTTTAGCGCCACTAGCGCGGAACAGTTATTTATTATTATACAGCAAACATCTGACCACTTTTGCGACTATTGGGCAAAGAGAACATATACCTAGCAAAGAATTTAATACTCTAAGAGAAGAACGACAACTACTTGCGAAAAATGCCTCTTACAAAAGTTCGTTTATACGTATCAGCATTGCGATACAACGAAAAAATGCCGCCAGCATCCTAGGTACAATGCCTCAAGGACCTATTTTAGATTTAAGGTAGGTAGAGGTAGTTAGTTAGGTAAGTTACACTTACTGTATACCTACTTAACGCCTTTTGTGCATTATACAACCCGAAATTATATTTTTTGCGTTTGAAATATCCGTAAAAGTTAGTACTTATTACACAATTATGTACACCTGAATGGAAAATGGAATTTAGATCCAGAAGCAAAATATACCTATTCAGTGGTGAGTTGGTGACTATATATACACATAAGACACGTCATTAAAATATGCCTCAAGGATCTATTTTAGATTTATGGTAGGTAGAGGTAGGTAGCTAGGTAAGTTACAGTTACACTTATAAGTACTGTATATATTTTGAAAATAAATGTTATTAACTTCTAGCTTAGATGTTTAAAAATGTTGGCATGTAATATTTAAGTTTTATTAATAAATTAGTATGAGTATCAAACAATCAAACCCTATTTCAAGCTGTTGAAGAAGATACCTCAATTCTTGAGACATGTAAAGTGTAACACGCCTCTACAAGATGTAGGAATTCACAGGTTTGACTATGCATGTGCTGTGGTCTCTCATACATTGTGAATACGGAACGGAGTGTTTCAACCAGGGTGACGGAACACATAGCCGATATCAGGCATTGTCAACAATATTCATTATGTTGTCTGGGAAACCCTACAGGTACATTGTTGTTGCTAGTTATTAAAGGGAGATTTCTCATTTCTCAGACCTTATTCTACCTTTTGATAATGAATTTTGTTATTAACAGGAAACGTAAGGAATGTAGTTAATAAACATGATTAGTCCATTTTTGAAGTGTTTCATTTCAATCAAAACTAATTGCGGTAACCGAAGACAATATTATCTACATGACCACAATAACCTGCAATATTATTTTTAAAAGTCCACAGTAAAGTTCAATAACGTTAAAAAGTTGTGTACAAGTTATCGTAGTTTATTACCGCTTTATAAATATGCATACTCGTAGAACAAAATCATGTCTTTGGAACATTGAAATATAAGAGCATTTCAGACAAATATGTGTTTATAATCAGAATTTCAAAGTTATCGTAGTTTGTTACCACTTTATTACATTACACAAATGATTTTTTTCTTGTACTGGAAACGCTGTTAGTGATTTTTGAGTTAAAAACTAAGACAGTAATAAAAAAAATACGTGTGGCACTCGGGGACTGCCGCGGTAAAGCTATTGCATATCATTTTGTATCAACTTATGCAATTACTAGCGCGACTTCGTCTGCGCAGTATTATAATGTTTGGTAGTGTATTTTTATTACCATAAGTATTAAATACCCAATTGACTTGAACTGTAAATTGCTAATTAAATTCCGGGGCCGTATAAAACAAACAACTAACTTGCAACTACAGTAACCTGTTATTCTTTGTTCTCGTTAATAATTCAGGATATACCAAAAATGCTGGTGATCAATATTGTAATCTGATTTGGAAAAAATAGGACTAAATGTTTTTTTTGTCAAACATTTTTTGTTTATTTATTCTCCTAACCACAATTCGATACTGATTAGTGATTACACATTTAATCGAATCACCAGCATTTTTGTGACAGCTGTATGTATCTTTGACCACATATTAATCTTTCAGTGGCTGGATACGCTGTAGATATGCTAAAAAGCACGTCCAAGTTGACATAAATTATCTTTCAATGAAATAAGTAATCAAGGCCGAGTGTTTTTGATCACGGTTTACAACACTGCCTTAAGCTCACTGATTTTAACCCACAGAATGTCAGTCGGTACCTGATTACAACTAACTTCCCAGTGAAGAAAAACATTGCGAGGATACCAAAATAATTACGTCACGCATATAATAATTATAAACTTTCATTAGGTAGGTAAGTATATATTATGTCTCATCTCAACCAAGGACGATCTTATGATAGGATCGGCAGAGGCCTTTATTCGCATTTACACAGGCGTTCAAAAGTGCATGGGCAATTTATGAATGAATTCATTCATAAACTGCCCATGCAATTATAGATTTGACTATTTCACTTGCTTCCTTCCCCTTTGCACCTCTATATAGGATGATTTTCATAACAAAAACTATTCTGTCCTTTCCTAGGAGTCAAAACATCCCCATGCCAAATTTCACCTTAATCCGTTCAGCGTTTTTAATTTAGTGTGAATTGGTAACAGATAATAGTTCATCAAATTTACAATATTAGCATCGCATGGAAATTTGTCCAAAATGTAATTGAAGAAACCGTGCTGGTTTTGTGACAACATCGCTACGCAAGATCAGTTTGCTAGACAACAAAAATAAAATAGATGCCATTATTAAGTAAAATGTATCTAATGAGACTAATGGCATGCCATGATCTAAGAATGTTTTTGCGCAAAGTTAAAAGAATTTTAATCAAATCAATTTAACGGGGATATAGGCGATACCTAGTTCCATTAGTGCCATATAGATAGAACTGTAATAAGTGCCATCCTAATCCATCAAGTTGTGCATATTCAGTAATAAGCCGTTTTAGAAAAGTAATCGTACAAAAAAATCTGAGTTTATTTATAAACTATCCTTGTCCAATATTTAATATAAAAACCGTACTGGCTTTGTGACATTGTTCTTTGCGCAAAGGCAAAATCGTTGCGTTTGGCCATTGTACTCCCCTGGGCCCGCTATGAGGTATGTATGTCATCCGCTTGTACAATGCATGGTGGGTGTTGACAGCCATATATACATTGAGTTGCCGTATTTGTAGTGGTTGGATTCCGCGTCACTAAGACCTCAATGATATTGTCCTGAGGTCTCTTCAGTCAGCGGGTGTTCATTCCGTTCTGGAGCCACTGGGTTTAGCCGCACTGATAGCAAGATGGAGTGACCCTGGTGCTGTGGAAAACGGGGCGGTGTTCAGTGTGGGATGTTACATGCGTTAGCACAATTTCGACCACCCATATTACTCGCACTTCCCACGTAGCAGGAGCCCTCTGCCGAAACTCTAGCGGTGGCGAAGCGGCAAAAGTGTGCGCTCCCTTCTGGGATAAGATCCCAAACGGATAGCGTAACGTAATAAGACAACAGTTTGTCACCTTTGTATGACAATTTCTGATAATTCTATACAGTTACTCACATTTGACAGCAATCACCGTCGCACTATCCATGCAACTTGTCTTTTCATGAACTTATAGCATTATCATTATCAGATGACATTCGTGGATAAGCAACTTAGGTCTATAGGACATGGATACAATACATTGCCTTTGGTTGTGGAGACAGCGGGCTGCTACAAAGTTACCATTATTAGTGATTTTATTTATTATCAAATTTATCACAGCATTAAACATATCATATTTACATAGATTTAATGGATCCCGGCACATTGGTCACTTTTCAACTCATTTCCTAAAAACACAGTTTTGTATTTTTTGTGCACTTTCGTCAGTAGTGACAAATATGTACCTACTTAAGTTTAATTTCTGTTTGTTTATGACACTACTGAACAAAAAAAACTTAAAATAAATTTGGGTACATTTTCGTCTGCAGTGAAAGAGAGCTTTTTTATAGGCGAAAAACATACGGTATTCATCGTCTTCGAACACCACAAACAAAATATTTATAGCACGCAGCAATATCACCTTTGTGATTATCACAATAAGGAACAAATCTAATATACCAATAGAAAATATTTGATAAACAAGACAAAGGCATATTTCGATACTCTACTTCTTTGTAGGTACTAATATTTCTTATGCCAATGAAATTTCCACTTTATTCCGTTGTGCACTAACGTGCTAAATTCACAAATTTAAAATGGTACTTAGTACGACTTTGCATTTGCACTAAGGTATCGATTAAAAAAACAAAACGATTCGCAGTCTAAATAAAAAATTAGGCGCCTTTTGCCTTTAATTCGATCCAGCCAGTATATTATGCATCGATTACAAAATCGATTTAACATATTTGATTCTGGCGGGAAAAAATAATAGTGTTTATTTTGACATTTGACATCGCCGTATCTCTGGTAATAAGGGCTACTGTCCTCAATATTTTGTATAGAATATGACACTTAGCGACATTCGTATGGAGATATATCCTTTCCCCGATAAAGAACTTTGTAACAAAGTGAATAAAGTCGGTTTCGGTCCGTCGGAGTGGGGAGCGTCAGGTTTTTTTTCGTTACGGAATTTCTGGATTCGGTCCCCGCGCTCAAGGCCCGCGATAGAAGCTATGCAATAGCTTAAAAGGGAATGCTTAAAAAATTCCAGTTAGTAAAAAAATACAAAAAATACTCCATTGCTGGGATTCTAACCCAGAACCATCTGTTTCATTTATATGCAAGAATATTAGGGTAAATCAGTTGGTAAATTTAGGTCACTGCGTTTTCTTGATGTCGCTAGCAGTCGCTAGTAGTTAATATAAACGAACTTTTGGAAGAGGCTTTTTTTTGTATGTAGGTTTCGTTCTTCTCTTAGAGTATTATATTCTTTTCACACCATTCTTTTCATAAAAGGGGTTTTTCTGTTCAAGCTAGGAGAGATCAAAGTAGCACTTTTTTTCCCTGCTGGGAGGGATCAAAGTGGCACTTTTCTGTTTAAGGAATACACATTTTTACGTTTTCGGGCATTAACTAGTGGCATCGTGGTGTTGATATGATGCTGTTTTCGGAGTTGTTTATTTCCTCTTAGTTGGTGTGAAAAGCAGTATGTGTCACGCGGTATCAAAATTATTTTCGTCTTGGGCGTTAACGCTTGAATCTCTCATTACGCTCAACAGGATTCTACTTTAAAATCCCTCACTACGTTCGGGATTCTATTATATAATCCATCGCTTCATTCCATTCGGAATTCAATGTACGCCCTCGCCGGAAATATATCATTTTGATCTCTTGTAGCACAATTACACAATCTACTATTGTCCACGACTTGAGTATAAAAACACCCTTTCCACAGAACTAATATGACAAGAATGCTTGTCAAATATTCATAACGTGACCAAAAACGTGAAGATGTGAGAAAATTGAAATCGAAATTAATATGCGATAACGTGAATAATTTGCTTTTGTAACAATTTAATCCAAGATGTATCCACACACCACATCTCTTATCTTTCATATTTTTAAGGCTGATAACCTCATATTCTCGTATCATCAAGGAGGTATATGCCGCGTAAACCTGCAAGCTTATAATATAAATGGCTACCTACGTTTTTTAATTGTCGTGTGTCTCTTTTGCACTCGGCAAAAATTAATATAAAGCTAAAGGTAGCTTCTCTTTTACTCACTTTTTTACTCTATGCACCTACCTTTTGACATTTTTTGACAGTTATCAAATTACAGGTCAACAAGTAAATATTTGTAAATCTTTTGGCATTAAATATCCTAAATATACAGTGACTTTAATAGGAATACGGGAAACATTTCAACACAATTACTAAAATGGAAGGAAAAAAGGGACATCCATCTGATCCACGAAGCAATGTTCCGATGTTTGCTGGATATGACCCTAATAAGTATAACAACTTGTACCAACACTCGGTTGAATTCTCAGGAAAAAGGGTCCAGCACACAAACTATTGTCCTCAATTAAATTTGCTTTATTTTATCATTTCTTACATAATGGACATATTGGCTATATCAAACTATTCGAAAATTACCAACATTCCGTCGCACACACATCAGACTCAGCCTGGCGCCATTTCTCTCTGCCCCTGTCATCGCGTACATATAAGTACGTGTATCGTCTCCTAGTACCCATAGTAGGTACAACCTTTGCTTAGTTTGTTTTTTTTTTTTTCAGCTACGTCCTCGACGACCACATGTCGCTCAGCACCGTTACCGATGAGAGTTTGACGCCAGGCCGCCCGCCATGTCTGACGCAGCGCACCGTCGGCATGTACTTGCAGCCGCTCACCAGAGAGCTGACAATGTGCCCGCCAAGGTTCAATATTTTCCATCTACCTGCTTGATGACCTCAACCTGCCAGAGGTGACAGTTACTGACGAGAGCTTGACGCCTGGCCGTTCGCCATGTCTGACGCAGCTCACGCTCGGCGTGTACAGTCTCCGTCAAATATATCAGAGCGACCAAGGTGCTCACAAATATTTGAACACGACTGAATTGTTAAGGAGCTAAAGTGTTTAGATATCTTTGACCACCTTGGCAGTTTCAAAGTATTTGATGGCGACTGTAAGTACTCGCAGCCACTTATCAGAGAGCTGACTCTGTACACCAAAAGTTAAATACTCGTAAACTCGTTCAGCGCCAAGACTCCTGGCAAGGTGTTCACCGAGTCAGCAGGCCTACCACGAACATCGAAAATTGGCATTGACGGAAAAACCTCTTTGTCACTCTAATATGCAAGTGCGACAGAGATGGACATATAATTCCGCAATCGTTCGAATTTCGTGGTACTAGCCCAGACACCAAATAGGCTAGACGACAAAAAAATACTGACTGATCAATAAAAAAGTTTACTTTTATTAAATACCATATAGTTACATTAATATTAAACAAGTCGTACAAGACCACAATATCTACACAAACACAAAAAATAACTTAAGACTAAGCTTAAGCCTAGTCAAAAAGTCCTCCACGAGTCGTCCCTGGCGCAAAAGTGCCCATCACACTGGCCGCGTTACCACGCTGAATGGCGACGGACAACCTTTGCACCAGGTACGAACCCGCGCGGGCGTCAGCCGTCCTTTGACTAATTCGACGTCCCACCTCCCTTATAAAGGCAATGGCCTCAGACCCCCCAGACTGATCAATTAGATTAATAGTTTTTCAACCTAGTCGTCATTCCTATTTTCTACCGTAGCGAGCCAGGTATGTTGGTAAAATATAAGACTTAACTTTTTCAAGAAAAAGATGTTACATAAAGACAACCGCAACATTCAACCAAAGAACTTCCGTTAAATCTTTAGGCCAACGATTAACGAGCTGCCTGACTCGGTGAAGGACCGAATGGTGCTGCAGGACAAAGCCTTCTGGGTGGACAAGCCAGGCGCAAACGCGTACACCCTCCACGATGCCTATTACGATTACGGCATGACTACAGAACAGGTCAAACCAGGTGAGGTACGATATGATACCCTCGATTTCAACTCAAGTGTGCTTACCATGAGTTGTACATAGCCGTAGGCGTTAGACTGCGCGTTTCTAAAGTTTGTCCATCTCGCTCCTGCCAGAGGAGTAGTAGGAGCGAGACCGATGTACCTACTTTAAAAACGCGCTGTCGCTAACGCCTACGGTTACGTACACCTCATGGTACCAAATCTATAGCAACTCATGGTAAAGACATTTATCCCACAGTAACCCAGGCCGTATTCCCCCGTTCGTACCAGTACGATTTGGACTGCGTCAAATACCGCCGCACGCGCGGCTGTGATAATTTAAAACCGTCCAAGGACGGAAAACAGGTGAAATGAAATTGTTTCAATATTTTATTTAATCCATAAGCACCTCTCACTCGCACCGAAGAAATTTTTTACTGGTGCGAGCGAGAGGCAAAACGCGAATACCCGCAGTGTACCTAGAGCTTCCAATAGACATACATTGAGCATTCACCGAGAATGTCGCTTACGGGATGCGATCATTCCACCCGCCTCCACACACCTCACACCCTCTGAGATTGATTTGGCTGAGAGTGCGCCTCTACACTCTCAGCCAAATGCTCTGCGTTGCTTAATGTTAATCAGTCAGTACCTATTCAGAGAAATAGACACAGAAAGCAGAACAAAAACGTTAAACCTCATGAGGTGACTTTTGGTGGAATTTCAACACACAACTCGAAGATACCAGCTTATTACTTTCCAACAGCGCATATGAGGGATATGGTGGAGAAGTTCAGAAGCTCAGATTTTCCACTTTTCCTTTCTCTCTGAGTAATGTCTAAAGTAGTCTAAACCTACGTATAAACAACAAAATTACACCGTAGGGACCGTTGAAACCCTATTGCCGAGACTGCAGCAACAATAAGGACCCTGGCTTAACCCCTTTTCAACTCGCGTGGGCTGTTGACCCCGGCCAGAAGAGATGGCGCAACTACCCGGATGTTAAAGCGAAGTTGACTCCGGCAGAAATCCGGAAATCTATGGATGAGTATGTGTTTATTGTCAAGAGCTTATGACCCAACCCAATCCATGTAATCTAATTAGCTTAAACACCGGCAGGGTGTATAGAGGTGAATCAACTATTTCTTGTTGTCATTATGTCCCGTCAGCCAGGGGACTAATGCAGCCACAGTTTGTTCGAAGAATCGTTGGAGTATATTCTACTGAATTGCTTGGTAGATCAAGTAGATGGCCCATCATGGAATGGGAATATGTATAACTACCAAAGAAAACATGTTTTATGAATTTTAATACCATAACAAAATTTTAAAAGTGACCCAAGACACCATAACCATGGCAACTAGTGACAAGAAATAGTTGATTAACCAGTATGTTCATATTCATAACTTAGTAGCCAGTTGAAAATGTAATTACGGAACAACGAACGAAGTTTTTGTGCTGCACTGTACCTAAAGCATATCATTTTATTATATATACCGGAGACTAAAATTTCTACCACGAATGTCTCAGATCTTTTTGGTTTAATCTGATTGGTCCCTTGTGATATGAATACTGCCAAAGTGCCAAAAATATGTATACCTGACCTTAATGTTCAAGCAATAGGAACGGTGAAAAAGTCGAATTACTGGACCATGCTCCGTACAGCCCCGACCTAAGTCCCAATGATTTTTTTACATAACCGAAAACCAAGAATAAGTTGCGTGGTCAGCGTTTTCACACGGAAGAAGCAGCCGAGACTTATAAAATGGCCATTTTGTCTACCTCCACTTCGGAGTTCAATAACTGTATTTGCATGCATAAATTTTTCCTTTTATTATGCAAATAGGTAAATGCTTGAATATGAATACGACTTGCAAGCGAAAGAAACAAAAATACGAAATTTAGATTTTTATTGTTATATGTCTAACGGGAAGATAATAGGGAAAGGTGCTCTTCATTGAGGCTAATTGATTATTTTCTTCATGCAGGGTTGGCCGTCCTTTCCAGCACGAAGCTTGCAATTGGTACTACAAGAACTATCCATCAGAAAATTTTCCAATCATCTTAAGGAAATTTTCTTAATAACATGGTATAGGTTAGGTTCAGAAGTGGAGCATCCATATTACTCGATTCCCACCGGACCGCGTCAAGTGTAAGAAGAAAGTCCATTTAGCTGAAGTACATTAATCATATTTTACTATAGCCACTCACATTTGTTCAAATATACGTACATATACATCAACCAATAATTAGTACATAATCAGTTGAAAACTATAAACAGTTTTGTTTTCTTGCCTACCTGGTACGGGGTTTGAGTTCTCTCGTTTTCTCCAGGATCCCTTCGCCAAAGCCTGGAGTATAAAATAGAAAAAAATATTAGATATTAGACGTTATACTATACCTACGTGAAAAAATGTGTGACTGAGCATAATACGACGAACGTACTGGTTAGGTAGGGTTAACTTATCTCTTCCAAGCTAATGAGGACTACCGCGAGTCGATTTTCCGCTAGGGGCGCTAGTGGTACGTGGGTCCTGCGGGAACATTTCAAACGTCACTGAAAATTCTCTCATACACACTCAATACACACGGACCTGACTTATACAGGACCCATGCATGAGTGGCGCCGCCTGGTGAGCGATAATACGGTAGCTGCCCGACTGTCATACTATGAAGTATTATTTTAAACGTCAAAATTCTATGAAATTAAATATGACGTTTACTTAACACCTTCTCAGTCTGCGCTATCAAAATCTAAGTAAGCATCAAGATAGGGAAGCGGTAAAACGAGTATAGGCGTATTTTGATCTTTTATTATGATTCATGAATATCATGATACGAAGTTATGATTTGATACGTGAATTACGTGATACGCCGTATCCATCTGAAGTCGGTTTTCCGCGATCATCAAAGGAGAAACGGATACGCTTTTGACAAGTTTGTACAGATGAACCACGTTACCTCTTCCAAGTTAATGAACTGTGAAACTTTAAAGTGATTTTAAACATAAAAATTATGTAATACTACTACTCCGGCAGGAGCGAGACGGACATACTTTCGAATGCCACAGTCGATATGTATATATACGGTTACGTACCGGTAAGCACATAGACATGCTTACAGTTGCCCGATGCCGTGTGAAAAATTTGGGTAAGTGATTTCAGCAACATTTTAAACAGAACGCAGCTGTGTACTGACTGTCGAGTGACCACAAAAATCAAAAATGTTACGGGGCATTGATACGCTTCACAGTGATACGGTATGCCGAGTTACCGTCCAGCTCGACACGGCATTAAGATACGGTATGATGCTAGTAATATGGCATACACAAAAAGAGCGTCCATACTTAAGATAAGCGAGCTGAATAGGTGCCTACGCATGATGGTGAATTGATGGACCCAAGTGTGGACCCAGCTTAAGTTTTTATTACAACCTTGCAACGAGGTTACGGAACCTCCATACAAATAAAAAAGAAGATGACATAAGCTTTCACCCTTCCATTTTTCTTTTATTTCACTGATCAAAATTAATCTATCATAAAAATATATCCCTCATAAAGTCAATGTGATAAAAACCAAAAAAAAACCGTCGTAAAAGCACCCGGTTGCGATGGCGAAACAGGACGACGGCCTCTTCCTTCTGGAAGTGCTAATCGATAAAATTATTTACTCAACAAGTCCGTGCTTCTCTGACAAGTCGTTCAGAACTTGTGTCAGCATTCAATGTCCCGGATGTGACCCCCTGATCCTGTGTGACGATGAAACCGGCGGCAGCCGTACGGGTCTCAACGACTCCCCTTTCGTCAAGTCATTTAACAGCGGAAAATCCTGTCTTTTTTCTCTTAAGCAATCCGATATTTCCAGCGCAATGAGCAAGTTCGAAATAAAAGTATCCGTCTTCAAGGAGCTCCCATGTGGCTGTTTGCCAACTAAAATAAATCTAGGAGAAGCGACGATCGACATGACCAAGGAATTTGTGCAGACCCGTAAGACTTTCATGGAAGACCCGAACAACGTCAGCTATCAAGCGCTGAAAGATTCGTTCCACATTAAAGGGGCAGATGGTACCGAGACCGGCGAAATTTTGATGTTTTTGCGTATTTCATGTTTTGGTAAATTGATAGTAACGAAGTTCCGAGGAAGTGGGGGCCCTCCGATGTTAGGCGGTGGAATGGGAGGCTCTGGGATTGTAGACCGGTCCTGTAACCCTCCCAGGACAATACAGAGCCCTAGCGACCCGTGTGCGTGTGGTGCCGCGCGCGCCGCTGGCGGCAGCGGGGCTGGCAGCTCGCACGGTGGTCCTGGAGGCGTCTGCGCACCAGGTAATTGCATTTTAGTAGATCTTTTTTTTTATAAATTAAATGAGTTGGACTCAGTAACCGTATGACTCGTACATAAACTTTTTAATACCCGCTAGTCCAGTCAGAATTGGTCAAAGACAATCGACCAATTGAACAAGTATTTAAATATTATATTTAATAATCGGTATCCCACATATTTGAACTGAACGAAAAGTCATAGATACTCGTAAAATCCTTTACATTATTTAATTCTACAGGCTTTTTCGACCCCAGTACGAGAAAGTGTCCATGTTATAATAGGTACTGGTACTTACCTATAATCAAAATAATTATCTGGATTAGGTTAGGTTCAAACAGTGATCGAATACCAAGTGAAGATGCAAAACGATTACCTATACCAAGTTATGACAAAATCGTTTCGGATAAAACAAGTTATGCCAAACAGGACCCAAATATTTGAAATTTAAAAAAAATGTCGGTTGCAGCTCGGGATCCCTATAACACCATGCCTTGCGAGGACCCCGACGACCCATGCTACTGCACTGGTCAAAAGCAGGATCCCAAACAGCAGATGGCCTGCAGAAACACTCAGCAATACTGCTTGCATGTACCGAAAGGTTAGAGTCCGATCGAGTTTTTCAGCGAATTAAATGCTGGTTGAATGAACAGCGTTTGCAACTATTAAGGCAACAAATGTTCTAGATGGTGTACACATCTGTATGCTTCTTAACACAACTTACACTGTCACCTGTCACTTTATGCTAGCCCGCCTGATGTCTACTGAGTGCTGTAGGTACAGCTAAAGATTACGTTGAACTTGCAAGCTTTTTCATTCAAGCAGTTCTATTATCTATTACAATTTCTTGATTGTGGTTCTTTATGCTAGTATTACACGGGCAATCCATCGGGACCAATCAGTAGCCTCGGCCCGTATATTAGAGGTAAGGGTATCTAGGTTGTATGGGACGTAGGGTAACCCCGATAATCGGTCCCAATGGATCGTACCGGATAATACTAGCATTAGACGGGTTCAGATTACGCGCAGCAAGGCAATGTGCGCAGTAGCCGCGCGCAGTGGGCTCATGTTTCATGGAGCTTCCTCGACCGATAAAAGGCCCGGCCTCACTGCTGCGTTGCAATGCGTTGCGTCATGTTATATCATAGAAACAAACTCGTACATATTACGCGTGGCTCACGCGTATACTGTTCCCGCTTCTAGATGATGCACCCCGTTCTAGCAAATACTTAAAACTACTTACAAACATCCGCACATATTTTGTCCCCTTTTGTTAAAACAGCTTGTTACCTCAGCAATCAAGATCCAGTAACATTGCGTCCAAATAGATTTTGTGTTAAACGAAACTAACGAATCTGTGTACTTTCATCCGTGCACCTTCCGATTGTATGATTTTTACTACTTTTATTCTGCCTATTTTATTATTCTCACAATAACACAATAGAAGTGTCTATGATGAATTCGATATTTGGAATGAAAGTAGTTATCGTTCGTTTCGTTTATAACGCTGGCATTAACTTCTCTATTTTTGTAATAATTAAAGGGTACCAGTACAAAAGTAACGTAGCTTGGTGCAAGTCTTAGATTTGATGTAATTGAAATTAAGTAATTATATTATATAATATTTCTACTTATACCAAGATTACTTATGTACTTAAAAATCAGCAATAAATACCCAATTGCATAACTACTAAGTCCAATACTCAGCAATACTCAAAATCATTGATAAGGTTTTTATGTATGCAAGAACTGAACACATGAGAACAAGTTTCTTAATATGGCCAGGTCGCAATACTCAATATGAAGAGATAGGCACCAACTTATGCGGCAACGAGCTTAAGATCAAAGTACCAGCCCATGCGTCGACCATCAAGAAGATTAGTCAAACGCATTGCGCCATGCAGAGTCCGTTCGTTGCACAGAAAGGAACCGACAAAAAAAATAAAGAGCCTTGCACACCGCCGTGTGCAAAAAATCAAATCAGCTTGGCGTTGCCCTCCGAGGACGTGTGCTGCAACGGCGCCGAGTTGGCGCAGACGCAGTTCACGTGTACCACCGAGGGCTGTCCCATGGCCTCCAAGCACAACCAGCCGCCGACGCAACGAACCGGAACTGGCGACGTTACGCAAAACAAAGACGTGTTCGTTTTGAAAGTAGCCAAAACCGGTCTCCAGGGAGATAGAAAATGTAGATTAGAGCTGGAGTTGGTCACGCCAAAAGGTGGGGACCAAATACCTCCTGTGCAGAAAAGAGATATAAGAATGCAATCTGACCTGGATTGCGAGTGTTGCGTGAGAAGAATAAGAAGGAGCAAAAAAGTACGAAGGGCTTCTAGTCCTAAATAATGATGTTTTCATCAAAATATATCGCAAGAAACTTCGTTAACTCTAAACGAATAGGTATACCCCTATTATTATGATGTCCTTATTAATGTATTTACATTCAGATGTTGTTGTTGACACGATCACAAAATTGTGCAGATTGCTGTCCGCCGGGAAACAAGGTGGTATTTCAAATGCCACGTGATACCTGCGCCTTGAACCACAAGCAGCGCACGCATTTCAACCTGACGTCTGACGGCGTGGGCGACATGACCCGCGAGGACCCGGGGCAGCTCATGTCTCCAGCCGCAGAGGACTATCCCGGAGTCGTCTACGATTTCTCCAACCGCGTGATAAAACTGAAGATAGGCAAGACCGTGGAGGGGGCGGGCCGGAAGTCGAAATTGGAATACCAGTTTATAACGCCCATACCCAGCTATGAGAAGAAGGTACCGGTCCGGGACAATCGCGGCTCGCAATGCTTGCCCGCCCGTCGGTGCTGCACGCCATGTCATAGTTGCTGCCCGAATTGATACTCATAATACTGCAAACCTACATTTGCGATTAAAATCTTAATAAAATTGAATCCATCATCGCAGTCGGGTTAAGTATTGGGAAATAAATATTTTTGTTCTAAATTAATAATATATGTAATAAACATTTTTAACAGTTATTGTATAAACTAACGATTCAAATTTTGTTTTGTTATTTTGTATTCTAAAGTTTTTTTTATATTAAAAGTGATTATCTAAATGAGTTTGACTGAAACCCCACTTACACCCCGGGTTAGCTGTCAGCTTAGCCCGGAATTCAGCTGTCCAATTCCATACAATAAACGCTTAACCCCGGGTTATGTGGCTAACCCTGGGGGGTGCACGTGGCCTTGATACTTGTAACGCCGATAGAACAGCCGACTCGACGCAGATACGGCAAGGATACACCGCTTAGGTGGTTATCATCACCAACATTGCTTGCAGCTCGTACAAAATTTTCTTCAGGGTGCATCTCGAGTCTCTACGCGTGCATTTTTTTTACCACGACTGTTGCAAACAAGCATACGGCCCGCCTGATGAAAAGCGTTCACCGCAGCCTATGGCAACTCTAGGGGGTTACATGCGCGTTGCCGACCCATTAAAAACTTGTAGATTTAAGGGTTCAATAGCGACTGTGAGTTTGGGATCATCGACAATTCGTACAGCGCGCCTCTGGATCGATTCAAAGGGTCCAAGTTGGTATCCACGCACACGGTACGGCACGGTATTTGCGCGTGTTTACGCTACAATCGATTTAGTAGCAGCCTGCTACGTACTGCATACCCAAGTGGTGTAGCATATACAATTATTAAAGCATGAATTAAATCATTTATTATTTACTAGCTTTAACTCGCGGCTTCGCCCGCGTACTAAACGTAATTTTCAACCGTCATACAAAAAAGGAGGTTTTATTTATTTCACGTCCACTAAGTTGGATTTGAAAATCGTTGTTGGTTGTTGTTTTCGAAATCTGCGACCCGATAACGACACCCATATCAAATAAAATAGTCGTAACTATTCTTGTTTCCACTTTTACAAACTTTGGACCATCATTTAACGCCTACTTTGAAAAATCCTATCTTTTTGCACCCCTTTTCCTTCTCTTCAGGGAAGATGGTATCTCACGTCCGCCTCGTTGGATGTTGGAATTGTTATTGTTTTCGAAATCAGCGTCCCAATAAACCAGAAAAACGATACCCATGTTGGTTATTTACTATATTACCCCTTTTCCCCCTTTTGTGGGTTGATTTGTCAAAAAGCCTAAATTTGCTAAATTTTAAATCTCTAGAACCAGAAATAAACATATAACGACACCCGTAGTGATATTTTTAGATTTCGACCCCATCGCGTCCCAACAGGGGAGATAGTATTTCACAATCGCCACGTTGGATATTAAAATCTACGTTGTTTTCGTAACCAGCGCCCCGTCAAACCATAAAAACGATACCCCTGAAGGCCTAGTATAAAAATTGTACGACATTAACTCCTCGACCGCGTTAGCGTATCGGGAGTTCAAATTATGTTTGCCGTTTATTTAAATCATCCGGCAACTTTCATATTTTGATCCCTCGATACGCTAACGCGGTCGAGGAGTTAATGTCGTACAACTTTTATACTAAGCCCTATGTTGGTTTTTACTTTTTCACCCCTTTTCTTAAAAAAACCTGAAACAGGTGTTAACTAATTTATCTTTATAAATACTTCTGTAAAGTTTCAAATAGAATAGTCCAACTAATTTTGCTTCCCCATACCAACTTTGTACCCCCATCTCACCCCCTTCGGAGATGAATTTTGAAATCTCCTTTCTTTGTGCACCCCTACGCTTTATAAGAAACCTAAGTGTTAAATTTGGAATGTCTAGAAACAGAAATAAACATATATAACGACACCCGTAGTGATATTTTTAGATTTCGACTCCATCGCACCCCAACAGGGGAGATGATATTTCACTATCGCCACGTTGGATTTTAAAATCTATGTTGTTTTCGTAATCAGCGACCCTATAAACCATAAAAACGATACCCATGTTGTGTTTTATACTTTTAATTACTTTTTCACCCCTTTTCCCACTTTTAGGGGCTGAATTGTCAAAAAACCTGAAATAAGTGTTAACTCGATTTATTTTTATAAATACTCCTGTAAAGTTTCAAAAAGAATAGTCCAACTAATCTTGTTTCCCCATACAAACTTTGGACCCCCAAACCACCCTTAGGGGTTGAATTTCGAAAATCCCTTTCTAAGTGCACTTCTAGGCTTTATAAGGAACAAATTTGGAATCTCTAGGATCAGCGGTTTGGGCTGTGCGTTGATATGTCAGTCAGTCAGTTAGTCATTCAGTCAGTTCTTTTATATATACTCGTATATAGATTATTTTAATTTATTATATTTAATTTAATTTAATCTAATCTAATCTGATTTGATTTAATTTAATTTAATTTAATATATTTCATTTCATTTCACTTCACTTCACTTCCTTTCACTTCACTTCACTTCCTTTCATTTCACTTCACTTCACTTCACTTTAACTTTACTTTACTTTACTTTATTTTAATAAAAAATGACACTCAAATTTATATGTTGACATTTCAAACCCATCACATACCAACAGGGGAGATGGTATTCCACATTCACCACATTGGATCTTCAAATCGTCGTACCCCTGTTGATTTTTTTCCTTTTGCACCCCTTTTACCCCTTTCAGGGGTTAAATTCACAAGAAACCTGAAACACGTGTTTACTCATTTACCTTAAAGAATACTCCGGTGAAGTTTCGGATAATTCTTTAGAACCAGAAATTTACGTAAAAATGACACTCATATTGATATTTTGGCATTTCAACCCCATCGCATACGAACAGGGGAGATGGTATTCCACATTCGCCACATTGGATCTACAAATCGTTGTTTTTTTCGTGATCAGCGACCCGAAAAACCATATAAACGATACCCATGTTAATTTTTTCAACTTTTCACTCCTTTTACCCCTTTTAGGGGGTTAAATTAAAAAAAAACCTGAAACACGTGTTTACTCATTTACCTTAAAGAATACTCTTGTGAAGTTTCAGATAAAATAGTCTAACTAATCTTGTTTCCCCATACAAACTTTGGACCCCCGTTTCAACCCCTTAGGAGGTGAATTTTGAAAAATCCTTAGTGCTCGCCTACACCATAAAAGGAACCTACGTGCCAAATTTGAAGTCTATAGGACCAGCCGTTTGGACTGTGCGTTGATATGTCAGTCAGTCAGCTTCTTCTTTTATATATTTAGATAAGAAACAGTGATCGGAAATACGAATGATTTTATACCTACAAGCTCTGCAAGTATGGAGTCGGCTTCTTTAATAGTACATTTCGATGCTAGTGCGGAAAGTATGTCATTACTTCACGAGTCCACGTATATAAGTATATAGTAAGGTATCTTGCCACGAGCCGTAGGCGAGTGGCAATACTCGGGACAAGTGAAAAATGACATATCCGCACGTGAATCGAACGACGTTTTTCAATACAGATGCGAAAAAAAATTTAAATACATAAGAACGAATTGAAAGTTTTTAAATATTTCCGTGACACGATTGTAATACGGTACATATATTAAGAACATCTTCAAAATGTTTATCTTATCTTCTTTACTTTCTCATTTTCAATCGCATAATAATTATTTCTCATAAACAAAATAATAAATTGCATGTGACAAATCGTATCGTCATGTCTTAAAGGCCCTTCGAACATGTTTACCTGATTGAAAAACGCCTCTCTACTTTGACTGACGTTTCGTCGGCTCTGTTCCGTTTCATACACACAGATTTATAAGAACTGTTTTCAATGTTAATATTTTTTTAATGAATGATCATTAGTATGATGAAGAAGTAATTATTGAAATATGAAATATCAATATCTTTAATATTATTGCGTTAATAGTAGGTATTTAGTTTTATTACGGCTCGGTAAAGTTAACGAACAATAATACTCTTCGGTAAGCAGTCATGAATTGGAACACAACTAAATTTAAAAAGATTGGAAAAGTAAAAAGCACTAGTTCGCAAAAACAAACTTTGCGCACGCAAAACAGCCAAAAAAAGGGAACTTTTTGAGCAACTGTATTGAAAAATATTATTTAATTATTTAAGTTCGGGAATTACGGGATAGAATAAATCAGCAAAAAGTGATAACTGTCGTTTTAATCGCCGGTTCGATCCCAGCCCTGGGCTTTTTCTATAGTATATGACATCTCTTTCGATTTATAATTGGTGTAGACTAGTTATTCAATATACATCATAAAAAATATAAACAAACCAATTTAAAACATAGATAAAAGATAAATACCTATATAAGATAGTGATAGTGATAGTGGTAGGGTTACAACTACGACTACTTAAATAGGTGTATATGAGTGTGTCTTTTTAGAAAAATACTCGTAAGCTACACTTAATTGCCCGGATATAACTTTGGTCCATACTTCATATATATTTTTCAGGTGCTATAAAAATCCTTTATATCGTAATTTTATGTGGCCAGCACGTCTTTCAACATCGAAGATTGGCATTGACAGAAAAACCTCTTTTCACACCAGGTATTCATAAAAGGGTTTTTTCTGTTCAAGCTAGGAGGGATCAAAGTGGCACTATTTTTCCCTGCTGGGAGGGATCAAAGTGGCACTTTTATGTTCAAGGACTAAACATTTTTACGTTTTCGGGCATTAACTAGTGGTATCGTGGTGTTGATGTGATGCGGCTTTGTTTATTTCCTCTTCGTTGGTGTGAAATGCAGTATGTGTCACACGGTATCAAAATTATTTTCGTCTTGGGCGTTAACGCTTGAATCCCTCGTTACGCTCAGGATTCTACTTTAGAATCCTGAACTGTCGGACCGATATTGTTGTTTATGTTATATTTAATGTTTGTTTTCTTGTAGTGTGTGTAATCGCACAAGGCGGCACGGCTTTGCGGCAGGATGTTTTGTTTACATTGTATAAATAGTTAATTACTTAATTAATATATAATTTTCTTCAAAAATACTCACATAATGGCACAAATAATTTTTTAGTTTGTGTATTTGGTGATATTTTATTTTTAGTATTTTTTTCGGTTTATGTCTGACAATGGTAATTTTGTTTGGTCAATTCAACAAAATGTGATTGAGTAAAATATATGATAGTCTGACCGTGACCACCGAACGAACGCGTAACAGTAGGACAAAAAAACTATATCCATCCCTTTTTCGGGGTGGTTAATACTAGCGTAAGAAAAATACAGTATAATGCTGTCTAACCTACTGTTACTGTGTTCGTTCGGTGGTCAGACTTTAATATTGAGTGTTTAACCCTTTGACCGCTAAGAACGCTTAAAGGCGTCGCGTCGTGTGCTGTCGTACCCACGACGCCAGCAACTCCTAAAGTTGTCTCAGTTAAGGTGTACTTCGATCATGAATTAAATCTATTTAGAATAGTGTTGTTAAAAGACTAGTCTTGAAGACTTTTGAACCTTAAAGACTCGCCAACCTTGAAGGTTTAAGCTTTGAAGACTTAAGCGTTTAAGGTTCGAGCTCAAAAAAGGTTTCGAACCTTAACGACTTTAGTTTTTTATGAGCTCTTAAGAGAAAACCTTTAACGCTCGGGCTTATTAGAGACCTCAAGCTTTAAAAACTCGGGCTTAATAAAAGCTCTAGCTCCCAAACCTCGAAGACCTGAGTCAAGCGCTAAGAGCTCAAATAGTGAGCGTCATAGGCTAGTATTCTATAGTTATTAAGTATATACCGTGGGCCCGAGGAACCCGACAGACTTTATAACTATCATCCTGTATAACTGTAAAAACAATATTGATTTTATTTAAAGCTTTAAAGACTTAAAACGCTTTAAACTTTAATGACTTAAACCTTGAAGGTTTAGGAGGCTTTAAAGCTCGAGTCTTAAAGACTCGAGGTTTATGTGTTCGATGGCGGCAACACGAAGCTTTTAATTTGAGGCTTATACGGTCGAGGCTTTAAGGTTCGAGGCTTCTAGACTCGGTAGTCGCGACTCGAGGCTTTTAGTTTACGCCTCGACGCTTAAATTCACAACACTAGTTTAAAATCGTTTTGCACAGCACTACGAGATTCGTCATTTTTGGTTATCGTAACGTGCTTTGCGTCTGACTGATCACTTCATTCAAATATGATTTAATAGTAAAAGTATATCAGTGGCGGAGCGTCAATATGTTCTTTGGGCAAGCGGAAGCTGCTTTGGCTTGCATTTCTTTTAGTCGTTAAAGAAAACTTTGCTAGATTGGTTCAAGCTAGGGAAGCCGCCAGGAATTGAGTTTTTAAACGCTCCGCCACTACAGTACGTGCCACTACAAACATACTTATTTATTTCACCTGCAAATGGAGCAAAATCCTACTAATATTATAAATACAAAAGTTTGTATGGATGTTTGTTACTCTTTCACGTAAAAACTACTGAATGGATTTAATGAAACTTTACAATAATATAGCTTATACATCAGAATAACACATATGCTACAATTTATAAAATTATTGCGCAGGCGAAGTCGCGGGCACCTCCTAATATTATATACTTATAAAGTTTTTCTAAGCATACAAACTCTTTAGATCTCGATGTCGGTCCGACAATATAAGATGTGCTTCAAGTAATGTCGGATATCGGATGTAGGATCCTACATCCGACATCGGATCGGATAATGTGAAACACATAACATTTCAACATAATGTAACAACCAGAAATTAAGTGTAGTCCACTGATCTTAGGTGCGCCGCCGGGGACGCTGCTTCGCCGTCACTCCTCTAAAGCAAGAAATCTCAAGCTGGAACTCCCGGCCTGGCCAGAGCAGCTCGACTTGGTCAATGAGTATATTTTTGCACGTCACTTGTGTCAGAACCCTAAAACTTTCGTGATAAAAAGTCCCCATCACAATTCGTGGTCTAGCACTTCTAGAACGAGCTCAATCACTGTATGTCCCAGTACCAGCGTATGCACTATCAGATCGAAGAGGAACAGCGTCTGTTTTGCAAACAGCGTTAACTACATTTGGAGGAAATATGATAGAAGAAATTATTACATAAAGAATATATCTGACGCAATAAGTAGGCCAAAATATGGGAGCCGGCAAACCGCCGTATACATGACGCTGTATGACCAGTTCTGTCGCCATCGCACATCGGGAACACAGGCTACCGCATCTATCAACAAGTCCTTCCAAGTATCCACCGAGCGGGCCGGTATCCAATACCCATCCAGCTCACCTGACAGTCTATCTATGAGTTACTCCCCGTACTCCATATCAAATTTCCCCTATAGAAACACTCATAACAATGAACATTTGAGGAGAATTGACTATTCCGAAATGTATTTCTTTAGTAGAAAACAGAAAAAACAATCCTCGGATGAAGAGGAGGGAAGAGGGCTGTACAGATCTAGCAAGTCCGTTCAAGCTCAATCCACGAAACATTCAACATCTGCACAGACTAATAAAAAACAACCAGGTTCGTCTAGTGGAACGACAACGACAGTCTTAAAAGCTGTATCTATTAAAGAACCGGACAAGCGTAAATGTTGCGTGCCAGATGCAGCTAATAATGATTCTGGTTTGTCGGCAACTATATCGCACATCAGAATTGCCCCTCGTCAGTCGTGCCCAATACATGGTACCAGTCCCTGTCAAGGACCAAACTGCGTCGCGATGGGTTTAGGAGTGTGCCCTGATCCATGTGCAAATTACGTAACCCTTAATTCTGACAGTCGAGAACAGAAAGTCCCAATAAAAGTAAGCACCACAAATAATCCCCGTCGTGGAGTATTTGAAATAGTAGTTCGCAGACTTGATGGAGGATCTCTTGCTAAAAATGAGTTGTTTCTAGAATGGTCGCCACCACCTGGTCGATCTCCATCGTGTTGTGCTCCTTACCCACTGATTTGCTCGCTGCCTGGACCCTGCCGGCCATCTAAGTGTAAAATACCTGTATGCCGCCCATCAAAGCCAATCTGTTGCAAGAAGCCGTTAAGGTGCAAATTTCCTTGTGGGCCGAAAACTTCTCGCTGTGGACCTTGTGGATTATGCGGTCGCGTATCATGTCCGGGTTGTCCTGCGAAACCTTGTTGCCGACCTTGCCGGCCTAAATCCTGCCGACCTAAGCCTTGCCGTCCTAAGCCGTGTCGTAGACGTAAACCCTGCCCTCCTTGTAAGCCCTGTAGGCCTTGCTATCCACCCTTCCCTTTTAAACCTAGCTGCACCAGCTGCACTGTTTGCTGCTCCTCTATAGCACCTTGCCCTAAACCATGCAGTTCCTGTCGACCTTGTAAACCGTGCAAACGCTGCAGACCTCCATCTTGCAAACCGTGCAAGCCGTGCTTCCCATACAGACCCTGTGTGCCCGACTTGGCTTGTCCAGCAAGTAAAACAAGCATAGTTTTTGCATCTACTAAATCTAAATGTAAGCCGTGTAGCCCATGCGACCCGTGTACTAACCCATGCAGCCCTTTCCCATCCTGTTTTTCTTGCTACCCTTGCGTCACTTTTAAACCGAGTTTTTCTCCCGCTTCTTCAACGTGTACACTTTTTTGTCCTCCCAGTAAGTCATGCGTTCCTTGCGTCACTTCTAACACATGCACTGTTCCTTGTAACCCTTGCGTTCCATGTGATACAGGTTACAACCCATATAAGATTCGGAAACTATGTCGCCTGTACCGTAAGGCATATAGGCCTTCTAGACTCAGTCAACGCTGTAAGCCTTCTAGGCCTTGCAGCCCTAGTCCTTGTAGATCTACAACATCTAATATCCCTCGCAGTAACACTTGCATTGCCTCATGTACAGGTGCTTTTCCTTTGAAGCCTTACAAAACTTGTCGTAGGCTGTGTCGAGGGAAATGTTGCAGGCCTTGCAAGTCATGCGGGCCCGGTAAGTCTTGCGTGCCCCGTAAGCCCTGCAATTCATGCCAACCTCACGGCTGTTGCGAAGAACCGCAATGCCCTCCGGTTTGCGCGCTTAGCGCTAGCCCATAGAAATCGACAGTCTGCTGCCCGAACAGCTAGCTGTCCACCACCCGAACGCCAGTGCCCATTGTAACAGGCCGTAAAGGCTGAAATACATAGATTTCACTTATTAACTATTTTTATTATTATTTCTTAACTTTTATAATTACATGATATGATGTGAAGTAGCTGGGGAATCATCGAGGATAAAGATGTTACTTATATAAATTAACGTAAACTAATTATCGACTTAACTTTTTTAGGGTTTTGGAACTAAGAATTACAAAGACTGTTTTTTATTCTAAGTCAGTTTTCTTAATATTTTATCGATATTTTAATCAGATTATGAAGATGCGGTAGATTATCCCATTGGAATACGTAAATGAACCCGTAGGATAACTTTATCCTAACAACCTCTGAATAACTTTTAATAAAACTATAACACAGAAATAAAGAATCTCTCTACATGTATTTGTTTTATTTTTAACTGCTTATTATATCATCTTATTTTTATTCATAGGATAATGTGCCGTTTTAATTAGTAACTAGATTACTTATCCAAAGTAAAAGATGGCGAGTGTAATAGCTGTCGTTATACTATTTAATTATGAAAGTAATACCAAGAGTTAGTACCCTGTGATTTTTTTAACAGAAACAACAGTTTTAATTGTATTTTATGTTTTCACGGAAACATCCTTGGCGCCTCCTGTTAAATACAAATACATCTGGGAGTCTGGTATCAGCTTGGTGAGCTTGGTTCATAATGGTATATTTCGCACTAACGCTTAAAAAGTAACAGTGAGCATAAGAGAAGCCATCTTATATCGTCGCTATACTTACTCAACCTCATATGTACAACAATCATTTGATGGAAATGTCACCTTTCTATCACTAGGAATACGGGTGTTTTCTCTATCAAATGAGATTTGCAGATACGAGGTTGAGTAAGTATTGCGACGATATCAATATTTCACGAGTGCGAAAGAGAGGCATGAACAAACGTGACAATTTTGGCATCAACTCCGCTTATACGAGAATCACTATCATACATAGTACAAAACAAAGTCGCTTTCCGCTGTTTGTATGTATGTAGGGGAGAGTGGGATAATTGCGAATACTTAAGGGATAGTTGGGATAAATCGAAACAAAATTAAGTTATTCAACCTGTTTTTTTTATCTAATCAGCTTTAATCCTTTAGATATCTGCCGTCATACAACCCAGATATATTTTTTTCTCAATGTTAGTTAATATAAATTTTTGTTCGCATTGAAGAATCTACTCGTACAAATCTTCAAAAAAAGGCGAACCCATAAAAGTTATTACATCCCTTATAAAATGTTAATTCTTTGGCCAGATCTTATGCAGTTTGATAATATCTACACTTGAACAAAAATACTCGTATCTTTAAAAAAAATGTTGGACGTGGCTATCCTGATAATTAGAATTCTTATATTTCAATCGTCAAATTAATGCTTTTAAACAGTAAAATAACTAGCTTTAAAAATTTTTTTAACTTTTATTTAACTTTCCTACAAATTTTTAGTCACAGTATGAAAATGGGTACTTTATGGCTATCAGTGACCGACAATGGCAAAAATATTGCCGTCTTGTAACTTAATGACAAACAAAAAAAAACTATTTTAGCTGGATATTCATTAAAAAAATTACACAAATCTTACGTGCCTTCAATTTTCCAAATTGTTGCTCAGAAAAAAATAATGGTTAAAGGGTTTTACCCTTTAGTGGGTAACGGCAAGATATTTGCCGTCATACAACCCAGATATTTAATTTATTTTTATCAACGAATGTGGTGTTACTTGATATAAATTTCACCCTTTCTTCTTTTGTTGTTTTCGTGGGTAGTTCTTTTCATATTTTTTCACACTTTGTAATTTTTCGAGAACATGATCGAGTTTCGAATTTGTTAGCGGACGGCGACAACACGCAAAATAAGCGAACCGGTAAGAAGGTACGAGTACTTTAGTACGAGTACGAGCGATCTATGTACATAGATCGCTAACGAGTATGGTGCTAGACAATAGGCAATCTATTAGATTATTTAAAAAAATATTGTACACGTATTTTTTCTTTTGTTTGTCAAATCAAAAATAACGAAAATAGGTACAATTTACTAATTTACTTACCTAGGTTAGTCGTCAATGATAGTTTTCAACCTAGTGGTTGAAAACTATCATTCAAATTAGTCAGTCAGTTAGATTGTCTAACATGATTAGACTAGATTTTTTTCATTTTTCAATTTAACTAAAACTTATGAAATATACGAGTAGAGCATCAAAGTTCCGGGATGGGGACTTGTGACGTCACTACTAGGTACGTCATCCCTATTATTCCGTGAACATGGCGCTTGCAACAGTGCCGAAATATTGGGTGCTAAATAAAACAAACATATTTATAGGGACATGGGAAATACCCCGTTTTAATTTGTAGTTATACTTACTGTGGAAGATGCTCTAAATTTGCGTATATGATAGCCAAGGACTCTGAAAATGGCCGTCAAAATTAGTAATTTCTTATTTCCACCTCTATCGCAATCTCAGGCGTGATTAATTGGAACTCTGTAGTATTTAGGTGAATATAGAAGAAAAACGCAACAGTTAACTTAAGAGCCCTTATCTTTTTTCTTTTAAATTATTTAAAGGCCGGACAACCGGAAGTCCACGAACCCTTATAGTTTGACTGCGTCCGTCTGTCTATTTGCCCGTGGCTTAAAGGTTCCCAGTTGTCTATGGGAACGTAAAAACCGACATCTTTTTTGTAGTTATCATCTGTCCAGAAATGTTGCTAAACTTAACTGCTGAACCCATGTCTGGAGACTCAGACCATGACAAGCTTTCATACGTGGTGCTATTCATATTTCGTAACTCTCTTGGCAGAAGTCCCATTTGATACCTACTGAACTACTTACTTAGGTACATGAATTATATATTGAGTTTAATTATTTTATTTATTAAGCCACAAATAATAACAACAATTTAGAAATCATAAAATTTCAATTTGGAAAGGGCTTCTTAGTATCAGATGAACAAAAGCGGATTTTAATAATTCAAGTGTCGAGCTACAAAATTTACTAAACCAGCATCCACTTACAGCATACAGCTGGCAATTTCAAATAAAAAAATGGGGATGTAATAGTAATAGTCAGGTTAGGTTACCGGGAGGATCTAAGATAGCTTATTTTCACACTTTTTTATCGCCACTGTATTTACAGTACTGAATGTATAGCTTCTTCCAAACCCCCTTCCAGTACAAAATTCAGCAGCAAGAAATTAAAAAAAAAGCTTGAAGGCAAAGTTTTTTTTAACTTCTTGCCGCTGAATTCCACTTCCTGCATAAGTCGCCCATGTTTCTGATGACCCTTCCCGTCTTCCTTAATATATTCTTGTTTTGGGCCCAACATGTGCCCCATTATGTGGGTTTTATTTGGGTACAAAAAGTGTGAAATGTGTGTGTGGCACAATAGTGTAAAAATAAGTTAATTTAACTGCTAAGTTAATCTTTTTAAACCACAAGTTATACTTAGCTACCTAACTATTTCATCCCGATTCTATCATTTGAAATTGCCAATACTTTAACGGTACCCTTACATATTTTATTTTATCCTTAAATTTTGATGAATGTATAAACTAAATGACCCTTATTTGACCATTGTATTGGTAGACCTTGCAATAGGGGTTACAATTTCTCTGTTAGAGACGATGGTAAGTAGAGCCTCGTCGCTCCAGGGTTTAGCATTGAATTCTTTGACAGCAACCCGGACAAGGAGGCGGAAGACACTGTGTTCCCTTTGAATCGATGCGGCCCGGCACCTTCCTTTCTGGACCTTTAGGCGTTACGAGCTCCAGCTCCATTTTGCAGCGCCTTTCTCCTTGTACACCTACTTTTGCCACCTGGAAATATGTACAACATTTATAGATAAATAACAAATATGACAATCAAAAACAAAATGTGGGTTGACATTATCCCCTGGCCTTATTAGATAACTGTGCGGGAGCTATTCTTCCCATGGCCCGGTAAAATTGTCTTGACATATCATAAAAACTCACGTAAGTATTAAAACCGTTATTGTGTTCAACCTAGAGCGAATTCATGTAGCTATAAAATCTCCGAGTGTTTCTTAAATTTAGTAAAGTGTTCGGATTTGTAAACAAACCACTAACATCAGTGGTCAAGTGGATTTAAACGGCCAAAGATACATTATTGGATTTTGAAGTGTGTCGTGATCGTGAATGAAGTGTGAAATGTTTTCAGTCATTGATACAATGTTTCGTAGTAGATCTGGACTCAAACCTTGACTATGATAACCGATATTAGATGTGTGAGGAATATATCCCTTCGCCTGATCAAGAATATAATAAGACAAAATCGAATATGACAGTTAATTACTTAGGCATGCGATTTGGGATAACCGTAACCCACATTTTTATTTCTGGTTAAAAGGAACATCTCGGCTTTCGTAAATACATTTTTCTCAAACATGATCGTAAATGTATGCATTTATGTCACGAAATGAAGACATGAAGTTTCGTGTGTACGGCTCCCCCATTTACTGGGGTGATAAACAACCAGATGAAATAATTAACTATGAAAGTAAGTGCAATGAACTTGAAAACTATTGATTTTCCTGTGCAGCTCAGGGACTGTGCGGATAGTTGTTGTTGCTGTGTTGACAGTAGCGCTGGGATGCATAGAAAAGTCATTAGGAATTTGTATAAGGACATAATTGGTGCACTTAGTTCTGCATCAGTTTCATGTAGTAAGTACTCCAACAATAAGAGATACAAACAAATTATGGGATGGAATAAACATGTTAGCCGGCTCACAGAGAGGCCAGGCTTAGATTTCAGATCTGGGTAGCTAGCGGAAAACCACCAGGGGGTCAGTTATTTGATTCAATGTGTATTAGTCGCAAAGTGTTCAAATCTAGACTTAAATGGTGCCAACAACATCAATATCAAATAAAAATGGATAGGTTGGCATCGTATCATGGCAATAGTGATTTTAAAAATTTTTGGAAAGCTACAAATAAATTGAACCACAAGCCAGGCCTATCCGTAAGCATTGAGAATGAGACCGATCCCATAAAAATTGCAAACATGTTTAAAAATCATTTTGCGGTTAAGTCGCCTTTAGGTATTGAACCTTGTAGTAGGGAGGTGATGTCATCTGGGTTTAACTGTATTACTAAAATTACAGCAGAACATGTAGCTAAGGTGATTCAAAATATGAAGAGGGGCAAGTCCCCAGGACATGATGGGCTCAGCATTGAGCATCTGCAACATGCTGGGCCCCATCTGCCCAGGGTCCTCGCCATGTTTTTCTCACTTTGTATAAGTCACGCGTACCTACCGCCAGATGTGACTCGCACATTAGTTGTCCCTATTGTTAAGAATAAGACTGGTGACATAACTAAAATGGCCAATTATAGGCCAATTTCATTGGCAACGGTTGTGGCGAAAGTGTTCGACGCGGTGCTTGACGCTCAGTTAGACAAATACATACAAATTAGTGAGGCGCAGTTTGGGTTTCGACCCAAGCTATCTACGGAAAGCGCAATACTGAGCCTCAAGCACACCGTCGAATACTATACACAGAGGAAGACGCCTGTATATGCATGCTTCTTGGACCTCTCAAAAGCCTTCGACTTGGTGAACTACGAGCTTCTATGGGTTAATTTGGAAGAGGCGGGAGTGCCCAGGGATCTCATGCATATACTTAGGAGTTGGTACATGTGTCAAGTTAATGTTGTCAGATGGGGCAAAGAAGTGTCGGAGGAGTACAGGTTGGAGTGCGGAGTGAGACAGGGAGGGAGAACGTCTCCGAAGCTCTTTAACCTGTACATCAACGCGCTGATCGAGGAGCTTCGCAGTATTCATGTCGGCTGTCATATTGGAGATGTTTGTATGAACAATTTCAGTTATGCGGATGATATGGTGCTGCTGAGTCCCTCGCCAGGTGGCCTCGAGATACTATTAAATGTTTGTGAGGCATATGCATATAAACATGGCCTTAGGTATAACGCCCTTAAAAGTGAACTGATGGTTTTAAATCAGGCTCGAAATGTCCATCGTATGTACCGCCGCTATGCCTAAATGGCACAGCTCTTAAACGGGTTACATGTGTTAAGTATCTGGGGCACATGATAACTGACAATATGCGTGATGATGCGGATATAGAAAGGGAACGTAGGGCGCTGGCAATAAGGGCGAATATGATAGCACACAGGTTCAGAGGCTGTACGGCACAAGTAAAAATAACGCTTTTTAGAGCGTACTGTACATCTCTTTATACCTGCAGCCTGTGGGCGGACTATTCCCAGAAATCAATCAGCGCCCTACGGGTCCAGTATAATAATGCCTTCAGGGTGCTATTGCGTCTTCCGCGCGCCTGCAGCGCGTCTGGCATGTTTGCGGACGCGCACGTCGACGGCTTCCACGCCACAGTGAGACGGTGCGCAGCAGCGACGCGCCGCAGACTGTGCGGCAGTACCAACAGCACCCTGAAGGTGATAGCGGACAGGATTGACAGTCGCTATTGTCAGCACTGGTCAAGCCTGCACCGCTCCTTAGTTAATTATGAGTATTAAGTTTAACATTTAAGTTTTGTAACATAGTATAATAATACCTACTAACTCAATATGGATTATTTGGTCCGAAATAAATGACTTTTAATTTTTTTATTTATTTTTTATTTATTTACTTCTTGGCCGGCGGCCGTGAAGTAATGTATGGCGTAAGTATGAACGAAACATTATTGTCCGCTGCTCTAACTTGTTTAATTTGCGTATTAACCATACCTCGCAATCAAGTAGCAAATCGGTGGCATTTGACAGTTTTATATCAGGGTTGGCAGTTACGATGAAGTACTTACTTATTTTATTGTATGTATGATTGATCGTTCTAGCCATGATCGCTGCGAGGGAAGATTGCCCATATATTCGGCACTGTTGTAGCCGGCATGGCTTAGTTAGTAAGGTAGATCGTAGGTATTAATAATGTATAATTTTAATCTTAATTGTAAATAATTTAATTTTATTGATGTTATGTTTGTATTTTGTATTATCATTATCTTATCAATATGAGCTGTAATTGCTTGAAATAAATTATTTGAATTTGAATTTGATACAATTTAATGATAAGTTGATAACCATATAGAATCTAATGACCCTCTTTTGATATAACCTACATATGTACATACGTGTTCAACTGAAAACCTCCTTATTTGTAGACGGTCGAAAACTACTTTTGGTACGCGGGCGAAGCCGCGGGGAAAAGCTAGTACCTATTCAATAAAAGAAAAAGAAATATCACGTATTTCCGTATTTCATTTAAATATTAAAATGGAAGCTTTATTGCTTATAAATATTGGAGTAAGTACCTACTTGAAAAAAAATCGAAGAAAATATTTATTGTAGGTACTCTATGTGCAGTGAACATAAAATCGAAGAAATACAATGTGGTCAAACCATGGTCAAACATTTAGCTAGTAGAAGCCACCAAGAAAAGGAAGATGGTTTCTCTTCACATTTAGATTTTAATTTAAAATATCAACCATATTTACAAAGGGATACGAGTATATAACAAAATTTACTAATCCGCGATTAATCCGTTCTAAAGTGTTTAATTTCAATGAATAACAATCGCGGTAACAGAAGACAATATTAAAATTTACTAGTTACACAGAATAGAGAACACACTACTTACAATAGAGGAAGGTAGAGATGGATCACAGCTTGTATAGAATTCACAATGGTGCCTTTCATTCATTAATTACATTTTATGGATAAGGACGAAAATATAAAAGAACATAGTTTGTTTCAAAACGATGCCGAGGTAAATGAAATTTAAAACAAAATGTTGATTTGAATAATGCCTTTTGATTTGTTCTTAGTTAGTACACAGTGACAACCCTGACGTCAATCTGCTACCGATTTGCTAGTTGGGTTGCGGGGTATGGTAATAACACTAAACTGACAAAGGAAAAATTACATACAGCCAATGACCACTAGATACTTTCGACATAAAAAAAACGAATTCTATGGTTTTATGTATATTTATGCGCGGTTAAACATGGTGCTCGAATAGCTCATTCAAATGGAATCTTAAAAAAATAAAAATGTGGCAAATTAAACAATTTTATTCCTTATTAACTATTTACCTAGTAGTTATTTTAATTTTCATATTTCCTCAGAATGTTTGAGAAAAGCACTATACAAGCCTCGGCCGAAAGTGAGATTGCAGGACTTGTTTAATCCTGCAACCTCTTACTTCACGGCCTCTGCAGTAATGTACTATTTTACAAGGCGTTCAATACGGTTGTAACAGAATATACAGTACCTATGTACGGACGTATGAAGACACGCTAGTTCCCTTCTCTTAGGGGCCTGGTAAAGGGTTAAGTAGGCAGGTTTGGTATAAGGACCGCAACGCAATATTCCACCTTTGTGTTGTAATGACATTTATCTTTAAATCACTTTAGTTATGTAAGACACATATTTAAAATTAACTAGATACTGCCAGCGCAACTTCTCGATCAGTGGTGCTCATGTCATATCAAGGGTCTGACGAAGGGGTTTATTGCCAAACAAGAAAATCTTTCATTGTTGCATAAAAGGCTTCGTCAGACTAGCGCGTGGCGTGAGCGGGGCGCGAGCGGGGCGCTAGCGCCGCGCTCCTATCGCGCCCCGCTTTCAACGCGCGCGCGGCGCGCGGCGCAACCGCCGCGCAGTCACAGCGCAAAGAAAAATGCTCGGTGAATCGAGCGCGCTCGCGCGACGCGCGCGCTCCCCGCTTCTATCGCGCTCTGCTCGCGCCCCGCTCGCGCCCCGCTCACGCCACGCGCTAGTCTGACGAAGCCTTAACTGCGAATACGTCAAGTGTGATTAGTCGTGTAAAGGTGAAATTTCTTTTCGTAAGTAAAGCATTTTGGGTATTAAGTATCGGCTTATTTAATATATAAAATAATTTATTTTCAATTTGTAATGATGTCGTGACGTGACGTTTCTTCCAAAACAGTTCAAAAGGAAGTGTCTTAACGAAGTATTACGAGTATGAACTAGAATAGCTTAATGCGGACCGTGCTACATGTAGTTTGCTTACCATGAGTTATACGTGTAACTTTAACGGACCACGCGCGTTTACGTTCTATGGGCGTTGAAGCGTATCAAAAGATAGTTCTTAGACCTCACAAAGTATACGCCTTTGATTGGATCACTAAATCGCTTGCGCAACGTCATAGCAGGCATCAAAAATGGACACACTCAGTCCCCAATGTCCTCATACTATTGAGTAGGTATGTTTCTGGCGTGGTCTGTGAGGTAAGAGCATACCTATACCACAAATTTAGAGATCATGCAAACCGACAACCGACCAACCGAAACCGACTGTACATTCTGTACTAGCGCATTCCAGCCTCTTGGCAGTTAGCTGCATGCAGATATATTAGACCCTTCTCTATACGTTCAGGCTTTTCATGTCGTACTGACTGTGCATTAAACACAACACTACAATATGCTCCAACTTCCTGCATAAGTAAAATCATTTGTAAGAATAGTATTTACCCTTAAAACAAATACGTCTTTCCTTGGGTGGAGGATCGTTTGCGCTTTTTTGGGACCTGGTACGTTGGTAGGCACCATCTGGCATATCCTTGGACATGGTCTCGCTTGAACCCCCTTAGTTGTTGGAGATTTTTGCCCGGCTGCTGCAGGATTCTTTTTTTGATCCATTTTATCGAAAATGTTGTAAGAAAAGTTAATACAGTTAATTTACACCTAAATGTGAAAAAAGCAGAATCTTTTATTGCAAGTGTCAATTATGACATGGCTATATTCTTCCTCGGAAGAATAGCGTAGAGTTTTGAGTGGTTTTGAGCGTCAGTTTAGTGTCAGATATGTAAGGCCGCGTACGCACTGACAGACGACCGGACCCAGCCGGTCTTATCTTACCACGCGCCTTCACTAAAATCGCCGTTAGTAAGTTCCATAACTTACTAACGATGTCAACAAAAGGCATCACATGTTTTGTCACTGTTCTTTACTGAAACGGTCGTATTATCGTAACATAGAAAACCTAAGACAAATAACTTACCTAATCTTGGAGATTTCATTAAAAACTTAAAGGAGGAGGTTATTACGCTCAATATGGCGGTTTGTTTACATTATTTGCAAGTTGGATTGACGGCGATTTTAGTCGCCTGGGTTCTTTTGCGGTTCTTTGTTTATTATTAAATTTTTGATGAGGTTATCTAATAATACAAATATGTTACCTACTCGTAAATGCATGATCGAGTGCTGCATAAAGAGCATAATTTAAAAAGTACCGGTTCTAAGCCCTTAGCCCTAGCAAAGTCGCCTCTGACAGTGCGGATACGACCAAATGCGGTTAGTAAGAAACCAAATGAGTCGTTATGGTCGATGGTAATTACAGATGTAGTACATAATGTTTTGCTCTCGTATTTTCTCGGAAACGCTCGTATTTGTCATGCTTTTTTATTTTATTTTATACTACGACGGTGACAAACAAGCATACGGCCCGCCTGATGGTAAGCGGTCACCGTAGCCTATGGACGCCTGCAACACCAGGGGTGTTACATGCGCGTTGCCGACCCTTTAAAAAAAAAGGAGGATTCGCTGTGTTGACAGCTAAACGGGCCAAGGGCTTTGCTCCGTGGGTCCTCAGCTACTTCATCGACACCTCGCTACTTTTAGTACTGACACTGACTGAAATAGCATGACACGTTCGGGCGTTTCCGTGACATAGTAGGTACCTAAGTACCAACTTTTTAAATCTTTTTTTTTAGATTTTCATAAATAAAAATTGAGTCTATGACATCACTGTGATGACTTTGTGGTTTTTTTTTAGGATTCCGTACCCAAAGTTTAAAAACAGGGCCCTATTACTAAGGCTCCGCCGTCCGTCTATCCGTCCGTCCGTCTGTCACCAGGTTGTATCTCAAGATCCATGATAGTTACACAGTTGAAATTTTCACAGATTATGTATTTCTATTGCCGATATAACAACAAATTATACTAAAAATCAGAATATCAAAAAAACTCTCGTACAAAAAAAAACGTGTTTTTTTTCCCTTTTGTAAAATATTTATACGGAACCCTTGGTGCGCGAGTCCGACTCGCACTTGGCCGGTTTTTTTAGATATGTTGTCTAGTGCGATTAGTTCGGTAAAGATACGCGAATCGGTTGGATTGTAGGTACCTAACATATGTGCCCAGCCTATATTCTATTATATCCTTCATTCAGCTTAAGTCCCGTCATTCCATTTGTTGTCAGATCAGAGACATTTTTTCTTTGACTGTCAACGTGCTCTTGGCTAAAGATCAAAAAGCAAAATTTTTTATTGTAAATTAACGCAAAATGGCGCAATCTCCAACTCAACAAAAGACTGCGCCCCCATCCGCGTCGCAATCTCCTCCTCTAACTCCAAAAAAGCCTGTGCCGCCATCCTCGACGCAAACTGCTTCGTCGGCTCCTTCCGGTCAAGACAAATCAAAAAATGCAAAGCCGCGAAAACCGTATGAAGAGATCGGGGCCATATTTAACGGAAATGAAGTACGATACATCAGATCATTTTTAGATTTAGTGTACGAACTAAATAGAAGCTTTAGTGGAGCGTGTAGTGGAGAAGCATGTGGAAGCCATAGCAAATTACAAATAACCTGTACAAAATACCGATAAGTCTTACCGTTCAATGCAATTTATAGTTTCATGTTTCAGCTGCTTTCCTTGTGTAGTGTTTAACCAGTGACATTTATGCTACCTAGGTAAAAATCCGAGTGCCTAAGAGCACGTCGAAGTCACCGAAGCTGACGGCGTCGCAACTCAAGCTTCAACAGCTGTGCACCTGCGACGACGACGAGTCAGTGTGCTCTGAAGATTGTGGCGCCGGCGCTGCGGGCGACGAGAACCAGCTGTTCTTCCAGGTGAGCTGACTATATAGGTATAAGAAGCTGAATGATTTTGGCTACTCAAACTGCAACAGCTGTGCATTTGCGACTACAAGTCCATGTGCTCGGAGGACTGTGGCGCCGGCGCTGCGGGCGACTAGAACCAGCTGTTCTTCCAGGTGAGCTTACTATACCTCTATATAAGAAGCTGAATGACTCTGGCTACTCAAGGTGCAACAGCTGTGCACTTTCGATGACACCCAAGTAACAAAATGTGGTTTTGTAGTGGTTCCGGAGCCAAGTCTATAAAAGGCTAGTAAAAGGTTACAACGACGGAAAAGGGCCCATTTTATATGCGTACATTTGCTAATAAAAGACTCATAGTACAGTTGGCGAGCACCACTTAGACTAATAATACACTCATAGTTGGACTACGCAGAACTATGTGCTCCCACGATTCCAACTATGAGCATCTAATGGAACCATACGCCACAATCTAAGCCCATAATGTACTTGTAGTTAGACTCCGGAGAACCATTTGCTCCCGCGAAGCTCACTATGAGTATTTAATGGAACCAGACAGGCCTGTAACGTACCTACACGCGTATGACTTTTCTGTTGTGTTGTGAAACTTGTGAATGTTGAGATGTACGTACGTGCGTTGAAGAAGAATAAACAGGTAAGTTAAACTATCTATACTTCACATTTATAATTAGTCCACAGAATACATGCAAAATTATACGTGCACACATGTTTGCACGGCAAACGCATGAGTATTTTCGGTGAAGTATATTGTGTTTTACATCTCACTTTTTGTTCGCCTTTTGAACTCGGCGTATTTACTAAGTTGTGTTCAAAAATAATATAAATCCTAACAGCATTGTAGAGCCATATTGGGACGAATTAGGGTTCCGCATACAAATGTCTTATGCTTCATTTTAATAGCTAAGGGTTTATTATTTTTATGTTTCAGCTGTGGCAAGAACTATGTTCATGGTATTTTTTTTAACCGCTTCCATTTGTTTATATCCATTTTGGTTATTATTTAATAAAAACCCAATGCTTCAAAAGAAATCAAAATGGCTGTGACGATGCGATAATTTTTAAAAGCAAATGTCTTCTTAAACGGACTTCGCGAAGACATCTTTGGACACTAATAGTTTTACAAGAAACCTTTATATAGAAATTTAGACTATAACAGTATTCGAGAGTCAACAATAATACCAAGTACGCTTACTCTTAGAAGACACCACTGTATAACTAGTTTACTTGTAATTGTCACATAAACTTGACTTATACACCCATATAAGGTCAGTTATAAGTGAAAAAGGTTCTAAGTACATTTAAATCTATAAATAACTATTATTGGCGTATCACACTTATAGCGGATTCATAATTACTTCTTGTAGGGGATTATAAGTGTAACATACTGGATCATGCTTTCTTAAGTGTACCTACACTTTTGCAACACTTTTATAGGCCTCCCTAGCCTATAGCGGATTTATAATTACTTCTTGTAGGCGATTATAAGTGTGACTTTCTGGATCATGTTTTCTCAAGTGTATCTACACCCCTGCAACACTTTTATAGGCCATCTTGACCTTTACTGCGTCTATTATTTTGGTCTATACACGATTATAAGTCAACTTACAAGAACAAGTGTGCTATAAAACCAAATAAACTCAGTGTAACCTGTTATAAGCTTAGCAGGAAAACCTGGAACCACTAAGAGAGGGGTACTAGTGTTGTAAGCCTATAAACTGTGTCTTACAGGCCAAATTTGTTACTTGGGCAAGTCCGTGTGCTCAGAGGACTGTGGCGCCGGCGCTGCGGGTGACGAGAACCAGCTGTTCTTCCAGGTGAGCTGACTATACCTCTATATAAGAAGCTGAATGTTTTTGGCTACTCAAACTGCAACAGCTGTGCATTTGCGACGACAAGTCCGTGTGCTCGGAGGACTGTGGTGCCGGCGCTGCGGGCGACTAGAACCAGCTGTTCATCCAGGTGAGCTTACTATATATAAGAAGCTGAATGACTCTGGCTACTCAAGGTGTAACAGCTGTGCACTTGCGACGACAAGTCCGTGTGCACGGAGGACTATGGCGCCGGCGCTGCGGGCGACGAGAACCAACTGTTCTTCCAGGTGATCTGACAATATATAGGAAGCTGAATGACTCTGGCTACTCGAGTTACAACAGCTGTGCATTTGCGACGACAAGTCCGTGTGCTCGGAGGACTGCAATGTGGCGCCGGCGCTGCGGGCGACGAGAACCAGCTGTTCTTCCAGGTGAGCTTACTATATATAGGAAGCAGACCGTCCTCTGAGGGGTGCGAGGGGCTCCGGGTGCGTGCCCCTCTGCTACTTGATGCATGACTCTGGCTACTCAAGCTGCAACAGCTGTGCACTTGCGACGACAAGTCCGTGTGCTCGGAGGACTGTGGCGCCGGCGCTGCGGGCGACGAGAACCAGCTGTTCTTCCAGGTGACCCACACTCGCAGGTGACAGGTGGCTATTCAAGCTTTACAACAGATGTGCACCTTCGAAGACCACGAGTCCATGTGCACGGAGGACTGCGGGGCCGGTGCTGTGGGTTCAGCTGTTCTTCCAGATCAACCGACTTTATTAAACACTGACGCCTGCAACTCTTTGTGCTTTCTATACGTTTAACCAACAGTTCCACAGCTGTCCAACGCAGACAAACAGACCAACAGTCCAACGAAAAGTTCGTCTTCATCGATAAAAATAGAAATAATTTGTTACCGAAATCTGAGTAATAGTACATTGTGATACTATGATGATCATTATACACGAGGCGATATTGTGCGCACGAGCTGAAACAAGTGCGCAATAAGGAAGTTGATGTGTAAAATGATCATGCACACACGTTTCATGCGACGTTTTTCAACATTTTTCTGAGGAAAAATTCAAATTTTATTCGTGGTTATTTTATATACGTTGGCTTAGTCGTCAGAATCAAGTCAGAATGCCTACATTTCAATTGGCATAAGTATTTGACTGACCTTTATTGACTAATTGAAGCTTCTTCTTCTGCGGTGCCTTTTCGCCGTCAGTTGATGACCAGTGATCGTAAATGCTTACATAAACGAATTTCTACAAAAAAATTAAGGGAAATGATCAATTAAGGTACCTACATATTAATGTTTAACTCTACCAACTCAACCAAGTTACATTCTTTTTAAAATTCGTCGCCTTTTGTCTGCAGTGGGGTGTCAACAGGGTGACCCGCTTGGACCATTCAGCCTGGCCATTCATCCAAAAATATCCAACCTAAATTCTAAATTGAATTCGTGGTATCTTGACGATGGTGCACTAGATGGCTGGAAGACTATTCTGTTCTTTGCCCGAGAAGCCTGATTCCAGCCTCCGTTAAATTCCAAAAGCCTTGGTATGAGCCGCTTTGCAGAGCCACGTTGAAAGAGCTCCTCGACAATGCCTCAACTCCTGCAGTGCGCGCGCGTATTAGCTGTGTCGGAGCCGGAGGCTCTGGTTTCATGCATTACCTTCTCGGAATATTGGTGCTAGCGTCTACAGCGCTATGTCATGCCACCATAGCCTCTAGTATAGGCTCGGCGGAGGAGACGCACTCGGCTGTCAGCGGAGTGCCATGCGCATTTCGCGCCATGCAGTGTTGAAACCCTGGGATCATGAGGTCCTAGCGCCAAAGCCCTTGTCAAAGAAATTTCTAAGCGCCTTGTCGATGTTTTTGGCAACCAGAGGGCTGGCAGCTGCTTTGGTCTTTAGTCCTCTAAAAGGCAACGGTGCCAGCCTTCTGGGCACTATTGCACGCGACGATGAATTGGGGAGCATTTTTTATTTATAGGTGTTTATTTTTAGTTTTGAACCGACTTCAATATTTCTAAGGGAGGAAGTTCTCAATTCGTCAGATTTTTTTTTTATGTATGTTACCTCAGAACTCCGTCATTACTAAACCGATTTAAATTAATGTTTTGTTTTCTGAAAGTAGATGGTTCCAGATTGGTCCCATTTTTTTCAAAATCGATTTCTGCTGATGGGATCCATGAGGAACTGAGGGAACTCCTCAAGTTTGAAAGGCACATGCATGCTGATTTGGGTGATTTCTTAAGAAACTCGAGCATTTCTTTACGAAAATCATCAATTTGGTGGAGTGGATCTGATAATGAAGACCAGGGATGGCAAAGTGGAACTGCTTGGTAATTCCCAGGACTATTATCCGATTTAAAAAAATATTTTTTTGTCTGAAAATAGATGGTTCCAGGTTTGTCCCGTTTTTTTCAAAATCAATTTCTGATGATGGGATCCATGAGGAACTGAGGGAACTCCTCAAATTTGAAAGGCACATGCATGATGATTTGGGTAATTTCTTAAGACACTCGAGCATTTCTTTACGAACATCATCAATTTGGTGGAGTGGACATGATGATGAAGACCAGGGATGACAAAGTGGAACTGCTTGGTAATTCCCAGCTCTATCATCCGATTTGAGACATTCATCTTTTCTTTGTAAAGAAATACCTTCAAGATAGTCCTATTTGATTATAGTTCTATTTTGATGATGGAATTCATGAGGGATTGAGAGAACTCCTCAAATTTTAATGGTACATGCATTCTGAATTCTGATTTGAGGGTTTCCTTAAGTAACTAAAACATTGTTTTGGGGGAGCCAACATTTTGATGAAGCGGACCTGATGATGAAGACCAGGGATGGCAAAGCGGAACTGGTCGATAAACCTAGCTCTACTTATTATCCTAGTTGTGACATTCATCTTTTTGATTTGATTTCTATTCTGATGATGGAGTTCTAGAAGAATACAGAGAACTCCTCAAATTTGAACGGCACGTTCATTGTGATTAGAGGGTGTTCATAATTAGCTTAGGCATTTTCTTACTGTGGCTATCATTTTGCTGGAGTGGACCTGATGTTGATAATCAGGGATGGCATAATGAAACTGCTCGATAATTTACAGTATGTCATCCAATTTGACACATTGTTATTTATTTTTTTAAAGGTCTACAAGGTCTACATTAAGAAAGCTCCCCAATTTTCAATCGTACACGTGCGGTGTATTGGATATTTGTGAAGTAAACTGGCTAACTCAAACAAATTCAAAATTTCACTTTTACCGGGGACTAAATGAAGTCGTTTTTTTTTTTCTTAAAAATTATATTTTAAGTTATTTATGATTTGTTATTCTTATACTTGTTATTGTTTTTCCAAATAACTTTTTTTTTTATAAATAACGTATTTAGAGGGTTTAAATCCATGTTTTCAACTAAATACGGCTTCCTTTTTAACGCATAAGTTATTATGCGGCTAATAACACAGTGTACTTACTTACATACTTACTGTCTAATCCGACAAAATTTGAATGTACTCGTATTGTCTGTGTACGTAACTCTCGTAGGATACAAACTTTAAACTACCTATATAATGAAAAAGTACGCGTGTTAAATTAAATATCTTGGATTAGGAGCCTAAAAGCGGTACGATAAGAACCTGGTTACGAGCAAGTGTGATGAAATAGTACATTGTGATACACGTGTGCTATGATATGATGGTCATTATACCTACACGAGGCGGTATTGTGCGCACGAGCTGAAAGCAAGTGCGCAATAAGAAAGCCGATGTGTATAATGGCCATGCACACACGTGTCATACGACATTTTTCAACACACTTGTAAGTAAAAATCAAAATTTAATTCGAGGTTATTAACTTTTGTTAAATACGTTAACTTAATTGTCAGAATCATGTCAGAATGCCTACATGGTAATTAGCATATGAGTTTCACTAACCATTATAGACTAGGTACTTGAAGCTTCTTGCGATGCCTTTTCGACGTCGGTTGATGACAATATTTTACATTTTCAATGAATAAATCCCGAAGCTAAGGCCCAAACGTCACAAATAAGTATGTAGGTATATTTATCACTACTAAGCACAACTAGATTTTCATGATAGCACCCGCGCCGCGTTTTGTAGTTTCAGAGGAGCCTATAGCCACATATTGTTATAGTTTTACTTCTAATTCTATTATAGTTGCATTGTATCATAATAATAAAGCGAGAAAACAATCAAAAATGTTTTACGTAAATTATTTTTTTCGAATTTGCGCGTTGCGCGCGCAAATTTGAGGCAAAGGCCCGCCAAACAGCCAAAATAAAAAAAATTAATTATTTATGTTTGAAGCACAAATTATTGTGAATTTTGAATTATTTAATACAATTTCGCGTATATTCAATAATTCAGAAAGTTTTAATCCATGTATTCAACTAAATACGGAGATATTGCTTTTTAAGGCATAAGTTATTATGCGGCTACAGTGTACTTTATTTGGAAAAAAAAAACTTTCCAATCCGACAAAGTTTGAATGTATTATCTGTGTACGTAACTTACTCTCGTAGGGTACAAACTTAATTTGATGGGGTTATCTGATTGCAACACTAGTTCAATAATATAATGAAAAAGCACGCGTGTTTAATATCTAGGATTATGAGCCTAAAAGCGGTACGGTAAGAACCTCGTTACGAGCAAGTGTGATGAAAACATGCTTACGGCATCAAAATATCTTACAAATCGTACATTGCCGCATTAACTTAAGGTTTAACCCTCAAATAGAATATATCCAATATGTATTTATGTTATATTAAAGTAAGAGTTACCACATTTAAATAACAACCGTTATTATCAAATGGCAGATTCCCGACGACATTTGCGAGGCCACATCTAACCGGAATCCGAACAACTCTGAGCTGACGTACAGCAAGCAGGAGCGGCACGGGGCGCTTTGCAACACCTGCAACGTGACGCCTAAGGACGCCCCGAAGGGCGTCAAGGCGCACAAGGTGCTCCACCCGAACAAGGACGTATTCGTGTTGAAGATCGGCAAGCAGACTGATGAGCCCAACCGTACTGGTAACATCGAGGTAAGGTCAAACTTTGTCTATGCACCACCCGCAACGTAACTGCCACTTTAATTCAGCTCATGGTAAAGACTTAGCTCACTGAGCTTTGGCGGCAAGGCCGAAACACAACGACTACGTCAGACAATCCCTTTTCTTCCGTCCCCTGCAATCAGTCATTGACGACAGGTGGAGCTGGTGACACCCCGCGCACCAGCGCGACCCAAGCCGCCTACACACGCGTGCAAGGACATCCAGTGCGAGGGCCCCGACGTGTCCTGCTGCATGCCATGCAAGCAGTGCCGGCCGTGTCGCAAGAAGAAGCGGCTGCCGTGCTGCATGTGACCCGTGGCCTCAACTCTAAAGCTGTGCCGTTCTCCAAAATGATCTCCGATTTGTAAGCTATTCAGATATTAGGATTGATTTTCGACTACTACATTGGAATATTACATGATCTAACAAACAAATTATACAAGCGCTAACTAAAATGTACTTAATGAGTTTCGTTCCTTTACTCATAGTTGTTAGCATCTACTGCTTGGGCGCGGCACCGCCTATCAATTTGACTGATCCACGAGCTGACAAATTAACGGTGAACTGTTGCTCGTTGGCTCGCGTTAGTGAATCATCAATGTACGAAACAGTTGAGTGTTCCCTAACGGAGTTCTTGTTCTTCAGGCATTTTTTTACGTGACAAAAACTAACAAACTACGGGTACAACTGGCGCACAGTTAGCTAAAAGATGAACCACTTCGACATGTAATTATTTAGTAATGAGCGTAAACATATAGATATACTTACAGTCGTGGCCAGACAAGATGTTTTCCCCATACAAATGCCTACAAACAAATATACTTCGCTTTGATGATAATTTAAAAAGTAATCGATCATTTTTTTTATTAAAACTACAATGTATCCATGCTTAAATAAGATATCCTACTCGAATGTATTGCGAAGTTCCGTAAATAACCTCATTTTAAAATATGGATGGTCCACTAAACACTTAATTAGGAACAAATGTATAAATTTGTTAATTATTTTAATACTAAAAACATGGTACACATCAGTGTTGGGCAAAACGTAATTGAATTACTAATTAATAATTACAATTACAAAAAGTAATTGCAATTACAAATTACAATTACAGGGATAATGAAATTGTAATTATAAATTTCAATTACAATTACAAAATGTAATTATTAATTGAATTATTAATTACATTTTGCAATTAATTACTTATTAAATTACACATTACTTTTGTTTTATAGAATATTTTTGATCACTTATTTTTTGAATAAAATAAACGATCGGTGAAAACTATAATAAATCTACCGAAATCCCACAGGTTGTCGGACGAAATGTTTGAAATGAGAGTAGTGTTAAAGTCTAATTTAAAATAATCTATATCATAAATCAAAGTGTGTTTTTTTTAAATTAATAATACGTATTTGATTGATAAAAATGTTTTATTACTTTATCCCAACCCCCCCCTGCCTTCTTCTGCTGTTTTTCAGGTATTTTCCTTCTTTTATCTGAGAGCATTCCTTCGTACTTAATATCCGGGTATTCGCTCGCAACTTCTTAGTATTCCGGGATAAAAAATATGCTTAGGTACTTAATATTCTGGAAATATACTATCTGCGTGCCAAATTTCAGTCAATTCAAATAAATATAAATATAGGTACACACATTTATTGTTTTGATTATTACATCATTGCAATCAGACCAAGTAAACACGTATGCTTCTCATTGTTTATAAAAAAAGTTGACTTAAAGTAATTTAGTAATTTAATTTACAAATAAATGTAATTACAATTACAAATTACAAAGTAATTTCAATTACATGAAATTTTAATTACATTCAATTTAATTAACGTAATTGAATTAATAATTGTGTAATTTGTAATTAAATTACAAAAAGTAATTAATTACGCCCAACACTGGTACACATAATACAAAAAGGTCTTACAATATAATTATTCAACATTTTTCAACAACAAAAATCCAAGTGTGACTAAACTAAAACATATTACAAATAAAATAAAAATGTCCTACAAAAACAAACTAAATATTAAAATTATAATTGCTCCGTAGCCCTCCAGGTGCAAAGGTGCCCATTACACTCGCCGCGTTACCACGTTGAACTGCAATGGACAGCCTCTGCAAAAGGAAAGACCCGGAGTGGGGATCAAGACCCCTCTCACGCAAACGTCTACCTAGTTGCCCAAGAAATACCCTGGACTCAGAACCCCAAAATCCAGTGGATTCTACCGCCAGCGGGACAAATAAATAATTTTCGAGAGCCGCGTACTTCTCGTGTTTACGGGCAGCCGCCAACTCCGCTGCAGCTCCTGCCGTTGCCATAGTACGGCTTATATAAGAGGCCGCTAAAGTGCTAACGCAGGTGGCGTCCCATAGCAAACATTTTCCTCTTTCCCAGGGGACCAATGTCAACCCATCCGGCCGTTTACCATCCGACCTACTTAGGCCTGGTGGTTCCAACACACATGGGACACCAGCGGAGACCAGAGCCCTCCTCACGATATCATTGAGGGCATGGTGGCGAGGAAACCTCCCTGCACACCGACAACAACTCAACGCGTGGTGACCGTTACTCTCCACCATAGTGCCACAGATGCAAATGTGAGGTTCACAGACACTACAGCCGAGCCGAAGAGCAACAGCCACACGCATCGAGTCGCCATCCAGGAGGGTACCCAAATGGGGAGAGGGGAGTGTATGAAGCCACGCCCAGACTCAGGCCTCGACACCGCATTCAGCCTCGCCTTGTCCACACCCACCGCCCTTTCCAAAAGGCCACCAAAAATCCGCTTCACCCCTGTGTTGTCCCACAATCGCTGACGGACCTTATCTTCAGGCAAGGGTGCACCTGGATTGTGAACCGACCAAGCCGCCATAGCATCTGCCGCGTAAGGTATCGTAACCTTGTCACCTTGTGAGGGTAAAATTTTAGTGACAAGGTCCACGACCCCAGCCGCCGACGCCAGAAAGGCCGGCAAGCTCACATCGCGAGTGCGCCGAATACCGAGGCCCCCAGCCCAATGGGAAGTGAAGCCAGATCCCACTGCTCTGAATTGAGGGAATCATTCAGCAACAACTCCAGATACTCCTTTAATACGCAGTCAAATGAGTCAATCCCAGCTGCTGAAAGCGTGGAAGAAGAGCGAGGAGATCCTGCTCTACAGGCTTAGGCTTTCCCCCAAGAGTACCATCGTCCAGGTACCAGATATTCAAGGGGGATTTAAGCTCAGCAATTGCCTTCTGAATGCCGAGACTGAAAATTAGAGGACCTAGCGAATCACCCTGCTGTGCGCCAACCTGGGAATGAATAAGGGAACCATTGTAAAAAAGAAAAGAAGGAACGGAATATACCTGAAAGAGGAAGGGATAGAGAACAGGAACTCTCTCCCTGATTTCGGACAGCAGCACATCTCGCTCGATGGTATTGAAAGCGTTTTTGACATCGAGTTTAACCACTACACAGTCCACGTTCTTGGGATCCTGACAAAAGGTCCGTGTCGCGTGAATAGCAGCTTCGCAACCTAACTTTGTCCCAAAACCCAACTGACAAGGTTGGAGATAAGAAGCCATCTCCTCCCTCACAGCCTGACATCCAAGTTTAGCTATCAAACGCCTAAAAGTGCTCCCAATAGCGATGGGCCTTATACCGCCGTCCTTTTTCGACAACGCACACAATGACGCACCGTAAATACCTATAGGGGCAGACCTCAAGATTTAACTGGCCACTAAGCAAAAAGTTGCACAGTTTACATAAGCTTCCCAGCAGCCGATAACCGTTATCCCCTGCAGCGCTAGAAGTAAGCTCTTTCAAATGAGCAGGCCGAATTCCATCTAAGCCGGCAGCAGAACTGCTGTTAAAGGAGTTAAGCGCCTGCGCTACATCTTCCGGCCTCACAGAAAAAGCAGGCAACGAGTTATCAGGTTCCTGTGGGAACAAAAGCGGACGAGAAGGAGCCGGGTGCTTAGATTGCAGAGCGGCCAGTGTCTCCGAGCCCGAAGGCGCTACACCATCATCCGATAACAGAATCCGCACCGCACCTCTGAGATCGCCCTCAAAAACCTTGGACTCAATAGCCTTAGTAAGTGAGTGCGATTTCGCTCCCCTCACCTCCTCCACGAAGTCATCTACAGAACCAAAAGAAGCAACTGAGGCAATGTTCCGTTTCACTTTTGTAGTCAAATTACCCGAGCCCCAAGAATCTGAGTTTTAATACTAATAAATGAAATTAAACACTTTTAATCGCGTTTATTAATCCGTTCTAAAGTGTTTAATTTCAATGAATAACAATCGCGGTAACAGAAGACAATATTACTAATAAATGCTTTGATTCTTAATGCAGAAGGACGCTGGTTCGGTTCGGTAAGTTATAAAATTATAGGTAGTATTAATGAACCCAATGGAGCGTACCCTACTTTCCTCTAATTATTCGACTAATTAAGAAATTTTCTAAGACAAGGGTGGCTCGATTTAACGTTTATAGGTATACGTGTCGAGGCAAGAGGAAAGAGCCCTCAAGTTTTTGTATCTGGGCCGAAGTTATAAATAATATGAGAAAATACTAGTTGGAAATATGCCAAGTAGTGTCAACGAACGAGTTTCCTTTTCAGCGACAGATTTACATAGGTGTACACGTATGACAGAAACTAAAGTGGATTCGTGTACAGTCACCTGCAATAGTATTATCCTGTCCCGCGAATCAGCGTCAGGCGGAATTTCCGCTTAACGACACCGTCTTTTTAGGGTTCCGTAGCCAAAATGGCAAAAACGGAACCCTTATAGTTTCGTCCAGTCCGTCTGTCCGTCCGTCCGTATGTCACAGCGGTTTTACTCAGTAACTATAAAGCATATGGTAACGATATTTAAGTGTGTATTTTGTGTGCCGCTACTTAGTTTTGCATATAAATTGCGAAAAAAGTATGCTTTGTGGGAGCGCATGTAACTAAATGTCAAAAAATATTTTTTTGCCTAATATCTACTCTAGGTACATCATTTGATAGGTCTTAACAAATAACTTAGAGGTTCCTTGAATAAAAATTTGAATAATCCAACATTTTCAGAGATAATCGGTCTGAAAGTCTGAAAAAGTGTGTCCCCCCCCCTCTAACTTTTGAACGGGAGGTGCGAAAAATGTGAAAAAATTCAGGAAGATAGGATATAAGACGAACTTACCACGAAAATTATTTTGAAGAAATTTGGTCAAGCCGTTTTTGAGTTTTTGCCAAAAAACTTGTTATGTAGTTGTATTATGTCAATCTTTTCTGTTATTATAATTTGTGACTTATTTCATCGGTATAAGGTGCACTTTGTTTTGCGTGTGACATGAAAATGATGATAGTGACGTGGGTTGCACATATAAGATTACTAAATTGGAGCATTTATCCAATAACCTCGGCGGCTCCGTAGTACAGCGCTTGACTTACGATCGGAATGACGAAGGTTCAAATCCTGGCGGCAAACACAACTTTCTTCATTATTTTAGAAATTTTAGTGTTTTTTTTTCAAACTATTAAAACATTTATTTTCAAAATTTTACACTTATTTTATATATTTGACCATATTTTTATTTTGTTGTCGTTTTTTTTCGCGTCAGAATTGTATGAAATTTGGTGGGTAGGTTTCCTTATTCTACGTTAGATAGATACGAAGTCCCAATGTGCGACAACAATTTTGTACTAAATTTCCCACTGAGTTACGAAAATCCCATACGATTTCGTAACTCAGTGGAAAAAACTGTGGGACATACTGGGAAATTGGCTCTATCTTGAAGAGAATAAGGAACTCTTCCTACCTACCAAATTAAATTTCATGTGAATCAGACGCGAAAAAAATTACGACAACAAAATAAAAATCCGCCCATTTAGTTAAATTAATGCATCACATTCGACAAGCCATTCCAGCTCACACCTTCGGGCATTTGTTGTGCGAAATATGTACATCATAGATGTAAATAATTACGAAAGTACACCTGAGCTGCAAGTTCTAATAACCTTTTAAGGGTTCCGTAGCCAAAATGGCAGAAACGGACAATGGCAAAGAGCAAAGACGAGGTAGTTCAATAGTGCGAGTCGGAAATGGGTGCCTTTCACCCGAGTTTTAACACTACTTTTCATTTAGAATGCGAGGAAAGTAAAAAAAAAACAACTATAAAGCTAAAACTACTCGTGTAACCTTTTAAAGAAAATCTCTAAGAAAGCATTACAAAAGTGTAGAATATTTAACAAAACAACGGCATTATATAGGTATTTTGTTATATTGAAAACAAACATAGGTAATTTTCATTTACCGTTCAGGTTAACTTTCTATTGTACAATGTACATACCTACTTGAAAAGTGATCAGAATAAATTCTTAAAATTCTACAGCAATTGCCTTGAGCGGGTGTTAAACTCACAATCGGTTTTCTTGGACTCCATTCAGTAGTTTTAGTACCATTTTCCGAGTTTATCATGTAATTTAATACTGAAATAAGGAAAGAATTTCATTCGATTTTCATATATCAAAGTTTGCAGTACAAAACTTTGAAAACCTAAAACCTAACCTCAAAATATCCCAAAACAGACATCACATATCATAAAATAATATTATACCAGGTATTCTATTAAGTGTTGGCTGCTATATTCTATGAACTAATTACATTGTTGATATCAGATAATACTTTAGAAATCGAAAACTAAAATTTGTAAACAACAGCAACATGCAATATTTTTAACTTACGGGCAACAGATAAAACAGGTATTAGGTATATCTATTATTATACCTAATTCTGTATTCGAAAGATTTAGATTGACGCTGTATAAGAAACATATATTTTATTAGGTGTTTAATAAATTGAGTCCGATTTCAGCGTATCCAGCTTTTAAGTCATAGTTGCTGAACTGAATTCTGTCGTAAGGTATACTATACATCTCCTCTAAGTGAATTAAAAATGTCGGAAACAATAATGAATAACTTAGCCTATATTTTGAACCCTGCCAATGTGCTCGAGGATGATGTTGTGCGCTTATTCCATGATAAGTCAGCACAACATACAAGTTTCCGGCCGCGCGAGGTGGGGTTGTTTAAGTACCCAGAGCTGATAGAAACTGTCCCGAGAGATGAGTCACATTTACAAATCATCTTCGATGGTGACGTTGGCAACTTAGGTAAGGTCACTGGACTTAGATAAGGACACTTAGATAAGGGCACTGGACATGTATTTTATTTTAAATAGGTTTGTGACAGCAGATAGTGTAAGACCAATGTATACCATGGATGCAATAATTTAAACCTGCTGGTATCGGGGTAAACCTAATGGTAGTTATTGTATTGCTGTGTGTGGCGTGTGTGAATTACATAATAGAAAATCATTCTGTAGCTTCAGTTAGTGTTCTAAATAGTTGTCTAATATATTTTAGCACCCTATTATTACTACTACTATAAGTACTTACAGCTATGGAACCCTTCATTGTGCGTGGTCCGACACGCACTTGGCCGATTTTTTAAGACTTGGCAGCAAAATATCATATTAATACATCAAAATTTTGAATAAAAGCAACATTATTAATCAATGGTAAACACTATTTTGTAAAAAAATATGGCAGTTGGCAGGTAAATGCGTCTGCGTCTTATAACGGTCGCGCAGAACTGTCTCTAAAATCGAAGTTCCATTAACTAACCGGATTTTGCCACGGTAAGATAATCCCAGTGTACTTGATTTATTATTATACTTAACTGTTTATTTCATGATTATGTAAAATATAAAGAAAAAGGACTCGAATACATTTTGCTTGCAATTTTATTTCAAAGTTTTATTGTCGTGAAAACGTCACCTCCATTGCGCCACTATGGCGTTAATGGAACTAAAAAGTGACGCAATAGAATTCTAAAGCTCATTTCATAATGGTTAAAATAGTGATCCCTGAACTATATGTTAATTTAACGAATTCATTTTGTGACAAACGGAAATTTATTTTCAAATTTTTTGTGCGTGTGAGTATGCGCAGCTCATCTTCTTCGTGCGTTTCGAATCTATCCTTGTGTTTCACAAGCTCCGTGAGCAGTATATCTAAATATATAAAAGAAGAAGCTGACTGACTGACTGACTGACATAATTATCAACGCACAGCCCAAACGGCTGGTCCTGTAGATTTCAAATTTGGCACGTAGGTTCCTTTTATAGTGTAGGCGAGCACTAAGGAAGGATTTTTCAAAATTCACCTCCTAAGGGGTTGAAACGGGGGTCCAAAGTTTGTATGGGGAAACAAGATTAGTAAAGACTATTTCATCGGAAACTTCACAGGAGTATTCTTTAAGGTAAATGAGTAAACACGTGTTTCAGGTTTTTGAGAATTTAACCCCTGAAAGGGGTAAAAGGGGTGAAAAGTTGAAAAAATTAACATGGGTATCGTTTATATGGTTTTTCGGGTCGCTGATCACGAAAAAAGTAACGATTTGAAGATCCAATGTGGCGAATGTGGAATACTATCTCCCTTGTTGGTATGCGATGGGGTTGAAATGCCAAAATATCAATATGAGTGTAATTTTCAACCGACTTCAATATTTCTAAAGGAGGAGGTTCTCAATTCGTCTGATTTTTTTTTTTAATGGGTGTTCACTCATAACTCCGTCATTACTGAACTGACTTGAATTTTTTTTTTGTTTTCTGAAAGTAGACGGTTCCTGGTTGGTCCCGTTTTTTTCAAAATCCATTTCTGATGATGGGATCCATGAGGAACTGAGGGAACTCCTCAAATTTGAAAGGCACATGCATGCTGATTTGGGTGATTTCTTAAGAAACTCGAGCATTTCTTTACGAAAATCATCAATTTGGTGGAGTGGATCTGATAATGAAGACCAGGGATGGCAAAGTGGAACTGCTTCGTAATTCTCAGGACTATGATCCGATTTAAAAAAATATTTTTTTGTCTGTATATAGATGGTTTCAGGATTGTCCCGTTTTTTTCAAAATCAATTTCTGATGATGGGATCCATGAGGAACTGAGGGAACTCCTCCAATTTGAAAGGCACATGCATGGTTATTTGGGTAGTTTCTTAAGACACTCGAGCATTTCTTTACGAACATCATCAATTTGGTGGAGTGGACCTGATGATGAAGACCAGGGATGTCAAAGTGGAACTGCTTGGTAATTCCCAGGACTGTCATCAGATTTAAAAAAAAAAACTGAAAATAGATGGTTCCAGGTTTGTCCCGTTTTTTCAAAATCAATTTCTGATGATGGGATCCATGAGGAACTGAGGGAACTCCTCAAATTTGAAAGGCACATGCATGATGATTTGGGTAGTTTCTTAAGAGACTCGAGCATTTCTTTACGAACATCATCAATTTGGTGGAGTGGACCTGATGATGAAGACCAGGGATGGCAAAGTGGAACTGCTTGTTAATTCCCAGCTCTATCATCCGATTTGAGACATTCATCTTTTCTTTGTAAAGAAATACCTTCAAGATAGTCCTATTTGATTATAGTTCTATTTTGATGATGGGCTTCATGAGGGATTGAGAGAACTCCTCAAATTTTAACGGCACATGCATTCTGATTTGAGGGTTTCCTTAAGTAACTAAAACAGTGTTTTGGCGGAGCCAACATTTTGATGAACTGGATCTGATGATGAAGACCAGGGATCGCAAAGTGGAACTGGTTAATAAACCTAGCTCTACTTCTTATCTTAGTTGTGACATTCATCTTTTTGATTTGATTTATATTCTGATGATGGAGTTCTAGAAGAATTCAGAGAACTCCTCAAATTTGAACGGCAGGTTAATTGTGATTTGTGGCATTTTCTTACTGTGGCCATCATTTTGCTGGAGTGGACCTGATGTTGATAATCAGGGATGGCATAATGAATATGCTCGTTAATTTACAGTCTGTCATCCAATTTAACACATTGTTATTTTGTTTGTTTAAAGGTCTACAAGGGAGTTCCGTTTGATTATACTTCAAATGTAATGATGGAAGCCCTAGGACATTAAGAAAGCTCCTCAATTTTCAGTCGTACACGTGCGGTGTATTGGATATTTATGAAGTAAACTGGCTAACTCAAACAAATTCTTAATTTCACTTTTACCGGGAACCAAATGAAGTCGGTTTTTTTTTCTTTAAAATTATTGCGTAAATTTCTGGTTCTAAAGAATTATCCGAAACTTCACCGGAGTATTCTTTAAGGTAAATAAGTAAACACGTGTTTCAGGTTTCTTGAGAATTTAACCCCTGAAAGGGGTAAAAGGGGTGCAAAAGTGAAAAAATCAACATGGGTATCGTTTATAGGGTTTTTCGGGTCGCTGATCACGAAAAAAGCAACGATTTGAAGATCCAATGTGGCGAATGTGGTTGTGGAATACCATCTCCCCTGGTGGTATGCGATGGGTTTGAAATGTCCACATATAAATTTGAGTGTCGTTTTTTATTAAAGTAAAGTAAAATAAAATAAAATAAATTAAAATAAAATAACATAAAATTAAATTAAATTAAATCAAACTAAATCAAATCAAATCAAATAAATCAAATCAAATCAGATTAGATTAAATTAAATTAAATTGAATATAATTAAATATAATAAATTAAAATAATATAAAATCTATATATATAAAAGAAGAAACTGACTGAATGACTGACTGACTGACTGAGTGACATATCAACGCACAGCCCAAACCGCTGGTCCTAGAGATTCCAAATTTGGCACGTAGGTTCCTTATACAGTGTTGAGGTGCACTAAGAAAGGATTTTTCAAAATTTACCCCCTAAGGGAGGAGGATTTGGGGGCCCAAAGTTTGTATGGGGAAACAAGATCAGTTGGACTATTCTATTTGAAACTTTACAGGAGTATTGATAAAGATAAATGAGTTAACACGTGTTTCAGGTTTTTTGAGAATTTAGCCTCTAAAAGGGGGAAAAGGGGTGAAAAAGTATAAAAAATAACATGGATATCGTTTTTATGGTTTATCGGGTCGCTGATTACGAAAACCACGTAGATTTTAAAGTTGAACGTGGCGATTGTGAAATATCATCTCCCCTGTTGGGGCGCAATAGGGTCGAAATCTAAATCAGAAATAAACATATAACGACACCCGTAGTGATATTTTATCACTACGGGTGTCGTTATATGTTTATTTCTGTTTCTAGAGATTCCAAATTTAGCACTTGGGTTTCTTATAAAGTGTAGGGGAAAAAGGCTGAAACGGCCATCATTAAACATAATGCAAAGCGGCCTAAAGCAACGCTCCAACCCGACGCCGACTTGTCAAAGGAATTCTCCTTAGATGAAATAAACCACGCCTTGAAAACCCTACCCCTTGGCAAAGCAGCAGGTTTTGACGGAATCTACAACGAATTCCTTAAACAACTCGGCCCTAGGTGTAGACAATGGCTAACATGCTTTTACTCGAATATCCTCAATCACAATAGACTGCCGCGCAACTTCAACCGTGCTAAAATCATAGCACAGTGCTGGAATAAATTAAATTAAAAATCAGCGGTTTTTTTTAGGGACTGCTTAAAAAACATGAATGGATGAGGCTGGAACCTCCAATTAACATACATTCTAAATTTCAAAACTGATTAAGAGATTTCGACCCTTGGCTTAAAATTACTGTTTTAAAAGGCTAATCACGCAACGGAAATGGTTTTACCACCTAGGTTAAAGATTTCCTATCATTTCGGTGTGCCCCTCGTAAATTACGTAGTAATAGACATGTTAGCCCATTCTTTCAGCAGAGGGTAAATAGTACAAAGGCGACTCCTACGTATAAATTCTCTAAGTCAGCTAATGACTCCTCGGTTCAAATACCGATTTCATAGCAAGCATCGCATGCCCACTACACCCAGTCACGCAACCTGGTACGAAATCTAACTACCTACATGTACTTTTTAGTTTGCCTCTCTTTCTAACAACCGCGTTTAGAAAGGGACATAGATAGACAGTGATTACTGTCATTAGGTACGCGCTGCGGTCTGTGGGGTGACCCAGGTCCAGTAGAAAAACTGCACCTAGAATTATTGGGTCACTCGTTTGCACGGCATACGGCATACAGTTATGCAAGTATATTTTTCCTTGATGTTTTTTTATTACGATTATCATTTTTTTTTCTTTATTAAAAAAACAGTACTTACCTTACCAACAAAACAGTACTTAATTTAAACAGTAATTACCAGCATGATATCATATAAATTTAAAGAAAAAAAAACAATATAAGACAGTTAAATTTTAAATTTAGTTAATAATTGTTTATATTAAAAAAAACTAAGATAGCGTCAAGATTATATTTTTCCTGTAATATATATATAGGTATGATAATGTTAAAGTTGCGCAAAAGTTTCATATTTTGAAGGTTCCGTACCTCTAAAGGGAAAAACGGAACCCTTATAGGATCACTTTGTTGTCCGTCCGTCCGTCTGTCTGTCAAGACCCTTTATCTCGGGAATGCGTAGAGGTAGCAAGTTGAAATTAATACCACATATGTACTTATACTAGTCTGCGGTCCCTTAAAGCTGTGTAAAAACCAAATCACTACGTCAACGCAATCAAAAGATACGGCTGTTTAAGTCGCATTTTCCATACATTTGCAATGGAAATCAAAATTAATAGGGTAGGTACTTCCCGTTGTCCTAAAATCACGAAATTTAGCAAAAAGCAGGGGCTTGCAGCACAAGTAGGTACATGAGAAAATGCAAAAACCGTATAATTTCCGCACAGTGAGAGTTCCGTGCCACCAGTATTTTTAAGTTCTTGGTCAAAAATTATACCGCCAATCTGATGATGGGATCCATGAGGAAAGGAACAAAAGGAACTCCTTAAGAGTTCGAAAAAATGCTTATGATTTTGGTACCATTTAGTGTGATTTAACGCGTAAGGAATCTTAAATTTATAAGATTGATGAGATGCCCACGGCTGGCCGAAAGAACCGTAAATTATAATCGTAAATTAATAATCGTAAACCGTACATTATAGTCCCGCGATCATCTGTCGCGACGAACGCGATATTTAACACAACTACAGGTGAGAGTGAACGCATCTTAAATGGTTTCTCATATTGTACTGGCAACACGGACAGAACCGTTTTTAAAAATGTTAAACGAATCTCTTTTGACAGTTAAGAAATTAATGTCTGTCGCGTTGGCGGGAAGTAGAACAAGTAGAAAATAGCAGTTGGTGAGTCTGGACGGAACAATGTTCTCGTTCGGGAAAGAATGGATTGTAATTAAGTTACACTCTTCAGAAAGAAGACCAGCAGAAACCTGGTAAGTGTTAGACATGTAGTTTTACCTTTGTCTATGCCAGAGAGATGAAATGATCACTAAAGTATGAGATGAGAATTAGAACAGAAACAGCCAAGAATATGCCACATGGCTGTGAGTGGACAGGGTCGGGCTATAAGGGGAGTTGTGGAGGCCCGCGGCGGAGAAAGAATCTCTGCCAAACAATCAGAATAGAATTAGAATCCAGAATAGAATATAAATGTAGAAATCACTTCATCTCTCACACTATTGTTTATACATCAATATGTTTTATGTATGCATCTTGTCGTTATGTCTTATTAGAAAGAACTCAGGCAGGGCTTGATATTAGGGTAATAATATTACTCTAGTAGCAACCTTGTAGAACGTAAAGATGTCACGACAAAATGGTGGAGATGTGGAGCGAACATAAGTTTAGAATATGTAAGCGAAGCATGCTCAAAAATATCATCTTTCGTTTGTTGCGGAGGCTCCGTAGCAGGACGGAAGGTGATAAACGGTGGAGACCAAGAAACTCACAGAACGGTGGAGACCAAGAAACTCACAGAACGGTGGAGACCAAGAAACTCACAGAACGGTGGAGACCAAGAAACTCACAGAACGGTGGAGACCAAGAAACTCACAGAACGGTGGAGACCAAGAAACTCATAGAACGGTGGAGACCAAGAAACTCACAGAACGGTGGAGACCAAGAAACTTACAGAACGGTGGAGACCAAGAAACTCACAGAACGGTGGAGACCAAGAAACTCATAGAACGGTGGAGACCAAGAAACTCACAGAATGGTGCAGACCATAAGTGTTCGCACGTTGTTAGAAATAAGAAGAAACGAGTCCATAGCCTAGGAATCCTAGTTTGGTCTCATAGAAATAGAATATCTTTTCTTGCATTTACACGCTGTGCTAGGAATCCTAGCTCGGGCTCATAAATGAAATAAAAATAAAAAATCATACGATATGAATACAAGCGTTTTATTTTAAATTTTAATTATTTTATGTAAATTTTAGCTTATTTTACAATCGATTGACATCGGCACATTTCCTTTCTGTTTTGTGTCATACGATGCAATCTGGTTGTCGATTTGATCAGATTGTGCGTGGGGTCGCCGTCCATTTTAATCATTAAGTTCAATTTTAGTTGGACTTACATAAGTGACAGTGCTTGATAGTGTGATACGGTTTAACATTTAAAGGAGTTAAAGGGTAGGAAAACTCCTTATACTCGTTATGTTGGCAACAGTGTAATAGTTTGTTCCCTGTTACAATAACTTAGTCTAACTAGAACGTTGGCAAATTTTATTGGTCGATTGAAGAATTTTCTCGGTTCCTATTGGTTATTAGTACTAATTCGGATTTTGAAGATAAGCGATTGTAAGTGACAACGCACTTTTCTGCTTGGCGCTCTTTTATACCTGAAGATAACTTCGGACGAATAGATTGTATGACTATGGTTGGTCTGAAGTTAGGAAGAAAAGATAGATTTCGTCTAGAAGAAAAATACATTTGTGACGGACGAAGTGCTTGAAGTTGTGAATTGTTTCCAAGCGTTATTTCGAAGATTGAGTAGTATCAAAAGAAAACAAGTGGTATTATTGCCTACAATTAGCGCAATTAACAACAATTACAGCTGTGTGAAGAAGTACCCAGCGTTACTATAAGTTACGAGAACAAACAGGAAGGACAAGTAAGGATTATAAGTTTCATATAAGACTCGTGTTAGAATTGATTTGGGAAGCCATTATGAGAGGGTAATTCAGTTTTCTTTGCTACCAAGTAATGAAGTAAATGTGGGGTAACAATAGTTTGATTAAGAAGCGTATTAACTTACATTTCATTCAAGTACCAGGTGGAAAGTACGTGTTAGTACTTTCGAGTAAATTTAGAATGTTTTGCCTTTTGGATTATCAAGAAGTAAATTTGTAGTAACCCTCATGGTCGTACGTAAAAGTAGAATATCTTGGATCGAAAATTATTTTCAGTCCGTCAGGATGGATGACCCAATGATAGTCCGAGTGAAACTCATTCACGAGCGGCTCCAGAGCTTGCTGGCCGAGGGAGTTTCCTTGGGTCCCACTACAGTGGATGTGCTATTGAAGCAGGTTGGCCTCGTAGAAGGGTGCAGCGCGAAGCTGACAACAGAAATCCATTTTTATATGGAGAAAAGCAAGTAAGTTATTTAGATAAGGTCATAGGAATGTCTACTGAAGCACAGTACAGAGTAATGTTTTTTGATAACTTTAATTGCAGACAAATTTCGAAAGAAAGCCTACAAGCTCTAACAAAAACTCAGTTTGAAGCGGAAGAATGGATAGTAGAAATGAAGGCTTTAAGTAGGTCATATAATCAACCTCCTTCCGTCTCATCCAATACTAGCAAGCTACCTAAGCTCACCTTGCCGAAATTTAAGGGTGACACTCTCCGTTGGGCCGAGTTCTGGGACCGATTTAAGAACAACATACATGACAAGCCCTTACCGGATGCAGAAAAAATGGCATATCTTATTGGATGTCTGGAAAACGAGGCACTTGAAGCCGTCGAGGGTCTGAATGTGACCGACTTGAATTATGCAGTGACTGTTGACATTTTGAAGCAGAGATTTGGAAATGTGCACATGGTAATAGATGCACATTATGAAGCAATTAATAGTCTTCAACGAGCAACATATAGTGCCACTGAGTGTAGGCTCAACTATAATACTATTGAGAAACATCTACGGGTGCTTCAAAGTTTAGGTGAAGCGGTGACAGGAAATCATCTGAGATCAACGATTTTGGCGAAATTTCCTGAAAAAGTTGTCTATGAATTGCACCTCTTGTCACAGGCTGATACGATAGAAAATATCAGAGAAGGTCTCCACAAAATCATCACTGCCCTAGAAAGCTCAAGAGAGAAGCCAGCTACCATCGACACCCACACATCCCATTTACTCACTCAGAAGGCAGAAATTTCTACAGGAGTTCTACATATCCACACCGCACATCAGAAGAGAGACGGACAGAAGAAAATTTCTTTCAGAAAGGGATGTCTCAAAAGAAAGAATCCACCGAGCAAGGAAGGCCCAAAGAATAAAACGCCTAGAATGGCATGCATTTTTTGCCAAGGTACACACTACAATGCAGATTGCACTGCAGTAAAAGGTGTACAGGATAGGAAAAAGAAGTTAGGGAAGAGGTGCTACTTGTGTTTCAAGGAGGGACACAAGACTATAAACTGCTATAGCAAGAAAACTTGCTATTTCTGTAAGGGAAAGCATAATCAAGCCTTATGTCCACCAAAGCCAGGTAAAATATCGAATGCATTAATGTCTGTGTATAAATCTGATGATAAAAATATTCAATATGATAATTGTTCTTATCTACAGACGGCAATCGTGGAGGTGGGGCAGAAGAACTCAAAAATAATTAAAACAGAAAGACTAGTTCTTGACAATGGCAGTGGTCGCAGTTACATTACGAAGAAACTCGCAACAGAACTTAATTTAAAAGGAGATCAGGAAGATGAATTGATGATCTTCGTTTTCGGAGCTGACAGCCCAACTAAAATCCCCAGCCAATCAGCTGACATTCAAATTACTACAAAGAGAGGCGTCAAGAGGGACATCCGGGTGAACATTGTCCCACAAATCACAAATTATCTAGGACCTCCTGTGAAGATAGTTGGAGTAGATGTTGTAGCTGATGATGGATCTGTTAGTGGGAAAATACAACTGTTGATTGGTGGTGACTATTATTATTCTTTTCTTAAGAATGACATGGAATTGCTGAAAGATAACTTATATCTGATAAATACCGATTTTGGATGGACAGTTGCTGGCAAGATTCAACAAGAGGAAGAGAATACATTAGCAGTCATCATGTACTGCCAGTGTCAAGAACCAGAAGCACACTACTTTATGACACCAGACTTGCCCTTCCGGGAACCGGACATCAAGTTCCTATGGGCGTTGGAAAGTATTGGCATAGTGGATTCTCCTAAAATAACCAGAGAAGAGGAGGCAATCAATCATTTTAATAGGACAGTTAAATACGAGGATAACAGATATCAGGTTAAGTGGCCTTGGATATCATATCCACCCGATCTGCCCACCAATTATGGTCTGGCCTATGGGAGACTTTCAAGTTTAATCCGAAGATTAGACCAGGATATAATGGATGATTATGACCGGATTTTGAAAGAACAACTTGCGGCAGGCGTCATAGAAATCATAGATCCTTTGGCTATTGACTCTAGCACACACCCAGTCCACTATCTTGGGCACCACATTGTCAAGCAGAAGGGGAAAGAAGGGGGCCGCATCGTTTATGATGGGTCTGCGAAACTTAAAGATAATAAAAGCCTCAATGAATGCATGTACAGAGGACCGTCTATGCTGGAGGATTTGACCGCACTTCTCTTAAAATTCAGGATAAACAGGATTGGAATCACGGCTGATGTAGAAAAGGCCTTTTTACAGGTAGGCCTACAGCAAGAAGACAGGGATGTTACCAGGTTCCTATGGCTTAAAGACCCTAAAGAAGGAATGACTGAGGAGAACCTCCTTCACCTGCGTTTCTGTAGAGTCCCGTTTGGCGTGATTTCCAGCCCGTTCTTGTTGACTGCTACAATCAGGTATCATTTGTCAAAGAGTGACGAGACCCTTATGTCAAAAATCGCAGAGAGAACCTATGTGGACAATTTAATTACAGGATCAGACACATTGGAGGAAGCTCGTGATCTTGTAAACAAGACTAGAGCTGTGTTCACAGAATTGTCAATGAATATAAGGGAATGGACTTCCAACAGCAAGCACTTATTGAAAAGTATTCCAAAGCAGTTTCGTTCAAAGGACACTGAGTCAACGAAGGTATTAGGACTCACCTGGCACATGGAAAGAGATACTTTGAAGCTTAGATTGGGTGATATACCCTCGGACCCAAAGCAAGAACAAACTAGGACCAAACGGGGTATACTACAAACTCTTGCATCAGTGTATGATCCGTGTGGATTAGCAGCACCTTTGATTTTACCGGCTAAACTTCTGCTTCAAGAACTATGGAGAAGGAAAGAAAAATGGGACTCTCCATTACCTGAAGATTTGAAAGATGAATGGCTAGACGCCATGGCTGCGTTGAAAACCGCTGCTGAAATAGAAGTTCCTCGGCATGTTGGTTTCGTACCAAATAAAGACATAGAAAGTGAACTTCACTGCTTCACGGATGCATCTAAAAAAGCCTTTTCCGCTGTGGTATACCTAAGGATTCTGGACAAACAAGAAAAAAGCACTAAGGTTACATTCATAATGGCTAAATCACGAATAACTCCTATAAATCACAAAGAAAACCTCAAAATACCGAAATTAGAATTGCTTGGTTTTGTGATCGGGAAGCGACTGTTAACCTATGTTAAAAACACCCTCGGAGTGGATTTGAAACGATTATGTCTATGGTGTGATAGTGAAATCGTTTTGTACTGGATGAAGTCGGAGAAGTTATTGCCTCCATTCGTTTGCAGAAGAATAAATGAGGTTAAACAAGATAAAGAAATAGAACCTCGGTACGTCAATTCAGAACTGAACCCTGCAGACCTAGCGACACGACCGGAGCTTTGGCATACGAAGAAGGAGTTGTGGTTCAACGGACCTCAGTTTCTTTCGCTTGGAGAGGAGAGCTGGCCGAAATTACAAGAACATGACCAAACAACTCTTTTGACAGGAGAGGACCTAACCATGGATGTCTTAGACATGCCAATGCAAGAGGAGGAATCGGCCAGAGAATCCATAGCAGGAGAAAACTTAGAAGAAATGCCAATAGAAATAGACAGTATACAGGACGTTAACCCTACCACTGCAGCGAACAGAACTTGCCTAGAGATAAGGAACTTACAAAAGCTACACTTTCCACTAGAGATAGAAGGCAAGAACACTAGCCTATCTAGGAACTTAGGACTATTCATGGATATGGACGGAATTCTAAGATGCAAAGGTCGACTTATGAACACAATGTGTTCCTATGATACTAAATATCCGATCCTGATTCCTAAGAACTCCGAATTTACAGACAAACTGATTGAGGAAACTCATCATAGATACTATCATGTAGGAGCCCCGCATACATTAAGCATTATTCGCCAGAAGTACTGGATCCCTCAAGGAAGAGCGAAGGTTCAGCGAATAATCAGAAAATGCCAGCAGTGTATTAAACATGGTGGTGGTCCGTTCAAACTTCCCCCTACACCAGCACTCCCCACAGAACGCGCCAACTATAGCGCTCCATTCACATACACGGGGATCGACTACTTCGGGCCAATATTCACTGCTGAGGATGGGCAGATGAGAAAAAGATGGATTTGCCTATACACCTGTTTGGCGGTTCGTGCAATTCACCTAGAAGTAGTTAAGGATTTAACTGCTGAGGAATGTTTACTTGCAATGAGAAGATTCATATCCACAAGGGGAAGACCCGAGCTCATCGTTTCAGACAATGCATTACAGTTTAAGTTGACTGCTGAGCTATTGTCCAACACATACCTTATGGATAACAAGATAAGATGGAAGTTTATCCCTCAGCTCAGTCCTTGGCACGGGGGATTTTATGAAAGGTTAGTCGGCTTGGTGAAGAATTGCATGAAGAGAACCATAGAGAAGAGGGTCTTGAACGACACACAGCTAAGTACGATTGTTAAAGAAATCGAAGCGGTGGCAAACTCACGGCCACTTACTTGTGTTGGATCTGAAGTAGAATATGTGTTGAGACCTTCGGATTTCCTAACTCATGGGAAATGCATAGCAGTTGAGCCTTCAATACAGAACCCATATCCGGGTGGTTCAGTCACGAGGGAGAATCTAATAGAAGGATGGAAGAAAGGAAAACTGATACTTGAAGAATTTAAGAAAATGTTTTTTGGACAATACCTTTGTAGTCTGCGTGAAAGGTACCAGCATTCGCAGAAGGAACCTCGAATTAGGACTAACCGAAGCCCACAGGTTGGTGATATTGTTCAAATTAAAGGTGACTCGAAGAACAGAGAGAACTGGAAGGTTGGGAAAATCAGCAGTCTGGAACGAGGTAGTGATGGAGAATGCAGAGTTGCGAAAGTTAATGTCGAAGGAAAAGAGTTCATAAGATCGATAGGACACCTATACCCTTTGGAGATAGAAGACGCTAAATTAGAAGATTCAAGAGTAGGAACAGAAATATCATTAAGTCCTGAGGGACGAGAATCTGAAGAATTGTCTCTCCATAGAACTACAGAGACGTCAAGAATTGAAACATCGAGAAACAGAACTACCGACGCCGGACCTTTGGAACAGACGCAACAGGAATTTGTAATTCCGGATAATGTCAGGTCGGATGAAATGAATGATTCCGAGAACATACTCGCTCAAGTTGGAGAGATAAATAACGGTGTTAGAGAAGGAAATGGCACGGAGATCCCTATTGGAGTAGAGGTGGAAGGAGTTGAGACTGTGTCGGAAGAACCTTGTGATATAAGACTGAGAAGGACAGCGGCTGTCCGGGCAAGAGAGAAGATTGCCCAATGGACGAGCCAGCTGATAGCTATATTATAGAACATTCAGGCCGTTGGGAGTGTCGCGACGAACGCGATATTTAACACAACTACAGGTGAGAGTGAACGCATCTTAAATGGTTTCTCATATTGTACTGGCAACACGGACAGAACCGTTTTTAAAAATGTTAAACGAATCTCTTTTGACAGTTAAGAAATTAATGTCTGTCGCGTTGGCGGGAAGTAGAACAAGTAGAAAATAGCAGTTGGTGAGTCTGGACGGAACAATGTTCTCGTTCGGGAAAGAATGGATTGTAATTAAGTTACACTCTTCAGAAAGAAGACCAGCAGAAACCTGGTAAGTGTTAGACATGTAGTTTTACCTTTGTCTATGCCAGAGAGATGAAATGATCACTAAAGTATGAGATGAGAATTAGAACAGAAACAGCCAAGAATATGCCACATGGCTGTGAGTGGACAGGGTCGGGCTATAAGGGGAGTTGTGGAGGCCCGCGGCGGAGAAAGAATCTCTGCCAAACAATCAGAATAGAATTAGAATCCAGAATAGAATATAAATGTAGAAATCACTTCATCTCTCACACTATTGTTTATACATCAATATGTTTTATGTATGCATCTTGTCGTTATGTCTTATTAGAAAGAACTCAGGCAGGGCTTGATATTAGGGTAATAATATTACTCTAGTAGCAACCTTGTAGAACGTAAAGATGTCACGACAATAGTCCCGCGATCATCGAAATCCAAAATTTTGACATCTCCCTCTATATCCCTCTTACACATTTGAATATAGAGAGGTAAGTTAAGATTCCGAGCCTTGCGTTACATTATTTAAAGCCCGGGCGCTGGCGGCAGAACCGTAAATTAAGAAGACTGCTGCAATATCGAAGATCTATCTAACTTCGTTACCTGCCTTTCTTCGCTTAAATAATATTGTGAAACAATATTACACAAATCGACTAAGTCCCACGGTCAGCTCAATAAGGCTTGTGATGAATGTGCTAGCTCGTTTTTTTAGGATTAGAAAAATAATGTTCGATTTTACGTTTCTTGAATTATTTCAGACAGCTATGGAGAATAACTAATATTTGAAACGGGATAATTACCACATATGTATGTACCTATTATGTAAATGACCATGTTACCTTAAAATCGTATATCTATGGAGAATATTAAAATAAATTATGATACATGACAAAAAAAATAATAAAATAAAAAAGACAAAGATATGCCAGTTTTTAAATCACTTTCCTAAAAATCGCACGAAAACAGCATTAGAAAACAGCCATCAACAAATACTTTTTATAAACACACAAATAAATGTAGTGACCGCAGGGTCACTACCGACTAGGCTAGGAGGCCGTTAATATAATATGCAAACGAGGAGACGGAGATAACGATACGATATCCCGATCCCGACCGCGGTCGCGGTAGCAGCTCAAATACCTACCTAGGTATAAAGTACCGGTGAGTCGGCGTGACGTACGCGGAGCGCCACGGCGTTACGGCCGGCTGGCGTAATCGTCGTCGAGCGCGCGTCATGCCGCGCCCACGCCCACCCATCGCTGAAACTGTGTGCTTCCCGTGCTTCCCATGAGTGTACGTAACCGTAAGCGTTAACGACGACGCACTTCTAAAGTATATCCGTCTTGCTCCTGTCAGAGTAGTGGTGATAGTAGTAGTAGTCGATTCGATAGTGTTTTGCATCACGCTCTCACTAGTTAAGAACGAGCAAGCTGCTATGTGTACTATCGAATCGCGTAATCGCTATCGACTACGGTTACATAGAACTCTGTGCTTACTATGAGTATGTACTCCTACCAGAGTAGTGGTAGGATCGAGGCGGACATACTTTCGAATGCCGCAGTCGCTATCGAATAGTTACGTACAACTCATGGTAAGCACACTTATGGTAACATCGACGTCAATAGAACTTAAAAACGACGTAAGTAAACATAAGGGGTCACTGTTTTGTCACTGTTTCTCCTTATATTTTCACACTAAGTATCTCATCAAACACCACTGAAGACGTTCACTACTGATATGGTCGTATTTATATTATAAGATTTAATTAAAAACATAAAAGTTAGGTCATTGCTATCAATATGGCGGTTTGTTTATATTGTTTGTTGACTGCCTACATCCGACGCCATATTTACCTACGCCTACCAACAACATCGAAAATTGGCATTGACGGGAAAACCTCTTTATCACTACAATAGCAAGTTGTGACGGAGAGGGTGATACAAAGAACCCCGTACCAAAAGTATGGAAAAAGTATGGTTTCAGTTTATTATTCTGAGATCGTTTGATTTTCGTGGTACTAGGCCTGATATTATAGGTTTTAGTGGTGACACGCGGTAAACACGTGGAAAAACGAATGGGATTTTTTGTTTGTAAAACGAGTAAGTACATACTTAAAGCGTAGATGTATGAAACTGTCATTCATTTCATAGACATCCCGCGCCTGCTTTCGTGAATCGATTTGTACTTTAAAATCGTATTTCCTATGTTTGACCTTGACCACACTATCGATTGATTTCAAAGTTGAACCATATGAGTCCCATGGGTCGACTAAATCTATACTATAGGTATAGTATAGTACTAAGTAGGTACTTATATGCTATACATAGAGCATATATGTAAGTACCTACTTAGAGAACAAACGCATGTTGGTGTAAATAATTACCTAACGGCCTCCTAGCCTAGTTGGTAGTGACCCTGCCTACGAAGCAGGAGGTCCCGGGTTCGAATCCTAGTCAGGGCATTTATTTGTGTGTTTATCACGAATATTTGTTCCTGAGTTATGGATGTTTTCTATGTATTTAAGTATTTATATGTATCTGTCTATTATATATATCGTCGTCTAGTACCCACAACACAAGCCTTATTGAGCTTACCGTGGGACCAGGTCGATTTGTGTAAGATTGTCCCATATTTTTTTTTTTTTATAATTACCTAATATTCATAGATGCTCGTAAAATGCAGTACGAGTAGGAATTATTCAAGGCCACGTCATTATTAAATCGAGTCTTCATAGGTACAGTCGCCATCAGGTACATAAGAGCGGCCAAGAAATTCAAAAATATCTGATCAAGACTAAAGCTTTGACAATAGAGGCGTGTTCACATATTTATGAGAACCTCAGCCGTTCTCATATATCTGGCGACTGTCATGCATTAGAATGGGCGACCCCATTAGTTATAGTCTAAAATATCTGACCGTTAGTAATCCATGTTGACTGCTTAAGAGACGTACACGAGTAGGTAGGTAGGTACCTACTGCGTGAGGTGATTGGCCTAGATTATAATTATAACCACTTACGGACGTAAGTTTTTTAATACCACGTGGCAAACAAGCATACCGCCTGATGGTAAACGGTGACCGTATGGGCACCTGGTGTCACACGCGCGTTGCGAACCCATTAGAAACTTGTACACTCCTTCTTTGGAGTAGGTACCCCATCCCCATACTGTAGTCCTTAGGAAATCCATTAAATAGCATAGCTCATTCCGGTAGCAATAGCCTACTGGGCGATTAACGGCTGAAATGATGGTAATGAAATAAATTAAAAAAACAATATTGATGTTCCCATGTCGGTCGGATTGCCAATGTTTACTGCCTTATTCATAAAAACTTATTAGACCTATTTTATTAATTTATATTTTCAAAATATATACAGTAAGTGTAACGTACCTAACCTACCTCTACCTACCTTTAATATAGGTCCATCTCCATCATTGTACTGGCGGCATTTCCTTGTTGTATCGCAATGGAGAAGGCCTAGTGTAAAAATTGTACGACATTAACTCCTCGACCGCGTTAGCGTATCGGGAGTTCAAATTATGTTTGCCGTTTATTTAAATCATCCGGCATCTTTCATATTTTGACCCCTCGATACGCTAACGCGGTCGAGGAGTTAATGTCGTACAACTTTTATACTAGGCCTTCTGATACGTTGTGCGAGGAGCCACCAGCTTTGCGGTCACCAGTTACATCAACCAGACGTTTCGCGATATCTACAAAAAACTTGCGTGCGCTGGGACCCTAGGTCCATGACCTAGACTTTCGACCCCAAATGGTACAAAATAGTACTCTCTGCCCAGGCTCGTATAATATTACGTTTTAAAATTTCGGCGCTTTCAGCCGTTCCGCCCGCTTTTATTTCATTTTATTTAAAATATGCTGTCCCTTTTTAACAAACGCATATATTATTATGTCAAACTGACGGATAAGGACAAACAATAAATTAATTAACGGAACTTTGATGAGCGTTTATGAAAAACGGCATTAAATTTAAGTGTCTGTGGTATTTATTTAATAGTAGTTTATGCAACTGCTACATAATAAGAGGCATCGAAACACGAGTGCGGTTTTATGAAACGAGCGTCAGCGAGCTTATAATAGGATCGCACGAGTGTTTTAATGCCGAATTATGTACAGTTGCATACACTACTTTATCTACACACATATCATAAGTGCTCTAAGATGGGCTCAGAAGCCATAGGGAAATGACCTGCATTGCTACTAGTGCTACTTGTAAAATATCTATAAGCTATATACTATTAAAATAAATTTGGACAAATACAATCAAATTATTTATTGCAGTAATTGTAATTAACATTTACAGTGGTACAGTGGGATATATTTAATGGTCCTGGTTGTAGTGGTTGTATTGTCGTTGGATGATCTTGCATGGAAGTCGAAGAGTTTGATGCCATGTTTATATTTATAATTTCTTTATTTTGAATTGAATTTAATATCTGGTTTGACACACTATTCCTCAAGACTCACAAAGGCAAACTATCAAAACAAATGACAACAGTAATGGCGCCAAACTCATTTCAGCACAAAAATCTGTACTATAATGTTAACTTTTCAATACAAATTTTACCTACCACAGACAAAAAAGTTCCCATAGTTAAACTGATTGTAATAATGCTGGTCGTTTCCTACGGTTTTTGAACGCACATTAGAGCACTAATGATATGCGCGTAGATAAAGTATGTTTAGGGGGGCGCCCGCCCCATATATGTAAAAAAAATTGCCAAATATTTACCTTATACTTGTAAAAATTAGATTATTTGAATATTTTCAGAAATTATCGCTCTCAAAGTCTGAAAAACTATTACGGAAGGACGTCAGCACCTTGATGTTTAGAATGCATTTTGCACAAGTTTTACGTAAGTAGTACGGAACCCTCAATTATGCGATGTCCAACACGCACTTGACAGGTTTTTTTAACCCGCTCCCATGGGCTGGTATCCCAGAGTCACTGGTTTGATTCCCACCCGAGTTCATTAACTTTCCATACTCCCTGGCGGGTGCTGCCTCTGCATGCACCCCATGCTCCCATGACTGGGGCAGATGCAGCATCCGCTCGGTGATGGGAAAAACATAACTGTGCTTACCATGAGTACTCTGGCAGGAGCGAGACGGACATACTTTCGATTTCCGCAGTCCCAATCGAATACAACTCATGGTACGCACAAATAATAAATTATAGAGGTTCGGGGTCAAGGAGCCACCGCAATTTAGCTCGTTGGAGCCCTTGTAAGCACTCACTGCTTAGGGCATCAAAATATTTTAATATAGCACTGGTTGTTTCCTATGAACCATTACTTCACGATATCGCAATTCGCAACACTGTCAAGGACTGAAACGTTTATGTGCTTAGGTATTATTATATTCAAGAAATCCGTTAAAGAGATCTGCATAAAATATAGACATGGTTGACTTTGATATCCTTATACATTACTCGTGCATTTACTTAATATATGTAGCGTAAATAGCGTAATTTATCCAATAACTAAACAATAGCCCATCATCTAACAATACGCAATTAACAAGTTAATTGTTGCTTTTTAAACAAAACTGAAAAGAAACTCTAGTCTAAGTCATTTTTCTAGATTGATTTATTAAAAGAAATAAGACACACAAAGCCTAACAAAAAAGTCAAAAAATGTGGGTCAAAATAACATTACCGAACCATTTTGCATTGATGATGATACAAACGATAACTGTTTCGTACGAAAACGAACTTACTGGCGTGAGCATTAAGTCTCAAATTCATACACAGAACTAGAGTCGGTTTATGCTAAGTTTCCTAGGTTTTGATAGTACACACTGTGAAAGTGTTACGTAAACGTCAGAATTTCATAGAAGTTTGACGTTTAAAATATCACTCGAAAGTTTGACAGTTAATTTACTTGGAAGAGATAACGTGGTTTGACTCTATCAACATTATTAAAACTTTATGGTCTGTTGGAACTTGCAAAACGTCACGATTCAAAAAAGACTAGGTATGTACTTATATGAAAAAGTGCTGGCATAATTTTTTCGGCAAATTGGGTAACTAAACTAGTCCTTTTATTGGTTTTTCTAAATAAGACGCGAGTGGACGACAAATTGACAATATGTATGGTCACAGCCTACATAAAATAAACCATATTAACCTATTTTATTTTTAACAATACGTTTATGTTATATAAGATTTATGAGGAAAGTATTCGTAATTGTAACCAACACCAAATGAAGTAAATGACACTCTGATCTTAACTGTAGGTGTTTAGATACCTTTAGCAAAGCTTACGTAACAAAACTTGAATTTATTTCGAGTAATATATAAATGTCATACGAGGAAAAGGCTGGCTCAGAAAAGAGAACAGTGGCGATTACTCCAACGACAAGAGCAAAGCTCTTAAATATTGAATGAAATAAGCGGAAAACCTTTCAGATTATTCGCTGAAATTCGGTCAATTTCGAGTTCTCAATAAAATATCCCTAAATTACCTACATATAAATTGTATGCTACACTACCATGTGAGATAGTTTAATGAAGAAAATACAATGATTTACGTTAAATCACACCGAAAAGTAACTAAATTCATGAGAGTTTTTAAAGGAATAAGGAATACATTAAATACATACCCAACAATATAGTTCAAACTTCACGTGCAAGAGAAGGATAATTTATGTAAAGTGTATTTAGGTAATTCCTCGTCACTTCCGAATAATTCCTAAAATATTTCTGTCCATCATATAAGACTCCATTTTCTGATTTACTCTAATACACCATATTTTAAGCATATAAAATTCGCAAGTATTAACTTATTGAACACCGTCTACGGCCCGGTACGTAAACGTAGAATGCATGAACGGTGAACGTAAAAACGAGTGACCTCATAAATCTTCTAATGACCTATTTTCCATCCAAAAAGGACAAAGAAATAAAATAATTTAAATAATAATTAACCTATGAGTACCTAGTCAGGTAGGTACTTAGGTACCTAACTGTAGCTCAAAACATACTCGAACCTAATGTTAAGAAACAAGGTTATTTATTGGAAAAAAAAACATACAACGTGTGTAAACTTAAGTAATATAGGATAAATTATTTATTAATTAACCCAACGATCAAAGAGACGTAACTGAATAAATATATATCACGAGTTCTAAATATAGTTAGCACTTGCAAATAATTCAATTATGTAAGCATCGTGACCTACCCATTAAAATCTTCGATATCTACTTGCTAGTATTAACTACAACTTATCGTCACAATAACATTTTGTGTAAATAAAATCATAGATTGCAAGTTAATATAAACAATAACTACTATTATCATTTTGTAAATGTACTAAAACGGGGCTTAATCGTGTAAAACTTTGAAAACAAACCTCCGACGTTTCAAGGGCAATGTCGCCGTTTTTCACGATTAAGCCACGTTTTAGTAAATTTATAATGTGTGAAAATCGTGAAAGTTTAATTAAATACTATTATCATTGTATAGTAATGGTAATAAATTTAAAAAGTGGCTGCTGTGTATTTTCAAGCTGAAAAATTGCTGAATGAACAGACTGACAAAAAGGACATGGTGTAGCCCCAAGGCCGCGAGACGTGGGTCATGTTCATGTGGGACGCGGGAGTAGTGCGGCGGGCATGATGCAACATTCCAGGGCTGTTGCTCGCGGACTAGCGGCCCGCTGCTCGACTCGTCGCGCATTGTACTCGCCCGAGCGCCACCGCACGCCGGCCGGCCCGCTCCGATCGCCCGCTCGCCGCATTCATTACGATTTTCACTCGTGCGTCGGTCGGTCGTGTCGCGTCTTTCTATTTTTAAAGCACGTGGCACAGTGCTTCAGCCATAACCTATCGCCAGCCGGCCGCCAATTCGAGACTCGTTCGGAGGGGTGAGTGTTTGTGTCAGAAAATAAGTTTTTACGTACCGTATTAATGTTGCGCCGAACTATTGACATATGGATGTCATGATTTTGACACTTGTTTTCGTATCGATGCCTTCATATGACTAGACTATTTTTTATCATTTCTTAGTTTAGTAGTATTTATTTATTTAACATACAACGTGTAACCCAAATACCGCAAATTGCTTAGGGTTTTTGTAGTGTGTTAGCCAACCTACATGTAACGCGTTCGTTAATTAAATTTACCTGCTCCTTATCTACATCTAACAAACCTTTCGAAACTCCTGAATCCTGACATGCGAATGTGTATATGACTATTATCAGAGATAGACCAGGTACATTTTTCAAGGCACTGCCGTCGGTCATTTACCCACTTTGGAAACAATGCACATAAATAGGGTAACATACACTCGTGCTGTGTGTCAGTCACTGACCTTTTATAGGTACTATTTAAGTGAGCACCTAATTACCAATGTAGTGGAGTGTTATAATTGTAGCACTATAAGTTATTCAAAATTAAACACAAAATCCGTTAGACGACAGATTATTATCTTTTAGCGTTACATTCACAAGCACATTCAATGTTACTCGAAAAATCTGCTACCCAATTTTAATATATGTTATCTACTTACCTATGTAATTATATTGAATACTCACACAATGGTGCCAATAGGAATCAAATCTCACTTGTTACCAGACATTCCTATTTAAATTTAAATTATTTTGAGACCTTTTTGCACGAACCCTTGGTTACAATTTTTTGTCTACGCCTCGGCATACCTGGGCCGTAGGTTGAAGTGAAAAAATGTCCCATGAAGCCATGACCGATGCACCAAAATAATTCATATACAAGAGTGTCTTTAGCCGGTAGCCGGTACTGCTTTTTACTCGTTACATGTACACAATGAGAAACGGTTTTTGCTATGTTACGCGGCCTAATTTAATAATAAGCGTTTATTCAAATTTCATTGATATAGGTCACTTACGATTTAGGTAAAAAATAAATAATTTTATTTAGCTTTGTTAACTTGTTCTCGTATCTATCTACTCTGACAGTCCGATTATTTAATCAACATCTAATATAATAACACGTATTAGGTATTAAAGATAGCTATTAGATATAGCTAAGGTTCTACCGACTCTTCTTCTACTTAGTGATGTTTGTTTTAGTAGGTTAATATTTATAGAATACCTATTATCATCAGTTTTCCTTGTTTTGCTGTGTCTGTCTAATAATAATGTAATAAAACTAATGATAAAACATTTATTTTCAAAATATATACAGTAAGTGTAACTTATCTATTACCTACCTCTACCTACCTTAAATCTAAAATAGGGCCTTGAGGCATTGTACCTAGCATGCTGGCGGCATTTCCTCGTTGTATCGTAATTCTGATACGTTGTGCGAGGTAGCCACCAGCTCTTCGGTCACCAGTTACATCAACAAGACGTCTCGCGATTTGTACAAAAAAACTTACGTGTGCTGGGACCCCCCGGGACCAAGAGTTTCGACCCCAAATGGTACAATAAGGTACTCTCAACCCAGGCTCTTATATTTATTACGTTAAAAAACAAAAGCCTACGTTAAAACTAATAAAATACTTAAAACATGAATACTGCAAATACAAGGTAGATGTGCTTATATGCTTTGATACTGCCACAATTGTTACTTCCTTCAATAACCAGCCGACAACTTTCAGAATAAGGCAGTAAAACACAAGTAAAATAGTATCAACTAAAGTCAAACTACTGCACCTTATATATTCAATAGCAAGATTCTTACTTGTGCATAAAAAATCTAACTGCGTAGGTTTGTGTGAAGGATCTTAATCGTCCACACACACTTTTTACATGAATGCTATTTGTATTTACTTATTTCGTCTACGGTTTCATGGGACTTAACGTAATCGGTTGCATTACTGTTGGTAGAAAACACATGTGGTCACCTACGAGTAAGCTTCTAAGATATTTTATAAATATGAAAGAAATTAAAGATCACTTTTAGAAGTCGCGAGCGCATTGACACAACTTTTACTTTAATTTAACCTCCTATATAGTAAATACTAGCTACTGCTTACCAAATAACTGCAACCATGCAAATCTGCACGAGACATGCATTTGGCGAATGATAGAAACCTGTGGAGGTATATGGTCTTCAAAAGACATTTGATGTCACGATAAGTAGTCAGTTTCGAGGGGAGGACCGATGGTAATGAAATACTAACAGAGTGAATAGCTAGTCATATAAGACACGAGTCAAATATATTATATTATATATGATTGCACTTGTATATTAAACAATTACGTCCGCGGCTATTAGAATAAAACGTATATGATGATAAGCGTTGTGATAAAAATGCTAAAGAATGTACATACATGTAAACACAATTTATGTTAATCAGATATAGCCAAGGTTGACAATCCGACTGACATCATAACTGCGAATGTTTGTATGTGAAGACATACAAACATTTTGTTCCTCCTTCAGAAAATAACAGGATTTCCATGAAATTTGCCACATATGTATATTATAAACTGGTACAGAAACAGCATAAGTTTCCTCTCGGAATTCACTTCCGAGATAATGAGGGTACGAAATACGATAGTCCAATTTTCACTTCTATACAGGCAAAGTCGCGTGTAGAACTAATATTACTCGTCTATATTAATAATGACTACTTAAAGAAGACCATAATATGTTTTTTATTTGATGGACATGAATCATGACATGATACTCATACGTTACTCCTAGATCATATCTAACTTCGTGTGTAAGTAACGGATCCTATTAATTATTTATTTAGCACGTGTCTCACTCCATCCGTAAGGTTAGACTCAAGTAGATCGATAGCCAATGGAAGCGACCAACTTATTCTAATATGTAGTCACCATCAGAAGTTATAGAGCGGCCAATGTGCTCTCAAATATCTGAGCACGTTTCTATTGTCAAACTCTCCTATATATTTGATGGCGACTGTAGATAATAAGCATATCACTTTTTGAAAAGTTGATTTCTGATGATTAAGAATTGATTTCGGTGAAAAGGCAAAATTCCGAGTTGCGAAGCAGCTTAAACGAGTGGCTAATGATTCGAGATGCAATAAATTATTAATTCACTTCGTGTTAATTTTCTCTTTTTATAAAACTACAATAAATAAAATCTTCTATATCATTAGGTGTTTTATATATCGACTGTGTAATTAATCGACTCTAGTCACGATTCCGGATAAACTACAACTTCAGGTTTCTAGTAATTTATGTTACACGGTGTATATCCGTCCAATGGAATGGTGCGTAGTATTGCAAAAAAGCTGGATTTCGCCTAATCGCGTATTGGTAAATAACGTTATTTGCAAGGCTTGTACCTGCATCAAATTACCCAATGCGTACAGTATACGAATACCAAGTAACTAACTGTAACTTACCAACTTATTATATACGTAATTGTGTATTGAAAAGTAGAACAAACTCTACCTATCCTATATTTTGTCCCAGGAGTCAAACTAACCGATCACCATACTAAATTTCATCCTGAACCATTCAGCTGTTTTAGCGTTAAGAGGTAACAGACAAAGTTACTTTCGCATTTATAATATTAGGCAGTATGGATACCTAATAGCTATCTGTCAGATCTCTTTCCGACTATGTGCTTACCTTTGTGCGTTCCATGAGTTGTTTTCGATTGCGACTGCGGCATTCGATAGTATGTCCGTCTCGCTCCTACCACTAGTCTGGCAGGAGCAGGAGCGAAACGGACATATCTCCGAACGCCGCAGTAGCTATCGAATACGGCCAATTACAGGTAACCACAATGATATGTGATAAATAAATAAGCGACAAAGTGGTGCCTTTTCATAAAAACATGCACACTTACGTATATCTATTACATTACAATCCGTTAGTGCACGCGAAATTTATATACTTAACTTTAATGAGATTTATTGCATATGTTTTATAACTCTTGTTTTATGTCTTTATCGCAAATCAAATCTATTGCCATTTTGTATGCTAGTAGTATTGTAGTTCAGGGAATCCGTCAGATCGCCAATTAAGAACTTACTGTATGGTATCTGTTTAGCCCCATTATGTACTATCGCGTACAAAATTGCATGGGCAGTTTATGAATGAATGAATGAATGAATTGCCCATGCACTTTAAACGAGTGAGTACCTATAGATTAACATTGTCATTTAAAGCCATAATAGTGCCAAGGGTGCCATCAAAACGTGGAACTCCGTCTTTGATACAGCTTACTTTAAGGATTTTGTATAAATTATAACAAAAAGCACCGTGTTCTTCTTGAATCGCTTTAACTTCGGCAAATATGCCGAATTTAATAAAATATTATTAAATTCCTTTTTTTTTTCCTATTACAAATGTATGGGAAATGCGACATAAACGGCCGTATCTTTTGATTGCGTTGACGTAGAGGTTTGGTTACACAGTTTCGAGGGACCGCAGACCTGTGTACCTGTGGTATTAATTTCAACTTGCTATCGCTACGCGTTCCCGAGATAAAGGGTCTTGACAAACAGGCGGACGGTCGGACCACAAAGTGATCGTATAAGGGTTCCGTTTTCCCTTTTGAGCTACGGAACCCTAAAAAACACGGTGTATAACTAGAGAAACATATCGAACTACTAATGCCTGTAATGAAAACAGATTAGAATAATTAGATGTATTCCGATAGCCAATTTAAATTTTATCATGCGAACACAAACGCTGACAACTACGCGATGCAGAAAAATAAACTGCATCGTAGTAGGTAAATTACAGAAGTCATTAAACACTTAGCTCGCCTCGGCTCAGCAAAGTGGAAACTTGCACGGTACAATGCACAAACGATTTTGCAAAGCTATGGATGGATACCGAGTTAATCAAAATAGAGTAGAAATTAAAAGTGGCAACATCGTAGTAGGTACTAGTGTCATCCCTTTCAAATCTATATATGTAAGAAAGCGGGACGACACTACGTATAGTTGTCACTTAATACGTTCCGCTTGAAACTTCTGTGTAAGATTTTGGGACAAGTACTTAAATAGTAGCGAAATACCCTGCGCCCAGGATAAAATAAGATTATCAAAATGTGTTGTCAAAAATTATGCGAAAGATATTACAGTCTGATTGGCAAACTAATTTCCATTTTACACCCCTTAAAATAGACCGCCGAATTTTCATAGAAATTCGGCGGCATTTTCTCCCCGCCTCCTTCCCCGCGCGCCCCCCATCGATGACCCAGAAATCGGCGGAGTTAACCCACTGTATATAATACATCCTTACGCTGTGACAATAGGTAAGTAGTTATGTATGTTAATAGTTGTCGAAGTATTTACTGTTAAAGGTTCGAAATAAGTAGGTACCTACACCTACTCGGTTGCGATTGGTGCTGCGTTTTAAAAAACACGTACCTAATAACATGTGTTTTTACCATAGATATAGAATAAAAAAACTGGATACCCAATCAGCCGCAAAAAATACGCCGTAAAGTGCTGCAGTTGCAGCACTTTTCCATATAGTATTGTTTGGAAAGTGACGTTTCATTAAGTGCCTACAGTCTATAGAGTTTTAACAGTGTTGGTAGTTCTGTGTATGAATTTGACACTTAATGCTAACGTCAGTAAGTTGTATAACGTACGAAACATTTATCGTTTGTATCATCAATGCGAAATTGTTCGTTAATGTCATTCTGACCCACATTTTTGACGTTCTTGTTCTGCTTTGTGGGCTTAATAAGTGGTTTTTACCACCAAAAACAAAGAACCGTAGGTAATTTCACAATAAAAACTGTAATGAACGTGCGAAGTTGTTGGAATGATAGAATCTGCGGAAGCGCGTACGGCATTAGAGTTTGTTAACTTTAATGCTAGTATTACATGGGGCGATTCCTCGGGGTCAATCGGTCGCATCGGGTGTGTAATCGACGAAGGGAACTTAGGGGGTCGAGGTAAGCAAGGGAGAGCAGGGTACGCCCGATAATTGGCCCCGACTTAGCGCCCCATGTAATACCATTACCTACCTGTTTAAGAGGACAACATTTTCGTAAGATTTTAATGCTATCAACTTATCAATTACCTACTGCGGCTTCCGCTAGAGCGGCGCCACTGTCTTACACAGAGTGAAACTCGTGTGACTAGCCACTGTGCATACGCGTTCTATACCTTCGAGTCGAGCCTACCACGAACTACTACGGTCATTCTTTCGTCTATATGCCTCTATCACTCTTACATAGGCGACCGATAAAGAGGCAGATAGAAGATAGACCTATCGAAATGGTTCATGTAAGTCATTCCAATCTATTGCATTACAATGCAATATGGTGACTATTATCGCCTTATCGCCTATTCGTATGCAGTTAATGGCGGCGAATCGGCGATGTAGTTAAAATGTAAATAAAATCGATAATACTATGTTATCTTATAATAACCTTCGAAGTTACCGATTTATTATAATTGTCTAAGTGAAAATTCGACATGATTAGTGTAATTTACTTATTAAATTTCAGTAAGTAGGTACAGTCAGCCAATTGGAACCCTAAGCCACTAAAAGAGCCATGTCAAAATGACGAGCAATAAGATATTTCTTACAATCTTATTAATAGACATGTCTGCATACACGGTGCCTGTGAGCATTGCGAGAGATTTTAACAGCGTATTCCTGAGGCTAAAAGAAACAAAAAATGTCATATGATTTTTGGTCATTTCAACCAAAACAAAAATTCTTTTTTTTATGCTTAGTAAATTTTATACTTACATGGTAAGTAAATTTCATTTAGAAAAGACCCACTTAAAAATACAAAAAAAAATGTGTTTTTTTTTTGGTAGAGCCGAGTTTTGCAAAGAAATCACAGTGTCACTTTGAATTTTGTCAAAAATCATGTCAAGACTAACCACATATATAGTAGCATTATCAATTTATCACATTTCAAAACGTGTTATTTACCGAGTGGCGGTAAAATTATGTTTAAATAAAAATTGCAATTATATCAGAAACCAGCTCTAATCCAATGCACTTATTATGACATTTTTGTTTCCTTTGGCCTAAGGAATATGCTGTTAAAATCTCTCGCAATGCTCACGAGCACCGTGTATATGCTCGGGCATTCCGTCAGATCTCCAGAGTGGGCGTGTCCGCCGGACATCCGGCAGACAAATGTCCCATACATTTATTGGCAGATCTGGCGGATATGCCAGAGCGTATATTGCCAGCAATAGTCCTACAGTGGCCTAGGGTTCCAATGGGAGCCACCGTATTGTCGCTCACCAGGTGGCGCCACTCATGCGTGGGTCCTGTGTTAGTATGAGAGAAATGTTAGTGCCGTTTGAAATGTTCCCGCAGGACTCACGTTTCACTAGCGCCCATAGCGGAAAATCGACTCGCGGTAATCCTCATTGGTTGACTGTAATTGAAATAAGACAACCATGAGTTATTATGTAATAAAAAAGTAACGTTGTAGTTAAGAAATAAGTTGTCAGTAATTCAAACAATGATATATCACACAATTGTTTGGTCTATCGATTGATCTGAACTAACACCAGTTATTGAAGTTACAGTGTGTTTACCACTGCTACTGTAGTATACGATGTCTTGTTTACGCATCGTTATCTACAGTTACATTTTGCCTCACCAGTGTGCGTGCCATGAGTTGTTTTCGATTGCGACTGCGGCATTCGAAAGTATGTCCGTCTCGCTCCTACCACTACTCTGGCAGGAGCGAGACGGACATACTGTCGAATGCCGCAGTCGCAATCGAATGCAACTCATGGTAAGCACATAGTGTGCTAATGTGCTAACCTGCCATGAGTCAGTCAACAAAAGCGAAGGAAATGTTCTATGTTTATGTTCGCGACCTTCAACTGCGAAACTTGGTTTGGGTTTTCTGTGAGAAAATGTTACTTACGTAGGTTATACTAGGTAATTTTATAACGGAACATTAACCCCTGAATTATAGTTTAACCTTAACTCGATTAATTAGAACGGCCGTGGAACTAAGGTACCTACGTAGGGGATCACTTTACGATATAATTAACTCCATAAAATTATATTCCACACAACGTCATTTTAGTCTCCGTAATAAAAGAATAGACTTTAATACCTATAATTTGATATCTATTTCAGTTCAAAGTCTATGTTTATTTTTAGGTTTGGTATATCCACTGACACGTTTTTTTCCATAAGCTTTTTGTGCTTATCCTATTTATTACATAAACATAATTAAGTATAGTAATAACATAAACAAGTTCCATTATAGATGTGGTCGTTTCATTGACAACTATATCACGCATGACAGGAATGTTGTCAATATTACATATTTCCTATTCCTTATCTTCTGATATACTTCGAACTTCGACTCTTTAAGTGCCGATTGGCAAGTTATACCTACTTTGTTTTCTTAGATTGACCATAAATATTGTATATGTACATAATTTAACAGCGGGTAATATTAAGTTACTACGTAAAGATGTCCCTATTGTATTATTTTTAAAATAATGATGATTCTAGGTAGGTACAGTAAAATGGGGTGAGATGGGACGAATTCGGAGTTCAAACCTCCATACAAATTTATATTTATATGTGATAATAAATAATAAATAATAATGAATATTATGGGACAATTTTACACAAATCGACCTAGTCCCACGGTAAGCTCTAAGGCTTGTGTTGTGGGTACTAGGCGATGACATATATAATAGATAGATACATATAAATACTTAAATACATAGAAAACATCCATAACTCAGGAACAAATATTCGTGATAAACACACAAATAAATGCCCTGACCAGGATTCGAACCCGGGACCTCCTGCTTCGTAGGCAGGGTCACTACCAACTAGGCTGGGAGGCCGTTATTTATATGTGATATATGTCAGTTCTTAAAAACCATGGTCTTAACATACATGAATAAAGGATAAGGCGTGTACCTACTTGGTGGTCGAAACACAACCGAAGAGGTCCATTTAACCCGAGGTAGCGCTTCCTTATTAACCCAACGGAAACAAGGGAAATAATTTTACTTACACTAGACAGTCAATTAATGCGCAGTCAGGCTAATTTTTTCATTATTCCAATTAAAATAATTAAATAGCGACGTTCGTGGTTCATAGTTCCAACCGGTGCTAGCATTCAGAAGTAATTTATTAAGCAAACTTAGGGATAGTGAACTGCACCACCTGCGGTTAGCTACATAACCCGATTTAATCGTTTTTTGTATGGAATTTGATAGATTAACTCCGGGTTATCAGCTAACCCCGGGTGGTGCAAGTGGGCCTATGGGGGGTATACGGGGGAAAAATACTATAGTCTGACAAGCTAAAGCTGCAGTAGAATTATTATTTTATCTATTTGCCTTCCTATTTTTTTCATACCGGAAAAAGGGACGCACATAATTAAATAAAAAATCTACTGTAGCTTGGCTTGTCAGACTATAACTTTGAGTTTTAAGCCAGATGGAGTAGCAATTGACAGACCCACCCTTCTCCCGAATGGGTATGACATAGTATCATAATTATTCATAATCATTGTATGGACTGACGTTTGTCTGACATAGCTATTTGTACGTTACGTACGAATAGCTGTAGATTTGTCGTGCACCTCCACCGCAAAAAAGGGCAACCTTTCTTGTATAGGAAATACAAAGCCAGCCCGGCTGATTAAAAATTCAAAGGACTATAACGACACACGCAATTTAAGTTTCGAATTTGCCAATGAATATTCGTTGGCTGAGCCAACTTGGCACCTTGGGGAGCGTTGGTGGATTACATGAGTAACATAACTTACAATAAGTTAGTTGCATTTTATATAATTATATTTTTTAATTATTTGGTACATTACTGATGATACATTCACCCAATTGGAACCCTCTCAAAGCCACTCTAGAACCATGTCAAAATGGCAAGCTGCCGCATGCTAATAAGCATGCTAGTAATGAGCATGTGTAACAGTACCTTTAGATATTTCGTACAATCTGATTTATAGTGTCACTATGATATAGTCCTAAGGTTACAATTGGTTGACCTGTCCTTATCTACGGACATTGTGGCTTAAAGGACAAGGCCACAATCTTAAAAATAAACTACCGATATTGTACGAAAAATTCTTAAATGACACAAATAATTGAATCGCTTAACTTCAAATTCGGGTAAATCCATCTGTCACATTATGCGATTTTGGTATTAAGAAAAGGTAATAAGGTAGATATTTGCAGAGAGGGTCGAATGGATTTACTTACCTGAGTTTGAAGTTAAGCGACACAATTTTGGAACAACAAAAAATATAAACACCCAGAAACAGGCGCATTTTTTTAATCCGACGTTATCTACTTATCAGTCTATCTATTCTCTGCCGAGGGTTATCTCTCGTATTTGCGAAGTCACGAGTTGTCGATCAAGCGTTTTGAATGCCAATCTTGTAAAAACGTTCTAAGTAATTAAAACAACCATTCAATGCATGCGTACTCGATCCGCAGTAGGTACCTACGTATTGATATAAATGCATTGTATTGCGTTGGCAGTATGCCCACTACGTTATTCAAAACATACTTTCTTTGTTCCGCCATTTGATATAATTTATGATGTATAACTTTATTATAAAAACAGTTTTCACTCTTTATTGGTCACATTATAAGTTTTTCTTTGTCCGCGCCTGACATGGTTTGATATTTTAAGGTGCATTGCATACCATGAGTTCTCGTGACCGTAGTCGATAGCGACTGCGCGGATCGATAGTGTTTGCATCTCGCTCTCACCAGTCTCGGTACCATGACTACCATGAGTTACTCTCACTTTCGGATCGCTATCGACTGCGTGATTCGAAAGTATACGCCTCTTGCTCGTTCTTAACTGGTCGGAACGACTTGCAAGTACTTTCGAGCGCTATCGACTCTTGGTTACGTAAAACTCACACACAGTGTCTCTCTCTACCATGAGTTACTAAGAGTTACCATGAGTCACCATGAATTATTAGATTTCGAAATTCGACACGTTATCTACAGTTGCATCCCGCTTCCGCAAGTGTGAGCAAGATGACAGTGCGTTGACGAAGACGCTAGCGACTTTAGATTTCTATAGTAGATATCAAACTCGAAGCGACTACGGTTAGGTACAAGAACTCACGGTTAGTACATAGATTAGTTGAAGTGCCTACCTAGATATACTCTTGCAACAAAATACTAAGTCGCAGTTAGTACCTACGAAATGCGTATAATTAAAATACTCATATTTATCCTCTTCTTATTTAAACACTTTATTTTTTAAATAAATACTTGAGTTCCAATTGACCGCAAAGCTCGTAGGCTACTCACTGGATCAATACTTGTACTGGTTCAACAGTGATTAACTGTTTTAGTGTTGATGCGTCATATATGATATATACCTACTAGCAACCCGCCCCGGCTTTGCATGGATTACATATAAACCTTCCTCCTGAATCACTCTATCTATTTAAAAAAACCGCATCAATATCCGTAACAGTAATCCATACAGACAGCGGGAAGCGTCTTTGTTTTATACTATGTAGTGAAGTGATGATGAAAAAATGCCAGTCATTGTGTACTTACCTATTATACCCTGTTTTCTCTTACAGAGTAAGAGAAAACAGGGTGGACAATACCTCCGCTACAAAGACGTGCTCAAACGAAATCTCGTGTCATGTAATATCTCGACCGATGATTGGGAGGAGCAAGCCCGTCTTAGACCGGAATGGCGTCACATCATCCACACCAACGTGGATCTTTTTGAAACTAAGCGTCTTGAAGATCTTGACATCAAACGCCATGTACGGAAGACTAGACCAAAACCCTGCTACAACTATACGTACAACTCCTCTGGGAAACTCTTTTGTGCCCCCCTGCGACCGTTCTTTTAAAACCAAATTCGGTTTTGCGAGTCATATCAGAGCCTATCACAGTTAAAGAAACCCGGTTTAAACATTGTTTTGGAGACGCCGTCACCGGATACGGTGTGGACGACATGATGATGACCTATTATAATTCATGAAGTATGCTTAAATTAGACATGACGTAACCTAGAGACGAATCTTAATAAACACCACCGTGAAATTTCCTTGGAAGAATTGCTTCCCTCAAAACGCAGGCCAAATTAGATCCGACTTGCCCAGATACCATTTTGACGCTCCGCCACTTGTACCTACACAAAAAATTGGTGCCGGCTGGTGGTGCCAAAGGTCATTGGGCATTTTGTTCGGACATTTGATCCACGGCGTACACCAACGAAATAGAGCTAGATGTGTAGATAAATGTATCTGCAACTCAGTGGTATAGGTCGCATTCTTGCAGGGCATGGGAGAGTAGAGGAATATGTGTTTGTTTTTAGTTAATTAATTGCGTTTAGCGTTAATTAACTACGCTTTAATTGTTCTACTTGTCTCTAGATGGAGCCATGGTAGCAAAATGAGCATTTTATTTTATATAAGTAGTAGACTATTGAAACATAATTTATTTACAAGGTATTAATCATAGATTTTATATATTATTTTATTACTGTTGATTGACCGCACTTAAATATACTCCAAACTCGTCTTTACTACCGATATCTTGTGTTTAGTAGATGAACCGAGTTACCATCGAGTAGGTGAACTTAAGGTTGGCATGAATAAATATAAATAAATACATACTTTCGGTATGAAATTAATAAAAAGACATGAATATTTTCTCATTATCTTTCAAAAAATCGATATACTCGTAAATTTGTTTCCGTAACGCCTAATTTGGAAAATTATAGGTAACATGTTCAGCCTATTTTTTTGAATAACTTTTTTCTCCCGGTCGATAAATTGAAAATTTTGACATATTTTGAAAAGTGGAATTATGCTCTATAATTTAAAACTGGTTTGGTGTCTGTACGCGAACTTCCATAAAGCGGGTCAAAAACGCCCAATGACCACTTTAAGCATTCAAAACAAGTATACGTAGGTAGTATACTTTAGTATCTATGATCTAAATAAGTGAAGACTGGTTAACTAGAAGAAATAATCTTAAGGGCGTAGAAAGTGAAATGCCGGCCATATACATACGTTCGGGTAATCCGTCAGATCTCCATTTGACATACATTTATCGGCAGATCTGCCATCAGACATGCTCGCTCGAACGTATATGGCCAGCCAAATACATTTTAAGTAAACTACTATTTATTTCTATGCACTGTAAATCGGCAGTGCAGTGGTAGTTAAAGTGCATTTACCTATTCAAATACAATGAAGTTAAAATAACTAAAAGGCTTTGCTTACCATGAGTTTTACTAAACGAGTCGATAGCGATATCACAATAACATTCGAAAGTATTTAATACTCGCTCCCACGAGCAAGATGCAAATAGTTTGTACTGTCGCTAATGATTGTCATTCTGCAGCAACTTATGTAGGTATATAGCCAAAGTTGCATGCCAGTACGTGCAGTATAAACAAGGGTACCTACAAATCGGCTCTGTGGCAGTACGGCTTCAGCGACAACGTAATGCGACGCCGGCCGCCACCCTAAACGGCTCAACTGTTTTTGAAATCCAATATGCTTACGATCTTTTCAGTAGGCTGGAGCCACCGGCTTCAACTTTCGCGGGATCAGTCGCCCGTGTAGGACTCGATATCCCATATCGTCGCTATACATACTCAACCTCGTATCTCCAAATCTCATTTGATAGAGAAAACACCCGTTTTCCTAGTGACAGAAAGGTGACATTTCCATCAAATGAATGGTGTACATATGAGGTGTAATGGTGTACATGTAAGTATAGCGACGATATAAGTATCACTACTTATCCGTTATTCTATGCCTAGCTCTTTTCTATGTGTTCGTGTCTTGTTTCTTTAAGACGTCAGTTTTAGGTACCTAATATGTACTTACATAATATGAGATATACAAGATATACCTAAAGATACACTATAAGTATAACTAAATACCTTGTTGAATACTTATGTTATAGATAAATTGCCACTATCATTTCACTATCATTTCCTAATGATAAATGTAAAGGAATATGCTTTATCACACCACCTATTCATAAAGGAGTTTTTCTACTCAATCTAGGAGGGATCAAAGTGGCACTTTTCTGTTAAAGCCGTTCAAGGACTAGATACATATTTTGGCGTTTTCAGGAATTAACTAGTGGCATCGTGGTGTTGATATGATGCTGTTTTCGGTTTTGTTTATTTCCTCTTCGTTGCTGTGAATAGCAGTATGTGTCACACGATATCAACATTATTTTCGTCTTGGGCGTTAACTCCTCACTACGTTCGGTGTTCTATTGTAGAATCCATCGCTTCATTCGGAATTGAATGTACACCCTCGCCGGAAATATATAATTTTGATCCTTTTACGCTTATACGCGCTATTTTCGCTACAAAGCGGGAAATGCATGTTATCGGCTACGACGTAGCGTAGCGCTACGAGAAATCCTTAGCGGTGGATGAGCAAGGGCTCAAAAAAACTTTACTATCATTGGAAAAATCTCTTACGCAGCAATCCTAATCAAAATTTCAATCCTCGATGCTTCGGCGAATGCGCAGCGGCAATGGTCTCCTGGGTGCCGAGCGCCTCGACTGCCCGTTAAAGAAATGTTGGGTGAAGTTGACCATTGGGAGAACAAAGTAGCTTGCTCTCAAAATGGCTGCTGCTCACAACGTGCTTATTCTTTTTATTTTGTAATTTTAATTTTAAGTCAGTCATCAATCATATTACTTAAGTCTCGGCTACTAACAACAATATGGGTTAGTAGATCTGAAATAAACATTTTTTTCATCATACCAACCAAACAGAATAAACACACTGCCAATTTCAGTTTCCTGGTCAGTAGGTTACTCGTAAATCATATATTTTTATTAGAGAAAAGTGTAAGTGAAGGTATATAATTTTATGAGATTGTGCGTCGTAAAACTCGCAAAGGACAACACCTAAAATTATTTGTCCAATACAACTTTGGGCGTACCATGAGTTGCATTCGATTGCGACTGCGGCATTCGATAGTATGTATGTCCGTCTCGCTCCTACCACTAGTCTGGCAGGAGCGAGACGGACATATCGTTAGCCATTTCAACTTCAAGACGTCACGGTCAAATTTAAATATCACCAAACTTTTTTCGCGATATTAAAGTTTTATTTGTGTTTGACTTTTATCGATATTATAATTATATTTTTATGACTTTATTTCAAGGCTTCGATAATAACAGGTGATATACCTTCAGTAGTTAAAAAGTGATTTGACAAAAGTGAGCAAAGCCCTTGGCCCGTTTAGCTGTCAACACAGCGAATCCTCCTTCTTTTTTTTTAAAGGGTCGGCAACGCGCATACGCATACGCGCTACGGTGACCGCTTACCATCAGGCGGGCTGTATGCTTGTTTGTCACCGTCGTAGTATATATATTTAAAAAAATGAGAAGGCGTGCCTCAAAATAAACCGCGTCTTCAGATAATTGCTGTTTTGAATTAAACTACATTTTTTATAGATAAAAGCTTTTACCAGATTTAAAAACTAGTTATCACTCAACTATTTAACTAAGAATCATTTTGATAATCTCAACGGTTTCGACGATCCAAACAAAAATATGTAAAAAGGGGCTATGTTTGAAAAATAAAAGTATCGAGGCTTTTGTTAGTAATTGTGTTTTCACGTTGAACCGTTTGTATGAATATATTGAGGTTTTATTTATATATCCATTGCGTTTTAAAATAAATAGAACAAAGTAGAACAAAAACGTCAAAAAATGTGGGTATGAATGACATTAGCGAACAATTTTGTATTGATGATGATACAAACGATAAACGAAACAGACCTTGCTAACGTATCCACACGTAATGTACCTATGGCTTAAAAAGTCAAAATCATACACAGAATGTCACGTTCCAAACAAGAACGCGGACTGCAAATGTGCGGTGAACGCGAGTTGTCTAGCTTTGTCTACTAGTTGAAGTGGTCGACTTTCATTGACGATTCCGTGAACGAAGGTAGGTCGTGTTAACACGGGCGGGCGCGGCGTCAATTCAGCGTGTGGGTCGTAAGTCGTAATGGACCACCGTCTACGGTAAACATGTTAGTGCCAAAAAAAATGTTGGGTACACACAGTCAGTACACACTTTTATCGATAGCTAATTCTTCTTTTGTTTGATCGTCTTTCATTTGTCTTTCTTGTGAGCCTACATAATTTTTACAGTACACACGGTGCTACTTTACCGCCCTATGGCAATAATGAGCAGTTTACGTGCCTGCGTCGAATATTCAACATATGTACTGTAAAACGTCGTACGATACACGTGCGAAGAGGTAATTCGCAATTTCCTCTTTTTCGCCCTTGTATCATAATGTAGGTACCTAGGTACCATTTTACACGCATATATCCTGTTTTGTGCAACAAAGTGTTTATTACATATTTACTTACAATATAACAACGTCGTGTGATACGATATGACGAATGTTGCATAATGGGATGAATGTAGTTGGCAAGGACGCTCGTTTTTACGCGTGATAGTTCATTTAGCAAGTTAACCAGTTTTACCTTCTGCGTCCTTAAACAAGGTGATGAACTGATGACACACCGGACGCCAACAACCTGCTTACTGTTTAAACATAGACTATACTGACTATTGTCATCTAAAAAGCTTATATCCAAACTGGAGACCGCATATAGAAACAACATCTGAGGAGCGAAATATGGTCCCATCACTGACCAGGGACGTCATGTTGAGATTTGCCGCCTTTTTCGATTTAAGGTGATTCACTGGAAAGCATAAATAATCACTAATCTAGATATAAAATAAATAATGTCAGATAAAAACTTCATGTATGAGGCTTAAAATAGCATTTTTATTACACAAAGGAACTAGGTCGTTAACCTGTCGTAGTCTCCTATTGAGACATGAGCTAGCTAGGCTCCAGGAATTCATACAGGAAACCACAACACAAGGGCCAAGTGCATCATAGGATTAGCCAACTAACCAGGAGTCAACCGGTATATGCCATGTTTATAAACGCTTAACTCCAGGTTAGTAGCTAATCCTGGATGGCGCAAATTGCGCTTATTGCGAGGGCATCACTTAAAGCCAACAAGCTTTGTTGCCGGTTACACGGTTACAGAACAACGGTTACTACAGTCCCTATGACAGTTTCAGAAAGGCATCTGAAATTCTGATCTGATCTGATGGTATAACAACCAATTATTGTTAAAACAGCCGAAAGCTTCCTCTCGTTGCATTAATATATCATTAATGAGGTAACACAGTCCAATATTAAAACATGGTCCATTATGCACGATCATAATACCGTAGTGTTCTCAGTGTTAAGTGTCTGAGTGAATTGTTATTGTTTTGTCGAAGCTAGGTCATTAGGAGCAAGATAATGGAACAAGAGGATAGTTTCAATGGAACTGTGTAATTAATTACTATCATATTGGGTTTTGTCTGTCACTGTGTTATACATATATACAAGGTATATACAACATAGAGGATGCAATGGTCGACAACAGAGAGCGTTAGTGGCCCATGCGGTAAGAGAAATCAAAATAGGGGGCGTGGATAGTAGATAGGAAAAAAATCTTGGGACACTTTTTTGCCTACTAGGGTCGGGAAATCTTGCTATTCTGGGTAGAAATCACTGAACTATTTCCAAATAAATAAAAAAGTTGGGTGACAACTTTGAGTTAAAACACCCACAGGTTGTAGAGCCATGATATACAATACGAATTCTTCAATTGTTTCTAAACTTCCAGTGATGAAAGCTTTATCTAGCTTAACTTGGTCATATAACCCTCAAATACATTATGTACATTGAACATACAGTATAATAAAGATGATCAATATTCATATTATCACCTGGCGTACGTTGATTACGCGTCATTGCAGTAAACATTAAACTGTGAATATTGTTTAATATGAATGAATGTGCTTGCTATTGTTCCGCTAATATACTTGTTTAAACAAGGACAATGCTCTTAATTATTACGTCAAAAACGTAAGTATTACATTTATTTTCGTTTTAACATAGCGAATCTTCAGGGTATAATATTTTAAGTAAAATATTTCATTTTCGAAAGATGCACGCCAGTCGTGACAAAAAGTTTAAGTACTTAACAATTTACTTTTGATAATTTGTTACACTAAAACACATATTATGACTTAAAAAGCGTGTAGGTAAGTAAGTACTGTATTTTCAGGAAATCGCTTCTCCGCGTCGCGATTAACGCCATTCGCAATTTTACCACTTTATTTTATTTTTCTTTTAATAGGTTCACTTCTAAAAGCATTTCTAACCATTCGCAAATTTCTCCTATATTTTTTTACCATTCGTAAGTTTTCCTGGTAGGTTTTCTAACCATTCGCTTTTTTCCCACCTTATGATTTATGCCCTTATAGTAGGTAGGTTAGGTTAGTTAGTATCTTTAGATAGATATAACTACGCAGAAATAAGAGCCGCGCAAAGTAAGCGGGAAATTTTGCGTGTGGTAAAAATACCTAGAGAAATGAGCTATTGAGAAAAAAAAATTGGGAAGTTTTGCGAATGGTTGCGAACCTTTTGAAGTATTTGTCGTTTGTCGGTTTGTCGATTTCACTTTAATAACGTAAATGAAAGTTACACTTTTGTGTGAAATTGACCATTCCATCAAAAAGACAATAAAGCATTTTTTTTCTTCAACGAAACCGGATTTTTTAAAAGTAATAATATAAAAAAAGCTAATATTGTAAGTATGAGAAATACGAATAATGACGAAAGTGTTTTTTTGCCACCATGTCTTTCAAAGGCTTCGGTGGAGCGTAAAATGTGTAATACAAGCAAACAGTTACTTGGTTCTTACAAAAATGTGGTGTAAATGAAATACGGAAAAACTGTGCTTGTGCGGATGAGGGACGGCGTTGTCCAAGTGTTCATTCCAACCTTTGTTATCACTTTATCACGCTTTCGCGTCGATAAGATCGAGTACCCACTACATTCATCATACTAACCTATACTTTATATAAACTTAATTAAAGCTATATATGTATGTATATAATTTATTCATGTTATTATATTGTATGAAAATCCATAAGAACATCAGCATTAGAGCTTAGCGATGTTATTTTAGAATGCCATAGACAACGATATAATGTACCTATACTTTTTTAATATTGCTGTCCGTCATTTAATTGACAGATTGGTGTGCTGGAGTAGAGAAAGTACTACAAGTTCCTGACCGATAACAGTTTTAATTTTCAAACAAATGTTTAGTTGCTTACGAGTTATGGGGGCAATAAATAAATTGAACATCGTAATCATTCTAGTGACCATTGTTTTAGTTTATTGGTCGCAGAGATTTCATTTACATATAAATTAAAATGTACAATAAACGTGTTTCTTTACACGTGTCTAGATATAATGCACATGCGTCAATCGGATGACCTAGTAGTAACTATGTGCACTGCGACTATAAAACGAGGCGAAAGATCGCAGACAGTAACGCACGTCTGGCATAACTAAACATTACGGTTCTGAGTCTGATCATAGAGCTGTCATAACGGGAGTACGTTTTTCTGTAACATTTGACATACAAAAATATTCAGCAAATTTAGCTTAACCAGGAATATGACTTCCGGTTGCTACTCAAGATGGCGATGGCGTCTCTGGAACAGTTTTTTTGTTTACAATGAGTAATACAGCCAGTTGTGCAGTAAACTAACGAAGAAGTGGATATCTTACTTCCTCTTTATCGCACTTACGTCGAGCGAAAGAGATGCATAACGGAACTGACACGATAGTGACAACCTGTCATGAAAATTATTGCCAGTATATAAGAATTTAGTTCCAATTAAATTCCGCAATATGGCGCATGGTCATATATTCCGGGGGCCTTACCATGACGTTGTTTAACTTAACGCGATCAATGGTATGGCAGCGACTCTGTTTTGGTTGTCTGAATCGCGTTAAGACGTCATGGTAAGGCGGCTGGTTAGGCTTTAATTGATTATTTTTCTGCATATTATTTTGGCACAGTGGAATAGTACAATGGTTCTGAGAAAAAACAAGCATCCACGCTGGTCTTGTACCAACAATTTCATACCCCATGGATATTGCGTTACCTTTCTGAAAGCTAATACTTATATTACCTAGCTGTTAGATCAAAGGTATTCGTACGGACACAAAAGTATTCATTAGCGAGCAGATGCTCAGCCATATTTCGTGACCCAATTTTTTATTCCACCGGCAATATCTCTTGTGTGTTAAATGCTTGTCTAGCAACAGGACCTAGAAACTATACCCATTGGGTCTGTTATGACACGTATGACGCATTTTATCGATATAAAAATTAAGCTGTGTAAATAAAGTAATAACATGTATACCTAGGTACCTTCATTGATGAGCATGAAAAACAAAGACGTCTTTCTAGGCTTTCCCGGCTTATGCCACGGCCACGGTTTCCTCACGATGTTTTCCTTCACCGAAAAGCGATTGGTTTTCAATTGATTGACTAAACATAAAAGGAATAGCTGACAATAATTACAAGCCGTACCTATATACCTCGATTATGTAGTACCTATTAGTTAGTAGGAGGTATGTTAGAATAGGTAATGTTAACTAGAACTAGACGTTAGAGTTCCTTAGGTCATCTACTGATTGCATCAACAGATAAGCTCCTTGTATATTATTTTTATGCAAATAGCGGAATTATACCTAATAGGTATCCAGTATCCACTCAATTGCCGGTCCTATACGTTCGGGCAATCCGTCAGATCTCCATAGGGGGCATGTCCGCCAGGCATCCGCCAGACAAATTTCCCATGCATTTATCGGCACATATATAGTCTGACAACCCAGCGAGCGCAGTAACAGTAGGATAGAGAGCATCATACTGTCTTTTTCTTACGCTAGTACCACCCAGAAAAAAGGGATGGATATAGTTATTTTGTCCTACTGTTACTGCGCTCGCTCGCTTGTCAGACTATATATATGCCCGAACGTATATGGCCAGTGACGAGAAGTGGTTGAAACTACTTGAAACTAACTTACGATATTGCAATACGGTCTGTCAATAAAAACGTAATCATTTCTAAACCCTAATACCTATAAATCCTATAATAAAGCAAGGGTTGAATTGAAACTCACGTATGTCATGTTGTTTTGCTCATAAGTGTTGAGTTGTTGGTCGTACGCGGACGTGATAGCACTCTGTCCGATGATGGTTGCCAGCCGCATCCAAAACATGTCACGCCAATAGTGATACAAATATGTGAGTATTAACCGCAATATTACTCACAAGAGGATACATTTGAAATAACACAATTTACTTAATTTTCCTCTGTGATAATCAAGGTGTCTAAAACACGTTAAAACACGTTTTATGATTAAATAAATATATAGTAAACATGAACAATGAAAAAAAAACGTGATAAAACGCGATGGTAAAACTCCTCAATACTTGGAAAATATGTGTTTTTGTGAAAATCAACTAACAAGTCTTGTAAGAGATCGAACACTTTCCGGCTTGGAGGAACAGAGCAAAAAAATCACCTATTAAATATAAATTTTAATCAATCTTTACCTAAATATCTCCAGACTTAATTGTTTAAGTAATATAAATTATGCATTCTACCTACCTACTGTAAACCACCCCGTTCACAGGTGCCCATCACGCTCGCTACGTTACGTGTTATTGTCAGGCGTATGTACACTAAAATTCTATCTAACCTCACTTTCTCACTTTCCCTTGGGTGTTTGTAAACCCGAAACCACTTATTTATCAGTTATCAATATAACAAAGCTATCAGTCGTAATTCATTTACATGAATATCAGTGGTGGATTTACCAATAGGCTGAATAGGCCTGGGGCGGCAATATTTTAGGGGGCGGCAAGTCGCCAAATTTGTGCGGCAGTTCGGCAACTGAGAGCGGCAGTTCGGCAACTGAGAGCGGCAAATGTATGAATGCGCCACTGGTGAATATGAAATAAGAGAGAGCAAGGTTAGTTTCTCTGGTCTTAAATTACAAATCGAAGTATAGATATGTTTAACCTGAAAACGTCACTAATGTATAAATCCATTCATAGCAATCATGTAACAAATAAAGCGAGTTAAAACAGCAGTAATCGGTATTGACGCCTTTTCGTTATTTATTGTGTCAACCGTGAATGTCAATAGCGTAACGCAACATTTCGTTATCGCGCCAGTAGCGATTGCTGACTTCGATCAGTCGGGTGCTGATCGCTGTGGAAAACGATTGTGAGCTTAACTGACAAAGTGATAAATATTACAAAGTAAGTGACATTGGGAACGTAACTTTGATATATCTGTTTTTTAAACTTCACTCGGTGTAGTTATGTTGTACAACAAAAAACGGTAGCATGGTTCATTTATAAATGTACCCCGAGCATCTGTCAGCCATAGCGCTATGTGTGTGTGCGTCCCTTTTTTTCGGTATGAATGGCTGGCTTGTCAGACAATACTTCTTCTTTTGCGTTTTTTTAACACTTTATTACTTTTTTTTTAAACATGTTTGATCAAATATATCTGAGAAGTTAATTATCTAAGCAATATGACAGTCATTGTATGAAGTCGCCACACTATTCCTCAGGCTATGAAATTTTTCAACACATAGGTACATAAAAATCATTATATTTCCGACTAAATTCAGGTATTTTTTACTGAACAAATTATTATAACCTCAGAGATACTTTTTAATGGTTAAACAAAACTGACACTTTTTCAAAACCATTTTTGTAACATTTTTTTTTTCTGTTATTTTGTTATATACTTAAATCTTTTGCGTTTTAATGCTGTTTTGACGATGCCAGTCCGAAATTAAAAAAAAGATATAGGTATAGTCTGACAAGGCTGCAGTAGAATTTATTTATTTATTTATATGCCTCCCTATTTTTTAACATAATTAAAAAAAAATCTACTGCAGCCTTGGCTTGTTAGACTATAGCTACTTATTAACAAACTTGGGAATTTCTGTTTATTTAGACATTTTCAATGTTTAACCCGTATCATGTTACTTTATCGTAATTCTCGTATTCGTGTTGTTTTTTCTTACTGAAGAATTCCTTCAATTTTTTCTTCCAACTGATATATATATACAATTGTAGTTAGGTACTTTGCGACATTGGTACAATATACAAAGTGCATAAAGTTGTATAATAATCATAAAATGAGTTATGTCAGTAATTATTGATTGCATCCATTGCATCTAATTATAAGTAAACACACGCAATTACACACGACACTTATGTCGGGTGCAACAGCCATATCATTATCACTATGCACACGAAACTAGTTTCAACGATGATAAAGCGGTAAAATAACACGTCACTTTATTTTCATATGGATATTTACCTACCTCTAATTTGTTTAATGATATATTTATTAGTTTAAGGTGGATGTGCACGGATCCATTCATACAAAAGTTTTTTGCAGTTTTATGATGAATTTGCTAAATACATTTGTATTAAAATTGTTTTATTTAGTCGATTACATTAAGTTAATTGCTAAACTGCTGGGTTACAATGATACCGGTGGGTAATATTCCTTATTTTTGTGTTTTTAGATTTCCATATAAAACGTCAAAAATGTGAAAATATATTCGAACACGCGGAACGCGCAAACTTTTTTGTATGTGCACACACAAATTATATTCATCATCATTTCCTACATACAAACTACTAACACCATATAATCATACTTGTCCTAAACACACATACATACCTAGGGAGGACCTTACCATGACGTGTTAACGCGATTCAGTTTAGACTCAGTTGTATGCAAGCGACTCAGTTTAGATCGTCAACTGAATCGCGTTAAGACGTCATGGTTAGGCATCAGGTACCTCCTAACAAAAACACCATAATGTATTATACAATTTGTAGACATATTGACGCAATTCAATAATAATGGCTGGCACAAATGTATTCTTCAATTGTAATGCAAATAACAGATACAGATCCAGACGGAGGAAACATGTTTAAAACATACCGGCCTTGATCTTCTAGGTGGCTGTCGCTGAGAGTAATGTTATAGTTTATCATAGAGTCTGCAAAAATCATCTACTTCGTCGGCCTACTTGTCAGTTGAAAATCGTGCGAAATTCAAATATTGTACGGGTACAGTCGGTGCCCTCACATAAGTATCCACCCGCGCTACGCGCTTGCATATGTGGGGTGGATACTTATGTGAGGGCACCGACTGTACTACTTCATACCAATTTTAAATTTCGCGTGGTTTTCTAGTGACAGAGCTGTCTGGCCCGGGTATAAGTTATACAAACCTCTTGTCTCTGCCTGATTAGGACCCTGATGAAATTATCCGATTACCTTGTTGCATTTTTTCTAAAAATTATATTTTTTTCTCCGTAAGGCACAACCGAGGTTTGGTCTCACAATTGATTGACCCAAACACGCACCAAAGATTGTACAAACCAAAATTATGTCGCTTAATTTCAAACTCCGGTAAATCCATTCCACCGTCTTATCAAATAAAGGAAAAAATATTAATTTTCGAAATGTATACAGTAAGTGTAACTTAACTTATGACCTACCTCTACCTTTTTTTTATGGGGAGGAAAAATCCGTTATGGATACTTCTGCACCGCAGGGACAGTGCAGAAGTTATGTCGGAGTCTCACCGACTAAAAAACCCCCCTTTTTCCTCTTCGACGCAATTAGGGTGGCTCTGGGATCTCGATAGAACTCGCCAGTGCCACCCTTGCGTCACGCCTTGTTTTAGGACGATGGCAGTCCCTAGCTGCCATAAATATTAATATTCACATTTTTCTTTGTCTGCAGATCGAGCCATCTTTATTTTAAACCAAAGGCTGCCAAATAACAGAAAATGGGCACCGTAAGTACCAAATACGTTTATTTTTCTACTTAAATAAACATGTTTTTAAAATTATTCGTGTATGACACTTTTTTTTAAATTTCCAGAAACCAGAAGCAAACGGTGGCCTGCAGCCGCCACATGAGCTGGAAAATTTAATGCCGGAAGATGAAAAAAGTAAAGAGATCATTGTCAGCAAGTAAGTACTAGAATCTTAAACTTAAACTTCTGAATTCATTACCTTAGAATTAACGGGTTTTAAAAAGAGCGTGTACAGTCAAGTGCAAAAATATGGTTCGACATAATCGACTCATAAATATGGTACTACGCTCTTATTACACCGGCATAAGGTGCTATTGGACATATTTTTGAGTAAGATGTGCACCACCATATTTTTACACTTGACTGTACTGTCACTGTGTAATGCCATTCGCAAATTTTACGACTTTATTCTTTCTCAATAGCTTCCCTTTCCGAAAGCCTTTCGAACCATTCGCACATTTTCCAATATTTTTTAAATAATCAGAAGCTTTCCTGGTAAATTTTCTAACTATTCACATATTTTCCCACTTTACGATATTATACATAGATTTGCCCTAATATACATATCGTAGGTAGGTTAGGTCAGTCAGGGATCTTTAGATGCCCGAAGGTCAAACTACGCAGAAATAGCTGAAGCAATTGGTTTGTTAGCGTTCCTAAGCACAAACAAAACTGGGAAATTTTGCAATGAGCTATTGAGAAAAAAAAGTTAAGAAATGTTTTGAATAGTCAGAAAACCGTCTGTCTGAGGAAACAAGCTTTTGAACGTATTTATCGCGACGTGAAAAATGATTTCCGGAAAATACAGTACACACGCTTTAAAAAAGGAGTTTAAGTACGTGATTTTAATATGAATCGACGTGTTAAAGTAATTTTAGCTTATATTTACGAAAACGTCAATTAACTTTTTTTTCTTGAAAATTTAGGCCCTTTATCGTTCTTTGGTTTTGCTAGTGACCACATTGTCATTTATCATTATTATTCCAGATATAATATGACAAAAGATGCCGAGTCCGGCGGGGACTTCGATCCGTTTGCAGAGAGAAAAGTCGACAATCCAACATCGTACGTATTTTCTCGTTACCCACGTTAATACCTGTAGGTAGGTAACCTTTTAATACCAATAACCATCAAACATCGCTGTTAGAACGGCTGCGCTGTGTATGCTGGCGACATTGCTAAATGGATATTGTTCGTGTATCAACAATCAATAGCAACAATAAACCAACGATTGCCACTCCTGCTTACACGGATGTCACCGGACGACTGAATCTGGAAGATATTTTTCCTAGCCATAGCACCATCGAGCATCGTCTAACTACACTACTTGGAATCTACCTTCCAAAGCAACTTCTTACCGTACAAATCATTTTGTCACTTTTAGCGGGGGAAACGTGCACACAGACGCACTTCTCACACAAAACATACAAAAACAATCTGTAATGACGACACTAACACAAAGAAAATGATACAATTACACTAACGAGTCTTACACTTCGATCTATTTTTGTGTACGGACTAGTCGCTACACTTACCCACTATGCAGATCCAACGGATTGCCATAACGTATATGGCCGGTTTAAGGATGACTCACACTAGCACGGGACGGGACGGGGCAGGACGGGAAAAATCTGTCAATTTCTATAGAAAGAATCACGTGATAGCTCGGAGCCCTCGGATGTCACGTGATGCTTTCTATAGAAATTGCCGTCCCGCCCCGTCCTGTCCCGTTCTAGTGTGAGTCATCCTTTATGCCAACTCCGCTGCCTGTTGCTTGAAGGCCACGCAACGGAACTATCTACTTAAGCTGTATTTTATTTTCCCAAGGGACAACGACACTCTGACCCATTTGCTGAAGGCCTCCCTGGGCACCGGTATCCTCGCCATGCCCTTCGCATTCAAGGCCGCCGGTCTCATCCTCGGCATCTTCTTCACCATTCTCGTGGCCGTCGTCTGCACGCACTGCGCTTATGTTCTGGTGAGCATCTAACTTTTCATATACCTTTATACGAACAATATTTAGGAGCGGTCGAAGTTACTCAAATATATCTGAACAAGTACTCCAACGCCTTGACAATAGAGCCGTGCTCAGATATTTTGAGTACCTTGGTGGTGACCTATGATGTCTTTGATGGTGGCTATATATTCAACTAACTTTACTAACTCATTATCCAAGCTAAAGCGAATTGCATTTAGTTATTGATGAATTACTAACCGGATTTTGAAAATTGTTTCTTAATAGATAACAAGTACAAAAGTGTAAAATATTTGAAAAACATTAAATAATAATAATAATTAAGTATTAAATATTAAAATAGGTGCCAGTCAAAGCCACGAAATAGCCCAATATAAATAAATATTTGGCGACAATCTCGCACAGATCGACGTTAGCTTGTAGGTTACTAGATGACATAAAGTTCCGGGTCACTAGGATTTACTTGTATACTTATAATCCTGAATACGAATACAGCTAGCACATTAAAATAAATTGATCCTGATAGAGAACTGAATTGTCCTTAATTGCATTTATGTATAAAAACCAACAAGCAAAGGAAAAAACAAAATTTATGAATTTATTGAAATTAAACACTTTAAAACGGATTAATCGCGTTTATACGAAGAATACGAATTCTCCCCATCAATCAAAAAAGTTACTTGTGCAAACTACCTACATACAAAAATATTTAAAAAAAAATATATATTTTTTTTTGTACGTAGGGCCATTGTGTTAATAAACGCGATTAATCCGTTCTAAAGTGTTTAATTTTAATGAATAACAATCGCGGTAACAGAAGACAATTTTATGAATTTATCTTTTTTTACATTGCTGCCAGGCGATTTTTGCAATAATAGCGAATGCTTTTTTTTGTCTGTAGGGACAGTTTTATATGATTTTGACCATTAAGATTTTGGTAAACAAATTTTGATATTATATGAAATACGGTCGTAGTTACAGAAAATAGTAGGTAGGTATACATTTTCCCCCTTTTTACAACTGATTAAGGTAAAAAATATTAACATATCTTTGACGTCCACCGTACAAGATCTAAAATAATAATGGGATATCAGAGAAAACTAAACTCACGCTGCGATCTTTAGTTTATATCAATTTGGTGTACAGATATTTTTGTCGAAACTCCAATCACTACCGGTAACATGTTCCGATTGCGCCCGGCAATCATCATCGGACAGACGACAGAGTGCTATCGCGTCCGCGACGCGGTCAACACTCGCGTTCTGTCCGAAGATAACTGCCAAGTTGTTATAACATTACTGCCAGTATGACTCGCGAGAGAATAAATTGTATATATTTTAGATCCATATTAGGTACACTATCATATATTTATCTATGATGATTAGTTGCCAACCCCAGGCTCTCTGAGCCGTGACATTAAGCCGGGAAAACGCTAGGCATTAGGGGATATTTGTCTATGATCGTAGATATATGTACATACATATATGGTTCCCTTTTTCTTCACCTGTAGAAAAAGGGATAGGTATATGGTATGCACTTTTGAACTAGTGTGTTATATTAGTAACTTTGTCATTTATATACTTACCTTTACTTGCAGATCAAATGTGCCCACGTCCTATACAAGAAAACTAGACGGACGACAATGAGTTTCCCAGAAGTAGGACAGGCGGCGCTAGAAAACGGTCCAGAATGTTTCAGGAGATGGGGAAATGCCTTCAGGTAGGCACCAATTTATAAGTTTTTTTTAAATCAGAAATATCATTTATTTACAAAAAGAAAAGATAGTAGGTAACAAACAGGAAAATAATACAAAAATATTACGTAAGTAGTAAGTAAGACTAAGCTATTGAGTCTACATTTTTTGTCGCACTTTAGTTAATTTTATTATAATGTATAGAAACCGGTAGTTTAAATCAGTGCCGTGTTGGGTGTGTCAACTTTGAAATTCTGTTAGGCCCAAATAATGCATTTTTTGTGCTATTGGCGTCAATTCGTTTGTGTATTGGCCCCAAATGTGCCAACACGCCAACTGAGGTGCCACCATAATACGACGAGCTGCCATTGTCAGCATAATTAACGACCAATTTTTACGTCGTTATACACACTCATTACCTGTTACATAAATTAAAATTTTTATAATTCAGCAGTTATAGTATTTTATGCGAATGTACATAATGAACGGCATAACATCACGAGTGTTTTAATGCCTAATTATGTATAGTTGCATACACTACTTTTTCAACTCACAAGATGGATTCAGGAACAGTACGGAAATTACCTGCAAATTGTTTCTAGCGCTACTTGTAAAATATCTATACATTAATTATATTAAAATAACGCAATAAAAAATAAATTGAACACATACTTACAGAAATAAATTATCTGTCGGAATGGCAGCGTTTCGAATTTCTGTATTTTTTTTTATCATATCATAGTCAAGCGAATGGACTCCCTATTCTTGTGTCACTCGAGATCAAATGTCGTACTATTTATATTTAAAACATACCTACTGAATTGGCGTTTCGTATCGATAACTGTTTTAATGTCTATAGATTACTAATTTAAACTCATAACCTACTGTTTTCAGGAGGTAATGTTGGTAATTGGTATTGCTGGTATTTGGTTTCTGAATGCATTTTAAAAATGTAATGATACGCTAGGATTTTGCCACACATGCAAACACTACTACTTTCATAAGGACTAAATACACTATGTACAGTCAACTGCAAAAATATGGTTCGACATAATCGACTCATAAATATGGTTATTATACCGGCATAAGGTGTTATGGGACATATTATTGAGTAAGATGTGCACCACCATATTTTTACACTTGACTGTACCCATTTACCTACTTGTACATCTAATATAATTATTGTTTTTTATTTCTTTCTAGAATTTTCATCTTAGTAAGTCTGTTCATGACTTACTTTGGAACCTGCTCTGTGTACACGGTGATAGTGGCCAAGAACATTTTACAGGTACTTTACTACTACCTACATATTTACCTAGAACTTGAATATAATAATTATCACCAGTTAATAATTAGTGCTCATGACGCTTCTTTTGATATTTCCATCACAACTGTATACGAACCGGCGTTTACGTATGCAGCCAAAGGGCATTGAAATATTCACTATATTTAGATTGTTACTCTAAACCAATTGTAAATTTGCAGGTGGTAGCATTTTACATGAATGTGCCAGAAGACAAGGTGGAAATAAGAATATTCATCGTCGCGCTACTTCTTCCCCTCATCTTCATGGCTTGGGTCCGAAACCTGAAGTACCTAGCGCCCGTCTCCATGATTGCCAACGTTTTCATGTTCATCGGACTTGGCATCACCTTCTACTACTTAGTCGGCACGGAAAAGCTCGATTTCAATAAAGTTAAATTTGTGACGTCACCAGAAAATTGGCCGCAGTTCTTTTCCTTGACGATATTTGCCATGGAAGCCATCGGTGTGGTCATGCCCCTGGAGAACGCCATGAAGACGCCGCGGTCGATGCTGGGTATATTTGGAGTACTCAACAAAGGAATGTCGGGCGTTACTCTGATCTACATGCTCCTTGGTTTCCTTGGGTACCTCCGATACGTCGATGATGTCCAGGATTCTATTACGCTCAATCTGAATATTGCAGAAATGTAAGTACACCACATCGCATAGACAGCAGGCCTTTAATCCATAGTCGCATAACCGCTAAACTGTTAAGAGACCTTGATATTTGGTTTTGTAACTTAAGAGCGTACTCCCACCTTAAAGGCCGGCAACGCACTTGCGACACCACTGGTGTTGCGGGTGTCCATGGACGACGTTAATCGCTTACCATCAGGCGATTCGTTTGCTCGTTTGCCCCCTATAGCATTAAAAAAAAACCCCTAATTAGACTATAATTATCAACTCCGAACGCGACTTCCACGCGGACGAATTAAGTAGCGACGGTCTTATAACAAAATCTATCTTGCTTTGTTACAGCCCTGCCCAGATTGTGAAAATCTCGATCGCCTTAGCCGTGTACTGCACGTTCGGGCTGCAGTTCTTCGTGTGCGTCGACATCATGTGGAGCTGCATCAAGGACAAATTCACGAAGCGGCCCGACCTCGCAGACTACGTGATGCGCACCATCATGGTCACCCTGTGCGTGATGCTGGCTGTAGCCGTGCCCACTATAAGCCCCTTCATGGGTGTCATCGGCGCCTTCTGCTTCTCCATCCTGGGCCTGATAGCGCCGGCGTTCATCGAGGTCATCACCTACTGGGACATCGGCTTTGGTCCAGGCAAATTTTTAATTTGGAAAAACATTCTTGTGCTCATATTTGGGCTGTTTGCGCTCGTTTTCGGCACCAAGGACGCAGTGTTAGATATAATAAAAGCATATTCCTAGTGGCCTAGAGTGAGTTTTTGAATGGACAGGAAATGCCCGCCGATACGGTGTGCACAGCAGGGTACGTACCTGCGCGAGCATTCTGTATAAGCTTGGCCGTAGCCATGCTAGCAAAAAGTACCTAATGTGGTTTAGCAGTCTGTCTCATAATTAGTTAAGATGTTATTAACCCTTACAAGTATCAAAAAACTAATTTATTATGTGATGCAACTATTAACTATGTTTGATAGGTAATGGTGCTACTTAGAAACAGACAGGGAAATCCACATGATAAGTACTGAGTTTTTAGAGATGTATGAAAGTATTAGGTAATCTGGGTACAAACATAATTATATCCAAAAGCTTATTGCATTCCCGTCCCAGATTTGAGGAGAGTAAGACTAGATATGAAACATGTAACTTTTATAACCTAAAATCAGCAACATAAAAGTAACAGAAGTGCCTTTTAAATTCAAAATTAGTCGCGCAATTTTGGCGATATGTATGTATTTTTCTACGCCGATTTTAATGAAGAAATAACAGTACGTAGAAAGTTAAACTCACACTCGCGAGCATTGAATAAGTAACTTAAACTACGCTTAACTCGGCGGTAAGTGAGAAGTTACTTTGGTTGACCTCTGTGGAGGTTTGGCTATGAACGACTGTTTTAAGTATTTGAGCTGTAGATAATTTTTTCAAACTACCTTTCACTAGAAACCCACTGAGCATCATTCAAACTGTCGGAGTTAAAGTATAGGCCTATAATTGTTGTTTTGGTATTCCTCACCAGGGTTTCTCAAAGTACGCGACCTCCCAAGGCTTGGCCAGTGACTGAAAAGGGTCCGCGAGAAGACCTCATCATGTGATTGTTCTCTCGCGGACAAAAACAAGTTTTCAAATAATAAAACTTGAGATGAGGCGCAATCATATGTTACAAGTTTGAGAAACTCTGCCTACGCAGTTCCTGTCTTCATTGCTTTTAATTAAGACAACTCTTATACGTACCGAGTGAATGCCTATTTATCTAAATATGTCATCATTTTAGTAAAAGGTACGACTTTGTCAGCCGATAAAGTGCTAATGCCAATTAGATTCATTTGTAAATGAACTTTATCACCAAGCGACAAAGTGGCACCTTTCACTAAAACGCACACATAAGTTGTTTTAAGCTAAAATGAAATGCAAATGTCAACCTGTATAAGTTAGGTATAAGTAATTATATTACTTAGCTAATCCTAGAAGACATGTTATTTATAAGGGGTTGTGATGCCCTAATCCGGAGTTGCATTTACTAGTATTCTGGGATGAACTACAGTCTAAACTATATTAAAATTCAGGGATAATAAGATAGGTACTTATTTACGTTTTAGCAATTAGGTTTCTGTAACCTATCTAAATCTGTGTGGTAGAGTCAAAAGCAGAAGAAGCTACGCGGTGGGGTGTACAAAATTACTTTTACACTCTTATTGTCATAACAATGTTGTGACAAAAGCTCAAAAGAGAGAGAAAGAGGAAAGAACAAAGAGGGAGAGCTCATTATTAATTAATTGTCTGGACACTACCTTATGGTCGTGCTAAGACAATTTTGAACACCGTAACCGCTAAGCGACTTCTGCTGCTGACGGTATGTAGGCCCTATAAGTTTTCTAATTATGTAATAGATGGTTGGTTTAGTATACCAAAGCTTTTGAACGAAAAGGTCTTACTTTCTTAATGTTACCATGTTAAGGACAAAATAGGTAAGCAAGGAAAAATAATAATTAACATCTAAGAGTACAGCCCGGAGGCAGCAGTAAGTTCTTGGAGGGCGATGTTTGATTTTCGAACGTCCATCTATGCATTTGAATCTCTGCTACGAAAATATAAGAAAGTTTAATCAAACTAAAATAACGGGAATTGAAACCAGTACGAAAATATGCATACGGTTTTTTTACCTTAACTTTTTCGAGCGCTGGAAAGTCAAAAATCGTTCCCAAAACAGTGTTGCCGAATATTGGATTTAGTTTAACTTTTAAAAACTCGTAAAACTATTTTATTTACGTATTACCTTTTAGCGGTAACCTATTACAATTATATACACACATTTGTTTTTCTCAATTTGGGTTACAAGAAAAATCTATACCTACCGCACGTCAAATTTTGCTTGCTTTGCAATTATTTCGATATTATTACCTTGATTCTCCCTTTGCACCATTTTATTCAAGTCTCTGTTTGGCCCTATGGTTGACTGGTAGAGAATGCCATTGGGCATTAAGTCCGCCATTTGTACATTTGTTTTTGTATTTTGTGCAATAAAGTTTAAATAAATAAATAAATTTTAAATCACATTTATATAGTATTTATATAATTTTATTTCGCTGAATGACATGATTAATTCCGTACAGGTATTTATATGAATTCAAATATTTAAAATTACACACTTAAATAATTGAATTAGGCTGTGACGGACTTACAAATTATTTTATTATTTTGGGTACATTCATATTTAAAAATGTACGATTAAATTTATTATTGAAGTTCCTATTGGCCCGTCATAACTGTATATGATTTTTTTCATATTGCTCGTAGGTACAGTTGTCGTCAAAATTATATACCTGAGCATTCGGAGCCAAAGGTGCTTACCGCTACGCTACCTCAATACTTATTTGAGTGTAAGTTGAGATTTTTTAAGTTAATATTTGGCAGATAATGATGACGACTGTACGTGGGCCATATCTAATTTTATAGAATAATTTTAAAATTATGTTTTAGATATTATTATTATAATAAATTATAATTCGTACAATCACGAGTTATTTTATTCAATAGTTTGGCAAGTTTACTGTTATCTTACCCGGGTTTTCATGAGTCCAAAGGCCCTCTGGGAATCATGTAACTTCTAAAATAAGAAGTCTCTGTTTAACTCCCTTTTATTAGACAAGAACTTCAGATTGTTTAGAACAAGTTACCTACAGGCATTTGAGAATCGGGCCGCAGATAGGGCCGCTTGTGGCCATGTGTGCACTTGTGGCCGCTGTGCTGTAGCAGTACCTACCTATGAGACAGCAATATCGCGGTGGCGTATTCCCTCGCAGTGGTTTTCAAAGTGAGGCTCCCGCCGTCCTATGGGGTCGTAACGCCTCTGAAGTTGGCAAAAGCGTTAGTAAAATCCAACACTGGCTGGATACAATAGGCTACAATTCTTCTTTTAAATAATGGATTCTGTCAGAGTTGGACAATTTTGCCAAAGCGTAAGCGTTAGTAAAATCCAACACTGGCTGGATACAATAGGCTACAAAGTACAATTCTTCTTCTGTCAGAGTTGGACAATTTTGCCCATGTCAAGTATATCAAAATAGCAGTATAATACCTATATCGTATTGTTTAGTATATTGCCACTTAGGCAACGTTGTTGGGTTCAGTGGCTCGCCGTCGCTTGGCCCTCAACGCATTGTATAATTTGTGATGTTGCTGCTACTATGCAACCATTAACAGATACAATCAGCAGCAGAAATACCTGAGCGGGTTGGGTGTTCAAAATGTACTTGACACTTATTTATAGACACAAAATCGTGCCAGGTGCCAAGATTATTTTGAAAACCTGACACGCTTAGCTACTTATACCGCTGACTGTAGGTACATACCTATTACAAGCAGTCAATCAGTTTATTTTTCATTTAAACTATCAATTATAAATGGACTTTCATTCGTTATTTATAAGGTACATATTATAGGATTAAATCATCTCGGAGCAATTTTGATGAGTTTAAAAAAATATTCTGAATAGTGAAATCTGTTTAATTTATCTCCATAACACAACTCAAGTTAAATCTTCAGTTAGACGGCAAATACATATCAGAGGTACAAGTATCGGCAAACTGTTTTTTGTTAAATAAGGTGAGAAGATAAATCCTACCCGTCTGCAGTGCAGTCAACTGCAATAGTGTCTGCGGCTATGGATGCCGCATAAATATCTGTCACAATCATATTTGTACAGCCATAAGAGTGCGTCACATATTTTTGCAGCCTTCATAGCGGAAGACACCGTTGCTGGTGACAAATGATCTGTTAACTTTGACGTTGGTACATCCGACATTTACAAAGGTGCCCACTTATAAACGTTTTTCTTTCTTTCTTTCTTTCACTTTGGCATTTCATACAAAATTAGTACACAAAGGCAAAAAGCGATTCCTTCGTGAATGAAAAACAGACACTAACCAAGTGGATAAATATTCCATATTCGTACACATATGTACCTAGGTATAGTTAATTTTTTTAACTGAGCTTGTTTTTACTTACAAAGGCATTGTATTAATACAATAGTATTGCGTACTTTTCTTTTTGTAAGCGCCAACTAGGTTCATACAAAAAAGGTTAGAAGTACATTGCATGCATATTTCATATTCAACTTTATCGCTAATTGAATAAGAGAAAAAATGGTCTATTTATAGCATCCTATTGTCCTTTTCCAACTGAGCAAATTTTAGTACCAGGAAAAAAATATCACTTCGCACAGGTTGCATTTAGAGATAACAGGTGTGCCGCTAGGCCACGCACTTGTAACAATGCGAGTCTCTTATTCGACAAAGGATAAAGTTGAAAATGCATTATGCATGTAATGTAAGTACTTCTGCTTTTTTCTAACATAGCTGGAGCTTACAAAACCAAAAGTAGCTAATTATATTAATATAATTATAGGTGTAAGTATTTTGCCGACACATGAACCTACATAACATTAGTATTATAATTTATAAAGATACCAGGAAATATTGATAATTACATTCCATTAAGAAACTGTAACCCTCAAGAAAATAATTACTTAACCGAGTATATTTTTCTGTAAAACCTAAAAAAAAAATTAAGTTAACATATATGTCCAATAATATTACATAAATTATCGTAGGGACGTCCCTACTAAATGCCAAGCATAATTATACAATAAAATACAATTATAAAACACACCGTTTTAGAGTTTCACCAATCTTTTTCAATTTAGAAATGGCACAGGTTTTTGTGAACGAAAATTACAAGTCTAACTATTAATTTGACCAAGTGTTTTAGAATTGAGTATAAATATATTTCTATACATAGATACCGTGTAGTATAAAATAGTCATTCTAGCATATCACACAAATTACTACATAAACTGTTATCAATAATTTAGCTTAGGTACATAGTAGAGTACATACATATTATATATGTGTTATAATGTCTTTAACAAATATTAAATATATTCGTCAAGAATTCAATCTATGGAATACACGTTGAAATGGGGTTTACTATCCACGTTTTAGTATTGCTCTATGTCAGGAAGCATGAGAATGCATGGGTATTTATATTCTATATAGAAAATTCAAATTGTACACATAATTATTAATTAATATTATTGTTCGTGACTATATGACGTTAAAAAGATTCACTATTGTGGATATTTATATACGGGAGAAGTTATTATTTCAGTATCTATAATGAGTTATATATTGTATTTACAATCTTCGTAAACTAAAAATACCTATTGCTTCTTAACGATTACAGTATTTAATCGACCTAAAAAAAAAAAGGAGATTCTCAATTCTTCGGATTTTTTATAAAAAAAGTTAGGTAGTCATTCCTTCTCCTTGTTAGGAGCCCTACTAAAATATTTCCAAATTCATTATTCGAACATAGTAAATGTGGTAATTAAAAAATGCGCATATACAGAATATGTTGGAAAAATTCGCAGCCATCGGGTAAGTTTCGGGTAGCTCACTTGAGACCCTGTCAAGCACGGATTACATACTTAAGCCATTCAGCGCTAATCACGTCATGACGACGCGTTGTCGTTATACCTCTAAGCGCCATTTTCACTACAAAGCGGAAAATGCATGTTATCGGCTACGGCGTAGCGCTACGAGAAGTCCTTAGCGTTGGATGAGGGAACTATATGAACCTAGAAGCTGCGAATTCCTTTAACCCTGACTGTGCTTAAATTAGAATAAATAAATAGTATAGTGTCATGTCTACATTGAATCAACAGACAGATCAGGGCTTGTATTGGTTAAATTTATTTAAAAACGAAGACACGATATCCAATATGAAATCCAAATAAGTGAAATAAGTGAACCTTTTTAGTAGTAATATTATAATAAATTAGGTATAATACTTACTCACATATTATTATCTGTCACGACAGTTTAGATTTTAATTCGATGTTAGTTGTAATATTAAATGGCGAAGGAACTCATATGTAACGTTACTATTAAATGGCTCATATTTCACATTTGAAATGAACTGTTGCAGTTGGAAATATTTGAAAAAAAATCGTAAGTAATATGATTTTTACTGTACGTAAGTATTCAATTGTGCTATGGTCAAACTTTCTAGATATAGCTAAAAAATACTGCATGCCAATGTGGAAGTATTGTGTAATAACTAATAATAATACTTAACTAAATACTGAACACATAAAATATCCATGCCTATTAATGAGTACCTAATCATAACTATCCAAACACACTGAGCCGATCTAACCTCAACATTTCAAACTTGGAATAAAGAATTCACTCCTCAAACAGCAACAGTTTCACTGACATTATTGCGATTCTCACTGTACTTTTTGACAGATATGGTTGAATTGTAAAAAATGTACATAGTTAAGCCCTAATCGAAAGTCATAGTTAAGGAGATTCTTAATTTTCAATGTGTTACGACAATTAACTATCAAATGTACCAACATATCAAATGTTACCTAATTGCATGGGCAGTTTATAAATTAATTCATTCACAACTTTAAAATGTTGCTGTTAATATGATTAACCGTCGTAACACAATTTAAATGAATTACTTAACTGCACTCTCAGTTAAGGCTTAGGTATACAAAAATAAGTCTCACTCAAATACAAACTATACTCTAGGCCCACTTATCCTATTTAACTTGTAACATTAGTGAAATCAATTCATGATTTTATGATCTAAATAGTCGTAGGTAGTCTTTACTATGTATGCTATTTTCCTTGGAAGTTCATTTTCTTGTTTAGTAGAAATATGTACAGTCAGCTGCAAAGATGAAGGTCCTCCCCTGCATATAAAGTTTGTATGCAGGGCGGGTCCGTTGTCTCTGCAGCTGACCGCAATGTAGGTACTAACATAACAAACTTCATTTAAGTTATTTAACAAAAACAGTTATTAGCGTGGCGTGACCAATTTATGCGTGTTTATATAGGTTTAAATCCACGTCAAATAAAATTTGTTGTTTTCAACTTTTCAAACAAGCTAAGATACCATGTCTCTTGCGTGAAATAAATACATAACTCTGTAATAGAAATGTGATTTATTTAATAAAAGTATTACTTCCTAGTTTGCCGCGATAAGGCGCTAACCTCATAAAGATTTATTTAGATATGAACTTTATTAACAAGCGACAAAGTGGAAGGCACCTACCCTTTACCAAAAACAGTCACATTTAATGAAATAAAACTACCAATCAGTTGGATAGGGAGTAGTAATTAGGTACCTTTGACACCCCTCGGATAAGAAACCCTAAATAAGAGGATAATAGGTTAATAAACACGGAATACAAACCTATTCATAATCATTAAAAAAATATATAAATTTTAAATAGAATAGAATAGAATATAAATTATTTATTTGATTCACAGAAAAAAAACTTTATCTATTTACATCTTGTACAAAATATCAGAGAACCAAAATGGATGCCACTCAGCATATGCCAATAGCTAGGATACGAGATACTTAGCCATGGCGCTGGTTTTCAGGACACCCATGGGAAAATTGAGAGTAACAACAAAACTTTAACCTCGAAAATAAAACACGGAATAAAGCCGAAGTGAGAAGATTGAAAATAAGTATAATTTAATAAAACCACGTTAGAAATATTCTGTCCTAATTATTGATATCCCCATTATAGTATAAGGTATAAAGTTAAGAGGTTGTAACTATATGTCTATATGTAAGGTTTAATTTTGTAGTAAACCAGTAAGCGCTAATCACGACACATTGTCGTTATACCTCTAACTCCTCTAAGCCCCCTTTTTAACTACAAAGCTTTTTTCATTTTCACTTCCTAGGTTTAAACTATATGGAAAAAAATAGGTGGGTATTAAAAATATATACTAATGATTCAAAAAGGAAAATTATACCTAACCTAAGAGGCAAGATGAAAATCTTATTTTAAGGGATAAGATAAGTCATACTTTATGCTGGTAGCATCCGTAAAAAAAAAATATCGAGGAAATTAATATAATGTAGTTTTTGAAGAATCATTATCCATCATTTCTCCATATTTTTACGTTGCCAACTCTGAACTTAGTTCATCTAGTAAAGTTTTGAGCCATATGGCCAATGAATAGATAAGCGCAACATTATTTTTATTACAAATAAATTGAAAGAGAAGTGAGTAAGTATAGGAGGGTAGTTTAGTCAGACCTGCAACATTTTGTTTTTATTGCAAATATTCAAAAAATCGATGAGTCAATTATAGGGTGGGTTACCTACATACCTACCTATATGAGAAAACATAACTTATGCTATTGAGTTGTAAAAAAAACGTATTAACATCTAATATAATCCGGGCTGTACCGCTTTGTACCCATCTAATTTTTAGACTATACGCATCAATATAGGTACAGTCAACTGCGGAGATAACGCCCTCACCCCGCACCGCGCATTAAGAGTTTGTATGCAAGGGGGGTTTCTGCAGCCGACTATACTTCATTCTCTTTGAGACAATACTCTATAATCGATTACACTGTTTCGATACTCGAGACAACAATACTGGGTGATTTTTGATTTTCCTATGTTTTTGGAAACTTACACACTTTTCCGCTTAAAAATATTTAAATGTTTGATGTTTTATACTTACGCAGAAAGTAGAATAGAAAATATTAATTCCGTGCATTACATTTCGTTGTACACCAAGCCAAATCTAACCGTCATTGACTGACTTAAAAAAAGAAGTGTTAAACCAAAAGTGTAAAGCTCTAGTAACTTTAATAAGTACCTACATGTTAGAAGCGCTGGATTCGGGAAATGTTTATGGCATTCTCCCGATTTAGATTTTATGTGAAACGGACGGGAATTGTTTGGCTAATAAACCATCTATGCGTCCAAAGGTTTCATGTTTCAGTTTTATGGATCGAGAGGACCCGCATGCGGAGGCCTTCTTTAGAACTTTGGAGGGGGTCAAGAAAGATCACGTTCTGGGGTGGGGGGTAGAACGAGACCACACGTATATTTTTCTACATTGACCGAAACCAAACAGCTATTTGCCCCAATACTGCAATATCAAAATATATGTTAATATTCATTATATTTCTAAGACCGTAGACGGAAGATATTTTTAATAACTAAATCGACTCGATGGAAAATAATTGCATAAATTGGTCTTATAGTCATCATTAAACGGTTATTTGCCATTATTTATTTTTACTTAAATTTCATTATACTCATATCTAAGGCGCCAACGAGTCACAGTTCACTATTTCACAAATAGTATACAGTGTCTTTGTTAAATAATTTTCGTGTCTTTTCCTTCAAAAAATAGGCCGACCGGTGATCGTGCAATCTCATTTATTCCAATAAAAATTGTGTGAGCTGACATGGCTGTTGTCAGCCCCTTAATTACAGGCGTGCTCAAATTATTTATTATTATTTATTTATTTATGCACAGGCAGCTTATAGCTGATGCGTGCACAATCAATAAAGTCTTGTGTTTTCATCTTTGTTTTTCATAAATTCATAAATAAATAAACTTATCAACAAATACATTCTCTCATTTTTTTATTAGTGCTTTTGAAGTTTCCGTTGGACAAAGCTTTGTATAGTCCTACACCATTATTAACAACTTTTTGCTATAAAATAATATTAAATGCGCTAAATAGCGACTATTTGTACAAAAATTAAACATAAGACGCTTACTTACAAAAATACTGTTAAGAAAAGTAACATAATTAATTAATTATGTACATGCGTAGCATGTGAAGGAAGAAAACGTGTATTTTAATGGAGCAATATGTAATAATCCAAGTCTTTGACGAGATTCAGCGTTAAATCACAATTCATTGAACACTTAAACTATCTTTAAATAAATAGAGCATGTAGGCAGAGGTACAATATAATATATGTATATTCGTTACGAGCAATGATAATATTACAACTAAAGATAGGTTATGTGCACTTTAAAAGTTAAGCAAGCCTGAGTCGACTCGGACATGCAAGCGAGAACATGCTGGCGACCTCGCAACAACCGCGGAACTTTTTCGACGCTGTGTCAAACAGCTGTCACTCAGACGCCAAAACTGTCAAAGCTGAAGTTGAACTTTACGCATTTGCCAACCATATACGTTCGAGCATATCTGCCGGATCTGCCAATCAATGTATCGGAAATTTGTCTGGAGGATGCCCGATGGACACCCACTATGGAGACCTGACGGATTGCCCGAACGCATATGGCCGGCAATTCAGGTCTATGTTGCTGTGGTCTGTGACGGTTTAATCCGTCCTTGGCGTTGGACTCAAGGTGCGGGTATATCTATCGCTGGCGTCAAAACTTACGAGAAAAAGATAAGCTATATGTACATATCAAGAGTGATAAAAAGATTGCCAACATAACAGATTCACTCCGAGTTGTGAAATAATTTTGTGCCCATTATGGGTACAACCTATCTTTAGTTTTAACATTTCATTGGTTAGGTGCGCATATGTGAGCTACTCATAGTACCACAAGTTGTTATCAGTTAAATGCAAGTATACTTAGTCATTATGACTAGCTTATAATACGTATATTTATTTATGTACTGTAACGGAACCTTATTTGTGACGCAGGCAAAATGTATTGTCTATTGTAACTAGATTAATTTCAAGTCATTTTTATAGCTGTAGCGTCTTACTGAAACGCGACGAAATATACAATTTTGTTTGAAAACGGCTATAAGCGTGTACTTGAGGAAGATACTCGTGGGACAATTGACATACAAAAGTATGCAGCTTTTTGGTGCAACATTTTTGATATTTTAATCTTTCGACGCTATGTTTATATTTAACGCTTCCACTTAGAGGCCACGTCACCGAAGTGTCAAATCTGAAATTGAACTTTATGAGTGTACATTGAGGTCTATGTTGGCCTGCGGTGCCTATAGTTTACTTTGGTATTTTGTATTGACTAAAATGAATTTAATAAATATACAACAGAAATGCGTGTTTTTGCACAGGCACAAATAAATTAACGTGACCGACCAAATATAATAAGTAGTATAACACGGAAAAATTACAGTGTACCAAAAAGCTACATAGACTTGACAAGTGTGATCATTTTAATCAACTTCATTATAAGATGAGTTTTTTTAATGAATACCAGTATAGTACCCACTCTGAACTTCTTCGCTATGTGAAGAACATATATTTTCTCCAGTAATATACTGACAATTTTTTACTTCAGAAAACTGATACCAATTCTCATATTGCTTATTTGCTGTCAGAGACCAGCACGAGGTACTTCAAATTACACTATATTTAACTATAGATTAATATGTTTCTATATAAATATCTTTACTCCAGTATAACCATATAATCGGGATCTAATAATCTCTAAACAGCTATTCATTGAAATTATTGCTTATCACATTGCTTTTACAAAATAAACGCACAAAAAAAATTTGAAACTGTACATCTACGACACCAACTTTCAATTATTGCATTTTCAAAGGCTGTGTACTCACATGTTTCGTATTTACTATGTATGTGGACTATATGGTAACTACAGGGGATGAAAAATACGTAGGAAACCTATGGTATTATTCTAAATCAAAGGATATTTGGATTTTAAATCTGCGTTACATGTGGTTTAAACTAAAGCCCCAAACGCATGGCGCAGACTGCAGACTTCATACAAATAAAAAAAACAATCAAAAAGTCTTATTACTCTGACATTTAGTATGTGTACGCCTGAATGTAGACTACACTTTAAATATTCGCACAGATTACTTATAAACAAAGCAATTATTTAGTATATCTAACAACGTGCGATTCAATTTGAACAGTATGTACTACTCCTTAAATATATCAACACATTTATATTTACATAAATAAATTTAAACACGCAATCGCGAAATTGACTCGAGTTTTCTTAAAGTATCGGGTTCAATTTGAATGAGCATTATATCCCAATGGTCTCTTATTTAAAAGTAACTTAATAATTTAAAGTTCAGATCTAGTGAACAAGAGATTCTGATTAGATATATTGCGTTGATTGCTCACAAAAAAAACTTAACTTCAGATCAATAGTACATTACACTAATGGCTTATTTCAAATCGTACAAGTCCGAATGTGTGTCTATGTACCGTTGCGTTATGATCCTCCCGGAGTCGACGACGGGTGTGAGTAATTCCTCGGACGGCACCTGTATCCTGATTCTGTTGTCGGATGGCATGTTGCTGGCTCCGTTGCTCGCGTAGAATCCGAGCGAGAGAGGTTTGTGATGCTCCTCGGTGTAAGGTTTGTACTTGGAGGGGGAAACCGGGTGGAGGTGCGAGGGGCTAGCCGCCAGCGGGTTGTAGGTGACGTGTATGCGCACGACGTCGTCGGAGAGGGGGGAGGTGGAGGGGGGGTGGGGCGTGGCGCGCGGTGTCGAGTGCGCAGTGGACGGCGCCCGTTGGATGCTTAGCCCGCAAATACCGGACCTGGAAATATACGACTTCATTAATACAGATTATACAATTTATGTTCCAACTGACACTTACAGCATATACATATCATGTATCTATATAAATCCACACAATTATAGATGCCACCAGCGTATCAGTACGAGATGCACCGCGAATTAGTTTACTCAATCGCTAGCGTTTTACCTGGTTCACTGGTTTGCACCTTAGGGTCGGAGAAGTCTACTTATTTACAATAACATGCGGGTCTTGCGGGTGTGTACAAACTTTAGAAACATTTACAGTGCTGAAATTGCAAAGTAGAGCAGACTCCAATAGGATGTTCGTTTGCATAAATAGCGGACCGCGAAATGTTTTGTGATTCGTCTACCTAATACCCTCGACATTATATGATTATATAAAGCCATGTTGCCGAGCGCCCTCATAGTCCTGTCATTCAGTACCTGCCTCCGCTCCTCCTTACCGCTGCTCTAGACTCGCTGCGCGCGCTTACGACGTTGAAGTAATAAATTCGCACTATGTCCTATCTTCCAGATTTTTTCTACATTTTTTGTACTACTTGTTCAAATAATAGAGGGGCACACTGTCTTAAACTTTCAGAGCGAGAATTTCTGAAAATATTCAACTAATCAAATTATTAATTTAAACTTTCATGAGTCATACTGATATTAAATTGCAACTGTTAACACCCACGTATTTTTATCACAATAGGCGTGACATGTTTCGTCTGCGTCGGGCAGACAGCGTCGGACAGACAGAGTGGTGTGGTGTTATCACCTTCGCGGCTCGAGCATCACTGCCCGAGACCGGCGTAGGTACCGGGTCGCGCGCGACGAAGCGATATTGTGATAAAAGTACGTGAGTGTGAACTGTTGCAATTTAAAATCAAATTATTGTTCACAAAACCTAAAAGTTATTTTTAAAGACCTATCAGATGACGTATCACAAGTACAGGTTGCAAAAACATATTTTCTGACATATGGTTACATTTTAAGCGGCATACAAAAAACATCTCTGGTTATTATATCAATAATTCAATATCATCTTTGTAATTTACTAATAATATTTGTGGTAGCGAGGTAGAGAGCACACAAAACTGGTTGGCCACATCTATTAATTGGATTTCTGGGACCTATACAATATATATTCAGAAGTCAGAATGAGGTGCGCTATTTTTGCAAACGGACATCCTATTGGAGCCCACTCTAAAAATAGGTGTTGAGTCGTGCAGTGAGTCCACACCGGCAGTAATTTTTAACTATGATTTTTTAAACCATCCTCTTTCCACGGCAGAAGTAACGCCAGTCATACTATTGCGTGTTTCAATAAAAAAATATTATACAAAATTAAGTATTACCTCTATAAATGTGTTCATTCTAAACCCTAAGCATATTGACGCTTAAATTTTCAACAATACCTAATTACTCTAATTAGTACATACGATCTGTAAACCCGTGACCCGCGCTACTTTTTAGCGGAATAACTCCATTCGCATGTTTCAGAATCTAAACGAAGTCGCCTTTTGTGAGATCCACTCAGGGACTTCATTTAGCATTAATATTAAGCATATACGTGCGGTGCGCCGTAGTGAACTATATATAGTAAAATCAAAAGGAACGTTACGATTGAGTCGAAACTCGTTTAGTTAGTTTCGACTCTCTCTCACGCTCGCTGTCTCTAACGCTTTGCTTTCATTACCCTGCCGGAACAATCCTTTCTACTATAGCTTTTCAACAATTTACACTAGCGAGTAGCGCGCCTATCATGGTGTGCCACGGTTTTAAGTTCATCCAATGACGATTAAATCGGGGCGGCTAAGGTGCTCAAGATGTCTAAATATGCTGGTGAACGCGCCAACCTATAGAGGCCCGTTCGGATACAGAAATATATGGAAGCAAGTGGCAATTACGATAAATTTGATGTCATAATTATGTAGACCTTTAGAAGTCTAATGACGACGAACGTCTAAACTTTAGTAAGTGGATAATTAGGTAGGTGTTCAAAATTGAATGAGCAATTTGTGAATGAATTAATCCATAAATTGTCGGCATCGTCTTGGGTCGTCCCATTCGTTTTTCGTCAAGTTCTTATAGTCGTCCCGTTTTGTTTTAGCTACCTATTCTCTTTCGTTAATTTCATGGATACCCATATCTTTTGATAAACTCTGTTGTTTGTAACTTGTTTTTTTTAAATTCCGGTTCATTTTGGTTTTCGTCAACATTTTCTTAAGCCATGTACGATGTCAGTCAATCTCTTTTAGACTCATTCTTTATTCGTCAATTATCGGTCCAAAAATCAGAAAATATTATGGAATAAAACCAAAGACTTTAGGACGAATAACGAATGAGACTACAAAAACATAGACTAACATCGAACACGCCCAAAGAAGATAAAGACCAATACCGAATAAGCCGGATTAAGAAGTGTTAGTAATAAGAATGCGGCTGCGACCGCATGCATGCGCGTCAGTCGAATATATGCACCTATGCAAAGCACACGTCTATCATTTCCTTGCCCCGCCACCGCACGCGAACTAACAGTGGCGACGAGGATGGTATAAAAGAGTTTACCAAAGATGAAAAAGACTAGACACCTACGAACATGTCGAAAGAAGAATGGGTGACGCAAGCAGAACGACCCAAGACGACACCAAATTGTCCATGCACTTTTGAACGCGAGTGTACATCTACTCCATTAATTGGATTGATTTTAATTTGGGACGCATTTACATGCGTCACTGAAAAGGCTAGTTATTTATTCAACAAATTGTATCTAGTAAAAACCGTGACACCGCCAAGGTGGCGCACATCTACAAAGACATCTCACCCATCTGACCCAGTGCCGTCGTCGCTGGCGTTGCTGTGCGTGTCGAGCGAGTTGTCGGGCGCGTGCGACCGGCCGCTCGAGAACACGCTGAGATCCGCCGTGCTGGTGACGGACGTGTCCGCGAGCGAGCGGCGGGACCCCAGCGCCGACACCGAGTCGTCGCAGCGCGCGCCGCCCGCCACGCCGCTGTGCTCTGTCGATACCCATACACTGTACACCCGGCTCGCACTATCATTTATTTAATAAGCTGTTTAGATAGTCGAGTGAAGCACGTTAACTCTAAAAAACATTTTTCTACTAATTACAATTATATTGCCTCTAGTTTTTCGTCAAGTGCTTTTACTGAAAGTTATGACAGGTTTAGAATTCTTTAACATAGTGGCATAGAAGGTTAAGCTGTTAAGGCTGCCCCAAAACTAACCTCTGTCAGGCGTTGGACACAACATTGGTCAGGTTTATAGACGACTGTGTGGGGGGCACCCTAAATATCTAACAATTGCTTTGGCTGGTAAATCCAATGTATATAACTACAATATTTCATAACATGACAGTATTTCATAAAGCAGCCAGCAAACTGTTAACTTCTAGATAGTAGAAAAGTTGCACAAAAGTATTATTAGGTAATATTTTAATAACAAGAGTTTAATAATTTTCTGAGAGTTAACGTGTTAAAATGGCAAAGCTTTAGAATCAATGTACCAAATTCCATGCAAAATGAAATGAAAATAAAAACTTACCTCACGCTGGTTACAAACACACACATTCTCAAGCAAACCAAACTGTGCCGATGCACATGCAAAACGTAATGAGTGTCATGAAAAATCTCTGCTCATACTTCAGACGCCAAAATTACGAACACTTATTACTAATAAATATTTATTGGATACATTATTTACAATAACAATACAAATTTATGTGCTATTGCTTTCTTGTCTTCCGTTTTTTTCTTATAAATAGGTAACTGGGCGATTTGGTGGGGAAAGAGTTGCTGATGCCTAGGACAGGGGAAGGGGGGTCGAGATGGATGTCGACGGAGGCCAGGGACGTGCGGAGGGGGACGGCTTGGGACACCTCTGGGGGACAAAAGCACTTCGATTCAATCATACACCAATACCATACACAAAACTAACACATAATTTACATTAAACATTTCGATCGGGTGTCATCAATAGGTATGCTGACGTGGGATAGTCAAAAACAGTCGCGGTTACAGATAAACGACTTGATAAAACGTACCTTAGCAAGCACGTTTACTGTTATATCGGGTAAAATATGTAAACACTTAAGAGTCATCTATAAGCGTCAAATTAAATGTGTGCTTACTACAGATTGGAATGTGATATCTAATAAAGTGTGTAATATCACGTACCACTTGTTTTTGTTACTGTAACCGATTTTGTTTAATATTATCTATTTGCATTCCTCAGACCACCACCGGCGGCAAAACTAAAAATAAAACGAATACATGAAATTTACTCTAAATTTAATTTTTATCAAGCAACGTATAATGGTCCCATCTTGGCCAAAACTCGAGGAGCAAATGTTCATACAATTTATATACATTTTAATTACAATTTATTTATTATATTTATGGTTGACTACGTCGCTTCGCTTTTCGAAGCTGATGATTATCATCGTTCGCTTATGTTACTTAAAATAAATTATATAAAACATATTATTGCTACACTTGAATGCGTATTAAGAATGGATGATAGGGGTGGGTTTATGTAAACATTGTCAGTGAATAGCGACGGTACTCAGTGTGAGCAGAGATTCAACAACACAAACAGAACAAACGGTATTTCACCATTAATATGGCATACATTTGTTATTAAGTTTGTAATAAGAGAATAGTTAATGTGCTTAGAAAATAAACGAACGTGATGTAAGTAGAGATTTTGCGAAAATAGCGTTATGAAGTTAGCACAAACAATGCAAAGTGCAAGATGTGAGGAGTGCGTTATCGCGGCTTTTAAACTCTCCGTATATAAAATAAAAACTAAAACAAACTGTATAGTTGTATAAACAAAAATATTTCTCCTCATATCTTAAAACAGCGTGTTAAATGCGGACTGAAAGCGTTAATACAACATAAACCCACCGCCTTACCACCAAAATTACTTTGCTAGTGCATACATCTTAACGCATTATTCGTATGTTTACTTAATGTTACTAAGTTTTGAGGTAAGTATTAATTTGTATACTTATATGCAAACGAAATCATCAGAAAACATGCAAAAAGTCTGAACCGAATTTGACAAGGAGAAAACCTAATATTTATAAATAAAACAGACACTTTTTTAATAGAAATAATATCTAAATGTAATATTATTCTTTACCGAACATGTACCCTAGAGATTTAGGTAATTTTGTATAAATTGCACCGAACTTTCATATTTTCCCTACCGAATGTTTCATAACACGGCACAATTAATTGTGTACAGAAATGTGTGCTAATAAATGTTATTTAATGTTAATATATTATTTTACGCCTATTTGTATATTATGAGTAGGTACTTATTAGATTACACAATAGACTTAAGCAAAAGTGAACGTCATTTTATTTTAACGATTCTAGTTTTAATGTCCACTAAGTCACAATCAATAAAGCTATTGATTTGTACATGAATCGGTATAAATACGTAACGTAATAGATATGAATAATATATTTTCAACTTATCATGTGAAAAAATGTCACACATTTCAGCATCACCAAATTAAATGCAAAAACCTACTGACGGCAATAATATCATATTATTATTAATTTATTAACGATTCCAAGTATCTAGAAATAATTTTAAGTTGAATCTTATGACGCTCCATAGTGTAGTCACGTCTATAAATATCTTTACACTTTGGAACTTATTACAGGAAAAGAAGAATCAAAATTGAATACAGATGTATATGTATTTATGAAGCCGACCGTATATAGCCGGCACACCGTTACGAACAAACGAAAACAAAAAGAAAGTGTCCATCTGTGACAATTTTAAAAACACAAATTTAAGAAAATTACCCAAATTAAATTTGGATATAATATTATAATGTAACAGGATCTAAACTCAAACAGGAAATCTACAACAATCACATGACATGCAGGTGGTGCTAAATACATAAAGCTTTCTTATTACCTATGATTTTATTTCCTACCTACGATTTCGTTTTGACCAATCTACTTATTAGACTGCGACGCGAGAGTAGAAACACTTTTTCCGATTATGATGGCCAAATGCCATCGAAACATGTCATGCCGTTGTGGTAAAAGTACGCGAGTTTTTCCCAAATATATTTTTGGGATTTACGCCGAATGAGCGTCAAGATAAAATTTAGATTTGTTATTGCATGTAGCGCAGTGCTAAGTACATTTTCTCAAAATCTACTAAAAAAATACTTCGAAACCATTGTTTCATTTGACTGTATAGCACCTAATCAGCAGTACCATTATTGCCTAAGCAAATTAAATTTTTAATTTGTTAGTAACGTTCTCGGAAATCATGAGACCCCGTTCTCTATCTTATGGACAGACTTAATGGTTTTGGAATTTCGTACGACGTTCATCTATAACAGGGTGTACCAAAAATGCTGGTGATCCGTTTAAGGTCGTAATCAGTATCGTAGTCTGATCAGGAAAAACAAAAAGAAGACATTTACCGACGCAAAACCAATCTGTATGGAAAATTAGATATTTGGGACTACTTGTGTCGCTTAACTCGGTAAATCCATTCGACCCTCTTAGCAAAGATCTACCTTTTCTTAATACCAAAATCGCATAATCTGACAGTTGGATTTATCCGAGTTTGAAGTTAAACGACTCACTTGCCCCATACTTTTTTATTTCAATTTTTTTTTCTATCAGACCACGATATTGACTTCGCCAGTATTTTTGTTACCTCTTGTATACTTCCTCTTGTATACTTCCTCTTGTATACATCAGGATCGTTCTTTTTTAGGGTTATGTAGTCAACATACTATACTAGGAACCCTTATAGTTTAGCACGTCTGTCCGTCTGTCTGCGGCTTAGCTCAGTGACCGTTAGTACTAGAGAGCTGTAATTTGGTATGAATATACATGGGTATCAATCATGCCCACAAAGTGGTAAAATAAAAAGTCGTTTTTTATATTTTTAGGGTATGTTTATTTCTTGCGTTTCTACCCTAAAGTGTGAGGTATTGTTGGATAGGTATTTATTAAAAAGAATAGGCATTTTTTCGGCATGTCGGGCTGTGCTCAGTGTAGGGTACTGAACCCTTTCACGCCTATTTTGAAAAACTTCTAAAAAACCGGCAAAGGACGTGTGAGCCACGCATAGTTGAGGGATTTCGTATCCCGTGCCTTCAAAATATCAAGAAACACGTCCTTTTGTAACAAATAGTTCTTTGGCAAATAATCAAAAAACGGCTTGACCTAATTTGTTCAAAATCATTTTCGTGATAAGTTTCGTCGTTCGTTCGTTTCTCGTATATACTTATTTTCCTGATTTTTTCACATTTTTTGGACCTCCCGTTTAAAAGTTAGAAGGGGGGACCCATTTTAAACTTTCACAGCGATAATTTCTGAAAATATTTATTCGACTAATCAATTTTTTGTTCGAGAAACCTTTAAGTTATTTCTAAAGACCAATCAGATGATGCGCCACAAGTAGATATTTGCAAAAAAAAAATTGACTTTTAGTTAGCCCCCCCAAAACAAATATATTTTTTCGCAACATATAAGTACGAAAAATTAAACCCTAAATACCTGTAGCTGTAATATCATTACCATGTACTTTGTAGTTACTGAATAAAACCGGTGTGACATACGGACGGACGGACTGACGGACTGGACGAAACTATAAACGTTTTTGCCATTTTGGCTACGGAACCCTAATAACCCGTTATACATTAAACTTAAAGCCACTATCAGTAAAAAAGAAGAGTGACCCCGCGGCAAATCTCATAATATGTACGGTTAATCTAACCATAACTATCAATTATCTATTATAAGTGATCAATTATCAAAAATATTGTGTTAAAGATTTAAAAAAAAACATGCATGTGCCCAAGAGCTCCGCGGCTGTGACTATACTTGAATGTTATTTAGTCACCTAAAATGGCGTCGATTTCTCTTAAGCCATCTAAAATATCAACACTACGAATAACATGTACAACTGAACAAGACATACTAGAAAGTAGAAACAAACTCACAGTTGTCACATATTGCCTCAAAATAACAATTTTTAACACTAAGGCATGTTCACGAAAGAAAATAGCCACTGCCTTATAATCAGGGATCGAAAATTCGGATACCTACACGCTCAGCAAGTATGAAGTCGACTTCTTAAAAATATTCTTAATTATTTAAGTTTGGGGATTCCGGGATAACCGACCAAATATTTAGACAAAAAAAAATGTAAAAAAAGTGGAGAATCGTTTAAGAGCGTAATAGATATCGTGTTTTTATTGTGAAATATTAAAGAGAAACTGTTTTCAAGTTAAAAAAAATATTTTTTTGGTATACTAAATTGTGACAAAATTTATTATTAATTATTTTGTATGAAAAATGTAAAATATTAAAATTTACTATTGTAACAAAACCGACCATGCCATTCTGTTTCCTTAATTATACCAAGCTACATGACGAAGTTGAAGCAAGTCAAGAAAACACGGTGTATACCTAAATACGCCGTAATATTGTTATATCGTCCCAGAAGACCGCACTTTTTCAAGCGGTAACCTTTGCAAAACTTTTACAATAAGTATTTTTTTTCATTTTGACGACTTTTAAGCCAATCAATTTTAATAAAGATTATTACACATAGATGAAAAAAATCTATACACAGTCCCATGGCTGTTTGAACTACATGGAACTATCGAGTAACGGTGGGGATTTCATTTACATATGTATTAAAATAATGACGGTTTCATACATTTTCACCGCCAGCTTTCGTGAATCGATTAGTACCTTGGCTACTTTTTTCGTGGACAAGCCTTACATCTATTTTAGGTGCATTCGTAGTGCTGGTATTTTTACCACCGACTGCACTGGGCAAAGCCGATTTAAATTTAACAGTTTATTTAGAATTTAGGTGTCTGACGCAGTTATTTTAATATAAATACCTAAATTTATAAGTTACAGGTGGTATTTTATATGACTATTAAAATCAACGATTAATATTATACCTAAATGGCGTTCTACATCACACAGCACATTGTTTTTACTTCGACCAATTATTTGTTTTTTTCTAGACGCTAACTGTCCGCCTGCCTTACTAATAACAATTACTAACGTCACAAATTAGTGACTAACATTGAAATGCACAAGTTTAGTTAGCCGCGACAAGTTATGCGAACTCCATACTTGACGTAACGCTTGGCGAGAAAACTTGGCGAGGTTGTCCTCTAGGCGCTTGTGAAATCTAAGAGCACCAGGGTCAATCCACGTAAATGTAACGTGAGTCACGACTTCATTGCTTGTTCATTTGAACTACAGATGCAAATGAATGATTAAATATATATGTAGGGAAAGTGACACTAATTTAGAGATAAATTATCACTTGAATTTGCATCATGAATAAAGGGAACATGCAATAAAATTGTGACTCACGTTACTCTTGCCGTGGATTGACCCACCATATATAACAGTACTATATGAACTCAGATTCTTACTAACTAAAACTGTATCAGTACATACTAATAAATACTAACCTAAGTACTTACTGTGTAAATGAAAATAAATTCGAGACATTATTGTGACTGGTGACTATCTTTCTGCTTACATTTTATAAAAATAAGAGTTTACATAGTAAATGTCTTTAACGCATAGTTCATTCGTAAATGAAAATTTTGCTATCAAAATACTTGAGTTGTACTGATTACATATTTTTATTTTTGAGATTATAACTCCGCGTCAGTGGAGAAAATTATAATGTGCGGTACAATACAACCGGCTAAAATCAGAGCACATTTTACCAAAGCTAAGACCATTATGAAGTTGAGGGAAAAACATGTTTGTTTATAAACATAGGTACTTTCTACTACACCTGATGCAAAAAACGAAAACATGCAATTATTAAAAAAAAAATTGTTAAGTTAAAACCAAGTTGCCAAAGCCATTTAAACTTGTTAAGTAAATATTTACTATACAAATTTCAAAATCCTTTGACTGCAGTAAAGTACGCCTTGTCGGTTGATTTGAATCGTACATGATAGACGAAAATAGGTATACAATTTGTAGAGCCATGAAAACCCTCTAGTAAGTGTCATACTATCATTATTAATTAATCCGGGTGCCTGGCGCTGTTCATCGGTAGGTGTGACAGTGGACGGGCAACGAAGGGATTTAAAATCTATTAAAGGGGTGCAATTTATAGAGCCCTGACTTGACATAATAACTAATTTAATTCGAATATAACATTGCCAGGCGTTTTAATTGGGGGGAAAGAAGTACCAGATTACGTCAAAGGTCCGGTGAAAAGTGGCTCATTCATAAAGGTCTGGGCCTATACTTTGTCATTAGAGTGGACCTACCAAATCGTGTGTGCAGAATACAGGCGTAGCGCAGATCACCCCGCCAGACGACAACAAAGAGTACCTAAATATCCCACCCACCGCTGAACAGGTTCCAGGGTCCCGCATTAATTAATAATGATAGTATGACGCACTAACTAGAGATGTCGTCGCTTTACTAATTGCAAACCTATTTCCGTAGCCAGCTCTTAATCTATAATTATTATTCGCTTTGCTTTTGGCAATTCTATGATATTTTAAACATTACTTATCTATGAGTTATTTGTATTGTGGTACCGTAGAAGTCAGTACAACTCAACTAATATGTTAAAAATATCTATGTTCGTCTTACTATGGAGGGTCAGTACTCTATTAGACAAAATTAATATAAGTAACAAGCCTAACAAAAAAATCAAATAAAATATCTAGTAAGTTTTATGGAGGCAAGCATGCAGTGCGCTTTAGTTAAAGTCTAAAGTACATAAATTAAATTAAAAACGGATTGTTGATAGTGTCAGTATGCATCTTGAACATAGTTATAACTATAACTATGCAATAAACCTTTAACTAATTCTGGCAAGTATAATTAATTCTCATCCGTTTTTCGATGCAGCTTAGCCCGATTTTTGCGAGTCGTATAATTCCAATATCTAACCGGTAATACCAGTAAAATTAAAAAATTAAATATAGCTCTGCAAATATATGTATAAATAATATTACGAAATGTAGACATATTTTGATTAGTTATATTATATAACTAATAAAAAAGTCTGTGGCAGAAGAAAATGTACAGCTTACCGAAATACCGATTTTAAATATCTATTTATTCTACGAAAAGATATCAAAAATGCAAAAGAATAATAACGAAATTAAATACCAGTTCGTTTGAAAATAACTCCGGTATACTATAAAGATATTTGCATAAAACGGAGTCAAGTTTTTTTTTAAAATAAGATTCAACTCGTCAGCCGTTTGAAATCGGGGGCAGGGTATCGAAAGCGGGACGAGAGCGCATCGCGTCTCACAGATGCGTAATCTGGTCGGAGCCGAGGCTCTCGACGGAGGAGGTGCCCGAGGATAATGGGGAGGTCTCCAAATTACCTGAGACGGTGTCGCTTTGCGACACCCGGAGGTCCTGCAGCCCCAGGGCGGCTTTCTCGCGTCTACAACAATATGGACAATTTGAGAATCCTAATTGCAATCTCAATTTTCTATACCATGGATTTTGCTCAAGCGGTTAGGTGTGTGCCAGCGGGCGAATGATGCACCCTTTCTACCACCGCATGATTGAAAGAGACAAGTGTATTTTCATAAATTATTCAAACTTTCCATTGCGCTACCGCCATACTAAATCTGTAAAAATGGTGACGAAATGGAAAAATCTCCAACTAGGATGGAAAGAGGTCACAATTCTGAATGTACTTTGTACATCAAAATTTCCAAATTAGCAAAAAATTATTACTCTTTAACAAAAAATTAAACGCACATGAGCTTTAACTTGTAAAACAAGCGGAAGTCTCTGTTTTACTCCCTTCATTAGATAGGGAGTTCCACTTATTTTAGAAGTTACAAGCTTTTGATAAACGGGTCACATCGGATGCAATTGTAAGGGCCTTCACACGTTCGCGCGCCCACGGAGAGGGTGGACGCGGCGTCCGTGATGATACTATTTTTCTAAAGATCGCGCCTTAAAATAACTAAGAAAGAAATAAGTCCTTGTTGTGTCACTAGTATGAAGTTGTATAAATAAAAGCACCTTAATATCACAGTGGCTCTGGCTTGTTTCTCAGTATCGGAGAAAGTGTCGGCGCGCTGGCCGATCTTGGACTTGTCGTCGGGCTCGACGAACACGCCGAGCGGCCGCTGCGGCCGCTCGCTCGGCGGCGGCGGACCCGGGTAGTCGAGCTTGGCTCGACGCAGCTCCTCCATCGAACGTTCTAGATTTACTATCACAATATCATCCTCGAAACCAAAGTCTTTATGAAGTTTAACCTGAAAGAAAACATAAACCATTACCACTTATCGACATAAACAAATAAATATCTAAATTTAAAGGGAATACGCACCTGAATATAATTAACAATAAGATCCATATCATTCAATTTCATTATAGCTTTTTTATGAAGCTTGAGTATCGTATACGCCATGGCAGTAACCACTCTCTCGCCGTCCAGCAGATATATATCCCACACTCGCAAACACAAACTGAAGGGCACGCGCTCCACGAAACATACAAAGAACCATTTGAGTGAATATAATATTGCATCCAGCCCGTATTTGTCAAAATGTTGTTTTAACTTGGGCATAAACTTAGTGAGTATCTTATCGTGGTGGCCTAAAAACCGGGTTAGTTTGGGGAATCCTTCGATGTAGAGCCCGTGCATGTTGTACCGGTTGTCGGAGAGGAGGATGGCGAGCGCCCAGAAGGCGTCTTCCTCGTCCATGTACATGAGCAGCACGCCAGCCAGCCCCGACATGCCCTGGCAGTACCCCACCTCCGAGTTGTATATGCTGTACGCGCACAGCACGTTGAACAGCGAACATTGCTTTTCTGAATACCTCTCTCTATAGAATTGGTGTTCTCGAAATTGACGGTTCACATCGGAGTCGATCTGTCTGACATCTGTAGACCATTGTTTGGCTAACTTCAGCATTTCCTGGTATTTGCCAAGTTTCTCAGCTTTTATTCGATTGATGTCAAGTAACTTGCACCATATCCGCGGTCGTAGCGAGAGTGGCAGCCCTTTGTATGTCCGTTTGTGTAGTTTTTCTTTGGTAGCGGGCGAGTCCCAGTTTTTTAACATTTTGACCCATTTCTTTTCCCTCTCGACTTCGATGTTGACCTTTTGCGGCGCCGTTTTCTGAGGCAACCGCTCGTCGTGGATGAATCCATATCTGGAAATATTGACATTCGTAATTTAGGTCAACGTTATAAATCAATATACGATTTTAAGCTAACATGGTCATTTGCATTATAACTAATATTTGAAACGGGATAATTACCATGTATGTTTGTTATCGGGTGCTCAATAAAACAAACATACATGGTAATTATCACGTTTTGCGGAAAATTTATGACTAACGGTAGGTTTGGTGGGGAACGTGAAAGTGGTAGCGGAAATGCGCAGGCAGTAAAATATTAATCTAATTCCCGCAGAACACGTCATCACTAATTGACGGGCAGTTTATAATGTCTCACATTCGGCTCATTCATAACATAACAGCATTGACAATAACGTTATCACTTATTGTTGTTGAATTGTATTATAAAAAGCATTGAATTTTGAAGATAATTGGACTAGAATAGCCGTTTTAAATAGCAGTCTGGCATAAACGGTAATATTTGTAACTCCCAAAATATACAAAAACAAAACGTCATTGGTTTAATGTATATAAATATACTAGTGGCAGGCAGTCTATAAAGGCTAATTTCGAGACAATACGCGTCATTTTACATTACACCTGTAGAATAAAAAGGAAGCCATATACCCTATGCTCCAACATACTTGCTTAATGCCTAATTTAAATTAACACATGTACTTGTAACATACTAATATGTATTCGCATTGCTTTTACCAAATCAAAATCAGATATCGTTTATTGTCAAACATAATCGTCAAACAAGGCAATAATTATGTACATTGCAAAATATCGTGAATGAATCGTATGCGCTCGTTGTACCTATTACTATTCGAAAACTACCTAAACATGAATAGCATTCGCCAAAGCAAAAAAATAAATCAGATAAATGACATCCTCTTAGTGGGTAGGCATTATCCACACTGACAACAGACAAATAAAACCTTATAGCGACGTAATAAAGTCTATCACGAGTCGCTGTCGCTGTTGGTACGGTCGCTATCAAATATATCGGTGCTGCCTAGGTGCTCACAAATATCTGAGAATGCACTCTAACGCTTTGACAATAGAGGCGTGTTCAGACACGGGTAGACTTTATGCAGTCGGAATAGGGATTACAAATAGTCAGTTAAATGTTTACAATGGTGCTACGCTTATTTTTCAACACCAAGACCAAATTTGTGCGGCGCTCGTTTACTGCATTAGGTTCATTACATCCGTCGTAATCATAACGCTTATAAAACTGTCGTTTCATGACGTTTCATGATAAACGGAATAGTAGATTTTGTTACAAGGGATCAACATGATATATTTCCGGCGAGGGCGTACATTGAATTCCGAAGCGATGGATTCTACAATAGAATCCCGATAATAGGGATTCAAGCGTTAACGCCCTGCTTTTCACACCAACTAAGAGGAAATAAACAAAAACGAAAACAGCATCACACTAACACCACGATGCCACTAGTTAATCCCCGAAAACAGAACCTTAGGCCTTGAACAGAAATGTGACAATTTCATCTCTCCTAGCTTGAACAGGCAAACCCCTTTTATGAATAGGTGGTGTAAAAAGAATATAGGATCTATATCAATCCAAACGGTATTATAACCTCACGCCTGTATTACCAAGAAGGGTAGGCCGAACACGTGGGACTGCTCATGTTACAGAACCACTTAGACTTAAAGCAATAAAGCGGTTTGAAGATAACGAAATTGTAATATTGCAAAGCTACTTTGGTTGCGGGCTACAGTCGGCATTCATTTAAAATCACCTGTATTCAATTTTGAACCTTCGTAAATTTCGAAGTGTATATATACTCGTACTTTTACTGACGTGATTGTAATCTATTGAGGGCAACATAAAATAAATCAACTTGCTCTTGATAGGTGGTGCTGCCTAACTGAAGTGGGGATAGCCTGAACGAGCGGCCCATTTTGGCGGAACTCGAATTTGTACGTTGTATACTTTTACGTTCATAGTGTTATCTAATGAAATCATAATAAAGGAATACATTAAACTTTTATTTCCTCTGCTTAAGCAGTTGGTAAGAGTACTATGACTATCATGGGTTTCGCTGGTACTGCTGTCGGTGATGGTTTGTATAGAATTGCCAACACACTGAAATTGTTTTCCATACACATATCATATCTAAAAACAGTCAGAATCAATCGCATTGAGCAGCCAAGCTTTTAACTTAAAATATTTAAATCAGATTCAAACATCTACCTTTGAGTAGGTTAATGAATAAACCGGCAGAGTTAGCACATGGCGTGTCACGTTCGAGAATGAGAGACATCTGTATCAGAGGCCTATTGCATAATGACTTATAGCTTGTAATATTAGCGGAAGTCTCTTTTCAATCCTTCTTATTAGAAAGAGAGTTCCGCTAATATTACAAGTTACAAATGATTATGCAATTGACCCCAGGTCTTTTGTCGGTACCCACACACGGGCTGCCCATACATACCGCGCCCGCCGGTGGAAAATTTGGCGCCGGTTGAAATTCGCTTTTTCTATAGATATATAAATATTTGTTCTTAAGAAAGATTATAATAATGTGTCTTGATGTCTAATCAATAACAAGGATTTATGTCGAGCGCGTGACAGCTATAGCAAGGCGATAAAAACACGACCTTATTAATAGCGGATACATGTCATTATCATGTAAGAAAACAAACAGCCAAACATTGAAAGCATACATTTTCTATTAACATCACATTTTGACACCCCAATTTTGGACCTGAAGGCGGACGAACCACTTCGTTCGTTCGTTCGTCTATATCTCTCTCTATTGCTCTCGCATATTCGAGAGATAAAGAGGTAAAGGCCTTCTGATGTTTTATTAGGTATTATGTCACGAATTGTAAGCATGTGGTCGATTTTTGAGAAATGGACAATTTTTTTGGTACTTTTTTGGCCTGATTTTGATCGTTTGTGATGTTTTCCCGAACCACCCTCGGCTAACGGCTGCTCCTTATTTAAAGAGACAATTTAGTGGGCCAGAAAGAGAACGCATAATTTTTCGTTCACTATGTGTGAGGTAGTGAAGTGTCACTGACAAACATTGGTTTTGTAGAGCAATCAGAATTATTGGATAAGAACAACATTACCCTAGTAGTTAGTGGCAATGCCCACAAAGTTGGACGTCCCACATTTGAATCCCAGGGAGGAATTTATTTATGTTTTGTAACAAACATACTTAATAATTATATTCTTGAGTTATGGATCTTTTCTAAGAAAATAAGAATGTGTGTGGGGCTGAGTCTATTGGTGCAAAATTATCCCAAAAATACTTATTTATATTTAATTTTCTTGCACCAGTAATCACAATTTCTTCAAAGTGTGCTACCCCTTGTTAAACTTACTCAGCATGACCTGATAACACAAAGTATTACAACAAAATGGGAATAAAATTATAACTCATGATGATATCATTAAATAAATGATAGTCGGTGAGTGTCCTATGAATTGGTGTATTATAAATTGATGCACCAATTGAGTTTGAGAGCACAGCTCCTTTAGGTAATGTTCATTTGCTGCTGGAGACCACTAAATAATGTCACACTTGTTTCAAAATTATTTTTGACTATTTCGGGGCCTCACTAACCAGCAGTGCCCAGAACACTTGCTCGCTCTGCCCAGTAGTTACACCACTGACTTTCTAACATCAATACTTATCTACATTTTGCTGCATCCTGATTTTAATTGCCTTAACGCGTTTGGTGACAGTACGTCGACCGGCAGGGTAGTTGTAGGCTTAACGATCCTTAACTGTGCCACTGTCAGCGAACGTGTTAACACACTGAGTGCCTAGAACCCACTAGGGGAGTTCTCTGTGGTTAGTCGCTTTCTGCTACAAAGCGGGAAAACCCCGGAATCAGCTGCGAGCGTAGCGCGTAGCACTCACTGGCACTCAATATGTTAAATATAATGACAAACTTACACATCAGGAATTTGAAATGACAAATTTCAGTCAAAATTAATAACTATAAGAAAAAGTGTTTTTACAATTCACTCAATTTATAACCACTACATTTCAGTTAAAGTCTGACTACGCTAAATTTACACCCACTATATTTATTTACACCCACTTGGCACTTATCGCAGTCACACTGTACCGTCAGACCATACAATACATGACATAAAACTGTAGGAAACTTAAATGATCAGATACTAATATACCTATTTCAATTAATAACCACCTGTGTTACCTTAAAAATCTAATCAGAATTTATTGATAAAATGACGTTACTAATGAGATCAGAATAACCTGACCTTAATGGCACTTAATCCCCTAAAAATCATAAAACATTTTTCGCCTGAGAGGAAATCCTTTTTAGATAAGTTATTGTCATAAGTAACTGCAGATAAGTTTTAATCAAATAAAATACGACCAAGACCATACTATAAAATTTGTAGTTTATTATGATTTAATAATAAATGTAGGTAGTTAATTTTATATCAGAGGAATGCCAAATATTTATTTAATAAAACACTCATTTAACATGTTACAGAATTCAGATAGGCTTAACCCACTTATCTGTCTTCTCTTCACTTTATTCTATTACTGTATGTACTGTACTGTAGAAATTGGCGTTACTCACCGGTCAGTTTTATGGTACGTCTCATACTCTGGATCCTCCCAAGGGTCTATCTGTCCGGCGAGATTCTCTCGACCCCTTTCATACCGTTGAAAGATGCGCTCCCGCTCCTCGACAGCTCGAGCCAACAATGATTCCTTATTCATAACACGGCCTGACTGTGCCACATACCGAAACACCTATTCTACCGCCAATATTGCTATCTGACCTATAACTATTCACATTTAAACCAGAATATAAATCAACCATCACCCATTCCGCCTCCTTAGCAACTTTTTCCTATCCGAGACGATACTACATTATGTGACGTATGTCATCTTAACTTCCTTTCCAGAAAAGGTCAAATTATTACAAATAAAATTTAGAGATTCCCTTTTGTTTTAAATTAATACTAGTTGCACATTTCACAGAAACTACTCTAACGAAACACAATTTGTTCGCCTTGACGCCCTTTTTTTAATTATGTTGGAAGTGGTGGGCTGGTTGGTTGGCAATAATAGGTGTTTTTTACTTGTTAACTAAAACAGTGTTTGTGATTCCCTGAAGTCGTCGCAATTAATCGCACAATATTAGCAATTAAGCACTATGTTTTATCTTCGTGATTGTTCTATTTGTTTTATTCTTTCATACTGACCTTTTATTTTCTTCAAAATTCACGCTATCAGAGAACGTAACCTCGAATTAAATAAACTAGAAAATAGGTTGTAATAAAAATTATACGGGACGTATTTATACAGCAGAACGGGATTGCAGTATTGCGTAACCCCTCTTACACATAACTGCATCCCTTATCATCGCCCATCATGGCCCATTGTGAGGAGCTGCCATAATTTTGTCATCAATTTTAAAGGGTCTACAAACACCACCGATAATCACATGCAATATACGATATATATTATATAGGCTGAACCAAGGCTTCAGACACAGAACGAACGCAGACTGTAGGACATAAAAAAATTATATCTATCCCTTTTTTCTTTTCAGGCTGGTACCTAATGCTAGCGTAAGAATTCTTTGTCTATAAGTAGCCGACTATGTATATTATTAATATTATACCAAAACCACATGCGAATATCGGTGATGCTCATAGATCCTTTAACCGCGCGTTTACATGCTCGGGCTCTCGGCCGAATGTTTCGGCCGCGGGCGAATACAATCTTCTACACGCTCGTTCGAGAGCCTCGGGCGAGAACCTCGAACGAAAGGCTATTTGAGCTTTGTCATGTAGTTTGGGTGAGTAAAAAGGTGTCTTAAATAGCTTGGGTAAGGTAAGGGTGACAGTATTTACAAACAATAATTTAATGCCCATTTTATATTTGCATTGCATTGTGAAATAAAAAAAATTCCGATCCGAGGAAATGGACGAGCACACTTTGCTTGCTGCTGCTGTGGCACTTTGTGCCATGAGCTTATACAGATATGTGCACATTTTCCATAAAAAAAAAACCTTTGACTTTGTGTGCCACAAGCGCTTACTTATAAAGTTATACAAAAGTGGCATTCGTGGGCCAGCATTTGACTTGCTAAAATCATATTTATCTAATAGAACTCAAAGTGTCCAGACACAAAAATATTCTTACGATAGTAAAACTCTCGAAACGTACTGTTCCCAGTTAAAACAAAATGATTATGGTGTCCCCCAGGGTAGCATATTAGGGCCACTATTATTTATAGTGTATATAAACGATTTACCAAATGCTATATCACACGACTGCGTTCTATTTGCTGATGACTCTAGCATCATTATAAATGGGAATGACGATTTACGTAAATACGAGAATGAAATTAATGATACACTCGAAAAAACTATTAATTGGCTCAATTCCAACAACTTAGTGGTAAATATTGGAAAAACTAAATACATGCAATTTTACACATATAAAGGACACCCACAAAATCTATGTGTCAAGTTTCAAGGTAATATAGTAGAAGAGGTATCTAAAATTATTTTTCTGGGTATTACTATGGATTGTTTTTGCAACTGGAAAGCACACACGAGTACACTTTGCTCTAAAATAAACAGCTTTGTCTATGCATTATTCAGAATAAGCCAGATGGTATCAAAAGAAGCAGCAATGACGGCTTATCATGGGTATGTGGCCTCGTTATTACGATATGGTATTGTTATTTGGGGAAATGGAACAGATATAGACACTGTTTTCCTTAAACAGAGAAATTGTATAAGAGCTATTTTCGGTCTAAGCAAATTTGATTCATGCAAACTATTATTTGTGTCCCAAAAAATACTTACTGTACCCAGCTTGTATATATTAGAGGTATGCCTGTTTGTTGCTAAACATACAGATCTTTTTGTCAAAAAAGATCAACTGCGTAATAGGTATGCTGTCAGGCCTCAACATATCAACACACTTCACCAGCCAATATCTAGACTGGCAATAGTGTCCAAAAATTGCTATTTTATGTGTATTCAGATATATAACCATGTTCCTGATAGATTTAAAGAATTGAAAATAAAATTATTTAAGAGAAAATTGACTGACTGGCTGATCGAAAAATGTTTTTATAGTGTAAATGACTTTTTAAATATAAGACATGAATAATTTAATTAATTGGGATTAACGAATGACATGGACAATTATGTATTTATGATTATTAGGATTGATAAATGGAGTAGATTATTATTTGATTATTGATTAATTAATTAAATTAAATGTAATTAATTTTAAATGACAAAAATAGAATGAAATGGTGTATTGATTCTTTAATTAATTTATTTAAATGGGCAATTTAGTGCATGTTTATTCCAATAAATTATGTCTATAGTGTTATTTAGTTGTAAGGAAATTGTATGTATACCTGAAAAGGTAGGGTTCAGTGATACGGATATTTAATGTTTGGCAATTGTAACTGCAAATTGTAACCTGACTCCCACATACTAAATAAATGACGTAGATGGTGGATGATCACCATGCACCGAAATCGGACATTGTAAGTGTCCATGTATATTTTTACGATACGATACTAACGATTTTTATATCGGTTGTGACTGTTGTCACGTATCTTGTTTGCACTTGTAAACTTTGTTTAATTATTGTTTCAGACAAAGTATGGAAAATCTGTTAGCAGAATTGGTAGCAGAGCCTTCTGGGGACTTTAAGAATTTTGGCCCATATAACTAGGACCATAGGTATATATGCCTCCCTTTTTTCACCAACGTGAAGAAAAGGGGCGGCATATCATCTATGATCATATTTGGTACAGTGTAATATGGGTCTCTCTCTTCCTAAACGAAGCTATTTAAGACATCTTTTTACGCTCCCAAACTATATGACAAAGCTCAAATAGCCTCTCGTCCGAACCTCTCGCCCGAGGCTCTCGAACGAGCGTAGTAGGTTGTATTTGCCCGCGGCCGAAACATTCGGCCGAGAGCCCGAGCATGTAAACGCACCATAACAGTTTGTGTGTAGACTGTTTTATTTATCTTATCTACCGCTTTGCTGTCGCCCCCCACCTACATTTTTATCATTATTTATTATGAACGCCGTAGGGTTCCTTTTCGATTCGATTCATTCTATCTAACGTGTCGTGTTATATGCACGACACCCAGACATCTCACAACACGGTGCAAAGTCCAGAAATCAGTCTTAAGTTTTATTTTATAGAAAAACAATTATTTTCACAGAATGCAGCCCCTGAGCCAAGTGAGTATTCATTTTTGTGTCCTATTAAATGTTTACACCTTCGCCAATGTGATCTAATGCAATACTTGAATATTACATCCTCCGGGAACCCTATTTTTTTAAGTTGTCCAGTATTGTAGTAACTAAAGCTGGTTTAAATATTGACTCTTTGATAGCATTATGCAGTATTAAATAAAGTCTAGAATAATGATAGATTATCAAGGTGTCCAAAGTTCGTTTAACGATACTCCGTTCGGTTCGATACTTTAAACTGGTCAAGTAGTCAGCGTCTTGCTCTAGCTGCAAGCGACAAACATAATCATGCACTACAGTATTGTAAATATTTAATATAGATTAATACAGGGGATGTCAATTTAAATTCTGAATCTTTATATTAAAACTTGTTTAGCCAAATACATCCAGGCATTGCTGCACTTTTATACAGCCAGCACTGGAATACAACAATACAAGAAACCATTATCATTTATATTAGCTGGGTCCATCTACAGTCTTTTTTTTTATCAGAGTTTGCAGAGAGTGCCAGATTAATACACTTGAATGCCCTAAATATTTATGGATTGCCCCACGTGTGGTGCCCTAAGCAACTGCTTATTGATTAATTATCCACTACTGATGTGTGGGTGGTGCAAACTTTAACACTTTCACTGCCATAAACCTGCTATTAAGCTTGGCACTAAATTATTAACACTTTCATCATCCAAACAACACTAATTTTAATGTTGTTTGCCAAATAAATATTTTGTGTATACTAAAATTGTACTTTTTAGCTTGCCCGGGCCACTCGTCCCCTGTACAGGCAGCTGTCAACCACGCGCCCCACAGCTGCGGCACCGAAACCTGTCCCAACTACTGGCTTCTCCTTTGGTAATTATGAACAAAATCTGGAGTCCTGCAATGGGGGGCAATTACACAAAATATATCCTTGGGTTGATGTTTATAAGATATGTAAATTATGTAATTTTTTTGTTAATGACATAGTTGGTTATTGACTTTCTTGTTAAACACCACTATACATATAGTCCGGCAAATTACTAACATCAGCCTTAACTAAAGAAAAACGAAAAACGAATCTCAGTCATTCCCTTTCCTTTTGTATTTATGAAAATCAAAAAGATGAATTTACTTATCAGTTCATTATAGGATAGTTAAGGATTATGTAGCTAGCCAAAATAGCTAATTGTTACATTTAAAAAAGTCATAAATTATGTCACTTAGGTTAGTTGTTTGGTCATCATAGTAACATAATATTTGTTTACAGTATTGGGTGTAGTTTGAGATAAAGATCTTTTAAACAGTAATAAAACTGTATTAATCTGTAGGTATTAGGGTAATAAATTAATAATAGTAGTAAAATACAGTTGCAAGTCTTTCTCTTTACTGTATATGTAAATGTTTGTTTGTTTGCCATTAGTATCACAAGATACTGATTGCGGTTGCATGTTATATGATCAATAGAAGGAAAGACTTGAATTTCCACAAAAAATGTTAGGTTAAAATACATGTATATCTGTCTCCGACAAATACATATTTTTTGTTGGGTAGAAACTTTAGGTAAAGGTAAATATTTTGGTACAACTTTGTACCTCAATTCAGATTATCTTATTTGGAACTTTTATAGTTTATTACTTAAGATAATAGTACGTTATCTATTATGTCACGACAATAGGGTAGTACCAAGATAATTTTGAACACCTTGCCTGCATACCCATTTTTGTTGCTGACAGACCTAATCTACATAATACATATCATATAGATTAGGCAGTATTATCTTAAGTTGATAACGTATAAAAGTTCCAAATACGATAAGCTGGATTGAGGTAGGTACAAAGTTGTAAGTACAAAATATTTACCTCCACCTACATCTTCTTACCAACGAAAAGTAGATAGTTAAGCAATGGTGTAAGGTAAGTTAGGTAGGTTACTACCTAACTTACCCTACACCGTTGATTAGTCAAATCCTACTAATATTATTAATGCGAAAGTTTGTACGGATGTTTGTATGGATGTCTGTTAATCTTTCACGTAAAAACTACTGAATGGTTTTTAATGAAACTTTGCAATAATATAGCTTACACATCAGAATAACACATAGGCTACAATTTATAAAGATATTGCGCAGACGAAGTCGCGGGCACCACCTAGTAATCAATATTTTTTACCTATAGCCCTGCAGTTGAGCTCTCCTTGTGAATGTAATTATCAAAAGGGCAGGATTAATGGCTAACGTTTATGTAGATAAGAGGCTTACTGTAAGGCGTTAACTATTTTTATTGCTATATTTATTCGCTAAAGTTAGCTTACTGTACTGTAGGTAGATTATCTGGCTATCGTGAAGTGATTAGTGTCGTGAAGTTTTTTTACCCAACATTAAAAAGCCCGCCATACCCGCGTGGTGTTATATGCTCCGTAATCAAAAGATACGGCCGTTTATGTCGCATATCATATGCAATACATTTGCAATGGCAATCAAAATGTATAGGGTACTTCCCGTTGACCTAGAATCACGAAATTTGGCAAAAAGCAAGAGCTTGTAGCACAAGTACGGAAGAAAATCCGAAAACCGTATAATTGCCGCACACTGAGAGTTCCGTGCCACCAGTATTATTAAGTAACTACGGTCATCAATGGGGGTGGGGGAAGCATCCTTTGTGCGGAACCCTCGGTGGGTGAGTCCGAGTCGCGCTTGGACGGTGTTATGTTTTCGACCTCGGAATCCTACCAAACCATTGTCAAATTTAGGAATGACTATGAAGGCATCGGAATTTTTAAATTTTTTCAACATATAAGAATGAAGTACCCTTCTTCAATGCAAGGTAAAATATACCAATTTCATGGGTCCTATGAATATTGGTTTGATTAAAGAAAGCAAAAAAATTGCTTCTCTTGTATTAAGTTAGTATACAGTCAATAACGTAAGTAGGTATACTTGAACAAACTAACCGGAATGGTGGGTAATCATACTCTCGAGTCAAATATTGTTATTGACCTTTCTTGAAGTTGAATGATTACACATGTAGGACTTTTTGTTATTACTTTGTCATTGTTCTTAAACCAATATTGTTGTTAGCCGTTGCGATAGCAATTCAAACAGAACTTCCATTTTCTAGAACCAAATAGTTCTAAAGATGTCGATTCTTAATATGGTTTCTAAAACGGCATCATGTGGGTATTAAGCAAACCTTATGTTTTTAGAACCCAGTATATGATTCTTCTAATAGAAGTTCTAAAATACTGAGGAAATAAGTCGTTCTGAAATTATTAATCTACTTTGTCTGAATTTATTTAAATCGATAGTTGTCTATTTTTCTTAAGTTTTCCGACGGCCTCTTCGATCAATGAAGTGTCCAAAAACAGGCAGCAATACTAAGTAGTTTAACACAAACTCTGATATAGGTACATATATATGTTAGTACCCAGGCCGAAGTCCAGGTTCAAAGTTCGATAGGTAATCCACAAGTGATTTGGACTGACATCATCGCCGCGTATTCAGATTTAGCGGTCGCATTTTGAACTTGGAACATGATAAAGCTTTTCTTATATCATATTTTTATTGCAAGCTAATATAACGAAAAACAAATACCTGTACAGGATGTTATTCTGTAAATAGTTGATAATACCTGATTTGAGGTTAGTACGGCGTAGATATAGGATATCCGACTCGGTTGGGCAGCGTTCGGGAAGCTGCGACACATCTTTTCGTCCAATATTCCGCAGTGCCTGAAGACGAAAGTCTTCGATCAGTGTGTGTTGCCAGTGATGACATACGGTACTGAAACGTGGTCGCTTACAATGGGCCTCATAAGAAGGCTCAAAGTCACCCAAAGGCCAAAGCTATGCTAGGAGTCTCTCTGCGAGATCGTATCAGAAATGAGACCATCCGCAGCAGAACCAAAGTAACCGATATAGCTCTCCGAATCGCTAAACTTAAGTGGCACTGGGCGGGGCACATTGCACGTAGAACCGATGGCCGTTGGGGCGGAAAGGTTCTCGAGTGGCGACCGCGTACCGGAAGGCGCAGCGTGGGTAGGCCCCCCGCAAGGTGGACTGATGACCTGGTGAAGGTCGCAGGAGTCCGCTGGATGCGGGTGGCGCAGGACCGGTCATTGTGGAAATCTTTGGGGGAGGCCTATGTCCAGCAGTGGACGTTTTTTGGCTGAAATGATGATGATGATGAGATATAGGATAAAAGAACTGGGTACCCAATCAGCCGAAAAAAATAACGCCATAAAACTGCTGCAGTTGCGACTCTTTTTCATATCAGTAGTCTTAATGTAACGTGACGTTTCGTTAAATGCCAACAGCCTATAAACTTTTAACAGTGTCGGTAGTTCTGTGTATGAATGTGAGACTTAATGCTTACGTCAGTAAGCTCTTTTTCGTTCAAAACATTTATCATTTGATCAGCATCAATGCAAGTTCGCCAATGTCATTCTGACCCACATTTTTGACTTTTTTGTTCTCCTTTGTGTGTCTATTTCTTTTTAATATTACTAGCCATTTCAATCGTATTTCAAAATACGGTCGATATTAATGTCTGTACAATTGTAAAATTATTTATGCTACGTACGAATACTATAAAAAATCATGGCTGATTTAGAGCCTCGTCTTAACATTCGCAACTACTGTTTCCAGAATTAACGGACGAGCAGAAAGCCCTTCAGGACCTAGCCCGCAAGTTCACCAAGGAGGAGATCATCCCCGTCGCAGCGCAATATGACAAGAGCGGCGAGTACCCCTGGCCCATCGTCAAGAAGGCGTGGGAGGTCGGCCTAATGAACGGCCATATCCCCGAACACTGCGGTAAAGTTATCATTATATTACTTGATACTTGATGCAACGAATACGAATACTCTAAGTGGTACTAGTATTTTTCTGTTATTATGTTTCATGTGAAAACCTAGTATCATAGTCATAGTGTAAAGTCGAGGCCTACTAGGGTTTAAAGGCAAATCAAACCGCAAAGATTTTAACATCACCGCCGCGAAGATAATTTAGATAATGCGACTTATTCTTGAAAAATATAAAATTGACGAAGTATAAAATAGCAGTATTTATAACTTTTTGTGGACACAAATCAAATTATTTTATTCATATTTTTTGATTTGTTATTAAAGTAGTAACACTACTACTTATATATAAATTATAAATATAAAATCATTTATTCTCGAAATATATACAGTAAGTGTAACTTACCTTAATTATAAATTGAAATAGATGTCTTATACTTACTAAAGAAAAAGACCAACACAGACGAATTGATTGGCCTTCGTCAGTGTTGGTATTTTTCTTTAGTATATGACATCTATTTGAATTTATAGCAGTATTTATATTTGCAGTTAGTAGAGTATGTTACTGTACGGCAACAACGGCAAAAATATGTTTGTAACTCATAATTCGTATTTGTAAAAGTACCTACTATTCGTTGCATCACTACTTATAAGGTCACTTGTCTATATAAGAATAACTGTATTAAAGCAATACAAAAGTTAAGAAATTTAAAAATGTAGGAAACGTTGTCGTGGGACAAAAAATGTCTTGAACAAAATGGCCACGCGCTATGACGTCACTTTAACTGTTGGATGTATAGCAAAATCAGTTAATTACTATTTATTTCGTAAAATATTGCGTACAAGTTAGTTGTTAAATTTATTTATGTACCTGTCCTATTATATAGCTTTTGGCACCATGAATTAAATGACACCGTTACATATAATTATGTAAAAAAAAAACTTGAAACTAACTTCGAATAGGTATGTTGCGCGAATTCCCTTCTGTTCTCTGGAACTTTAGTAGGCTCCGTAGTCAGGACGAGAACCGCGTGAAAATTAATTCAGACATAGGTAAGCGTTAAGACAGAATATATGTCACATTGACATTGTGATATACATTTTTTAACTTCGTTACAGTGTCCAAAGCATTGTGCAATCATCGCGTGCTTGTTACCAAAACATAAAAATACGTGGAGATAACAACTTTTATCATGTCATCTTTTAGAGTTCCGTACCAAAATGGTATAAAAGGAACCCATATGGTGCGACTCAGTCTGTCTGTAACATCGTTAAATAATAATAAAAAATATATATATACTTATGTATAAAAAAAGCTGATGTTTTGAGCAAGGAAGATGCCTGCTCTTGGATCTCCTATGGCGTCTCTGATTCTCTTCAATAGGTCTTTGAAGAGATTCAGAGCGCTGGGACCCCACGGACAAAAGGTCTCAATGCCGAATGGAACAAAATTATATTGATTGACTTTTAAAACCCTCAACTTTGTCTTCATAGAGTGTGCCAATTATTAATCCGAGGATTTGGTTCGATTCAACGGCTAAATAGGTATTCGAAACTGTACAGGAGAGCCTCATTTGCCTGAAGACCCTAAATCCGGTGATCTGAAAAATCCGTAAGGTCTCCACGCGGGTAATATTCTATAAAATGTCTTCTTAATGTAATTATTTAAAGTTACATACACTGTTTTTCACTACGTCTGTATAATCTTTACATCGATTTTAACATCTCAACGACAGGCGGTCTAGGACTAGGGGTGTTTGAGAATTGCCTCGTAGCGGAGGAAATGGCATTCGGCTGCTCCGGAATCATGGCGGCTATTTACATCACGGAAGTCGGAGTAAGCTGAGGCATGGTTCTGTGTGGGTTGAAGGGACTTCGCGCGCTGGTGCGAGTACGCAGAGTGGGTGCACGCCTATGCTAGTTGATAACGTATGCGGAATGAAATTTGTACAAAGTAACCTTATAAAATAAAAATCTTTAATATAGTGATAAAAATATGTATTTTTATAAATAATCTACTAACAAATTTTAATGTAAAAAGTAATTTGGCCCCATGCGTGCTGCTTTTCGACAGTTTGCTGGTACTTTATCCATGGCTGTTGTGTAAGCCGATGTTGGCATTTTCTTTAATTCTAATTTTATTTTTCGAATTAGAGCCTGTATAGTTTTTGGCCGGAAATTATTTGCGTAAACACGCCTTTTTAAATTAGCCCAAAAATCTTCGATCGGGCGAAGTTGTGGTACGTTAGGCGGATTTGAATCCTTTGGCACATATGGGATTCCTAGTTCCTCCATTTTAGCCAGGGTCTTTTTTTAATAATGGCTGGACGCTAGATCGGGCCAAAACACAACATTAGCTCGTCTGTGATGTGTTTTCATAAAATCACGGACAATCGGCAAGCAACCCTGCATGTATCGTTCAGCATTGACTTCTAAACCAGACTCAAAAACACCGGTTTCGACATGCCGCGAGGGCTAATTGCAAGCCACAACAAAACTTTTTTGGAAACTTAGTATGCTCCACGTATTTTACTGATTCTTCAATTGGCTCATTGCCGTTTTGGAAAAAAGTTTCCCTGGCATTCATTGCCATCTAAGGTGATTAAGGTGAAATACGATTCATCGTCCATAATGCACTCTACGTCGTTTTTTGCATGAAATATGTTTTTGACAAGTGGGTCTAACGAACCTAAATTTTCAAGTGTCTTCATGTCTCCAAGGGTGTGGCCAAAGACGCGCTGTGATTGGCTAAAACGCGCGGTAACTGATCGTGTGACGTGGCGCTAGAGAGGAGTATAAGTCGATAAACTGTTATCCATTGATATTTGATACGCTTTGAATATTAATAAATACAGTAAAATCCCAGGTCAACCAAATCAGTCGTGGTTAAAAATATTGCAGTGTACGATGTGTAACAATAATTATAAACATGACCATATTAAGTAGGGTAAGCGGTAGTAATCGCCCCCCCCCCCCCCCAATTAAAATACAATTTAAAAGAAAAACGTTATTTTATTACACTTCTCCATACTAAATTGTCTCCCAGAAACATAAAGTCTTACACTCGTCGGACAAAAAACCTTAAAATTGAAAAGATAAAACATAAATCGTCTGTATTGTTACGCCTACTACGTAATTAAAAAACATTTTTCAATTTGTTTTAATGACATTATTTAGATTGTTGCTGGGAATATCGCAAATTTCATGCCGCATACGTTAAATAGTATGAGCGCGGATGCACGGAGCGGGTGCGCCATCCCGTGTACCAGCTCCGTGCACCCGCACCAGTGTGCGTAGGTCCAAACGGTGACGGTCGTGAGACTTGAGATCTGGCTGGGGTGGAAACAGAATGAGGTTAAAAACTAATGGCGCTAATAAACGACTGTAAAATCTGATAGCAATGAGAAGTTGGAAATAACTATAATAATCGGTCAAATATTAAGTAAAGTGCCTCACTTATATTTACAAGAGAAGAGTAAAATCCATATTTTACATGAATTTGAAGCAATCAACTTATTTTTAATGAAATGTAATGAATGAAATTGTAGTTACCTTAAATAACTGTATTACTAGTTACAGGTATTCATAACAAATCTTGTATCTTTGATAATTTCGATGTACTTAAAACTCCATTTCATGTTAGTATGAACTTCATTTTCTAATAATTTAGGCATTTAGTACAAATACTTGTTATAACATTCAACATGTGTCAGATCCCTATCGGCAGTTTTTAACCCCATTCTTCCTGCTTTGTTCATCCTAACAATTACATCCATTGTTCGGTGATAGAAAAGGCAACCTTACACCTGTAAGTAGTCATTGCTAAACGGAGTTATAAGGTTAGGCATTATTATATCCTTAGATTAGTAGGACAGAATACCTACTCTGTATACAATACAATAACTCGGGAAGCCTAGGGTCCGCTTTGGAAACTACTCTCAAAATTTGGCGTGAACGCTAGTTTTACGAAAGTTAACTACCATCTGACCTTCCAACCCAGAGGGTTAAGTAGGCCTTATTGGGATTAGTCTGGTTTCCTCACGATGTTTTCCTTCACCAAACCGATTGGTAAATTTCAAATGATATTTCGTACATAAGTTCCGGTAAACTCATTCTCACTCGTACCCGTCATAACTAATTATTGCGAAAATATATTTTGATACTCTCTTATTGCTGACTGTGCCTGTTAGCACGACTTCCTTTCCTTCCGATACAGTTCCGTTCCATTCCTTCTCGTTAAAAGCGTCTTTCTGTTGGAAGATAATTACAGTCGGTGGTAAAAGTTTATATCATAAAATTATGGCAAAAAACTTATTTCACATTTGAAAACTTATTTTCATGATTAGTTTTCCTCGAGTGTACAATATCATTAACATACCTCGATTGTGCAATACAAAGTGTCAACCTTTATTAAATAATAGAAAGATCCACATTCAAACATAAAACGGTTACCTCTGGAACTCACTAGGGTACATAGTAAAGTGAGCCAGGTATTTCAGGTGGCGTGGGGAATATCGGGACATTCGATTCGACTATGGTCGTGGAGGAGTTATCGTTCGGCTGCACGGGCATCACGCTAGCGATCACGGGCAGTGGTCTGGGAGTGAGTGGTTGCCAGAGAATACTTTCATGCCTTTGCTATTCTACTTCTCGTTCCATACATAATGTTTTGTTGATTATACACCATGTTTTCTTCATCCCTTAGCCATATTGTGCGAGGTGGTTATGTTAGTCCTACTTTTACTACGTAACTAACTCAGAGATGACGAAAAATCGAAAGTAAACGACTAACATTAATCACCTCGCAAAATATGGCTAAGGGTTGTGAAAACAGCCTGTATGTATATTATATACAGTATTTGCCGTTTAATTACGCGGATCTAGCATACCTCGGCGTGGCAGGCGCGTATCCATGCCAAATCGCGATTGAAGACAAAATAGGCTGAAGCGGTGGGCAAGAAAGTACATGAACTATTTCGTATGTATAATTGAGAGTGGGTGTTTCAGGCGGCGTCGGTAATCTAGGCGTGTTCGAGGAGTGTCTGATTGGCGAAGAGTTCGCATTTGGATGCTCTGGTATCTGCACTGCCATTGGTGGCACCAACCTGGGCGTGAGTCCATGACCAAATCATAATTTACCACTAACACTGCTCGCGGGGCGGTCAAAGCAACTATACCAATCCATAATTGACCGTTTTTCAAATTAAATCACGAAATCCTGATTCTTCCATATCTAGACTTGCTTGGGCTCATTCTATTTGAGCGAGTTGGTTCGATCCTGTTGCTAAAAAATTGACCCAATTAATACATTTCCATTACATCACGTTTTAGTATTCACCTACTATGAGCGTGACGTAGTGGAAACCTAAATTTTGTATCGAAATTTTTGGACATTTTTTAAAAATTAGGTTCTCAGTCTAGAAGAATCAGGTTTTCGGGGTTTTTTTAAAGCCCAATAATATCCTTATCCCACGGATACTAGTGTCAGGATCAGGGGGAATGCTGGCGTTACCGTTGACAGCAAGTCGTACTTATTGACTATGCCAATCAATCAGTGGTTCAAATACAACATACATTTCTACACTCGCATTTTAGCCAAGCCAATATGGCGCGGCAGGTGTTATGGGCTTTTCTTCACATAAACTTTGTGTTGTCCTTCACGTCGTCATCAAATCATACGTTTAATCTCTTAGGTTGCTCAAATTCAGTTATCTTTTTTTATTTGTTAAAATTTAATGAATCAGGCCTTACTTTTCGCACATGTAAATAATAATGTAGAGTCGTGTCATTTTTAACATAATACTAAATTAGTATTGGCTTCTAGTATTCATTAAAAACTTAATTGTCCGACGAAGAATAGTACCACTATTTAGGTTAAAAAATATTAAATTCAAGCAACATACCTAAAAAAGTATTAAATATTAGTAAAAAGCGGGATTTGGTAGGTCATGTGTTTATTTACATAATGGAAACATAACTAAACACATACATTTAAGTACATTAAGTTAAAATGCATGTCACATTGACACCGTGATAGACATTTTTAACTTCGTGACAGTTTCCAAAGTGCAAAAATCGCGTGATTGTTACCTAACCATAGAAATACGAGGAAGTACGAATGCATGTCAAATCGCCTTAAATGGGAAAATAGGGTAAAGCGGTAGGCACGTACGTCGTACATTAACTATTTCGTATGTATAATTGAGAGTGGGTGTTTCAGGCGGCGTCGGTAATCTAGGTGTGTTCGAGGATTGTCTGGTAGGCGAGGAGTTTGCCTTTGGGTGCTCTGGTATCCACACTGCCATTGGGAGCAGCAACTTGGGCGTGAGTCCATGACAAAATCATAGTTAACTTGTAACGCCGCTCGCGGGGTAGTCAAACCTCTTTAACAATCCATAATGAAAATATCCTTAGCTCTGTTACGAGCAGGATCAGGGGGAATGCTTGTGTTACCGTTGGCAGCAAGTCATGCGTGTTGACTATGCCCGGCAATGGTTCAAATAAAACATCTACATTTGCTAGAATGTTAACACTTTTTACGTTATATCGCTTGAAAAATGTGCAGATGCGTTCATTTCGTGGTTCTTAAAAAGGGATCGGGAATCCGGATGCTGTTATTAACACGCTCAGCAAGTATGGAGTCGACTTCATAAAAATATCATTTAATTATTTAAGTTCGGGTATTCTGGGATAACTGTCAAAATATTTAGATTCTGACTATTTTCAACAATTTCGTTAATCTACACGTTGGTAATTAAACAGTTTTAACTACAAACAGGGTGTTACAAAATAATCGTGGTAAATCGTTTAAGAGCGTAATAGGTACCGTGTTTTGACTTATGGAATATTATTCCATTCAGGGCCAGAGACTCCAGAGTATGGGTTATGCTTAAAAGCATTAGAAATTTCAATAAAAACACAATGTTTGTCACTAAAGTTAACAACCAATTCAACCAAATTACAAGGTATGTTAGGACAAAAGATAATAAACTCTTTTCAAAAGTAAAAAAATAATTGGGTAACTAAATTGTGACAAAATTAAATTGACTCCGCCTCCATATTATACTCAACACAAATACAATGTACTTAAGCTAAAACCGAGGCCGAGACTGAGACCGAAGATTATTATTTATTTATGGAAACATGTTAACAATATGTATAATAAAAACAAGAGGCCAATTACAGGTTCTCACTGATAGAAATCTTATAGAAGTTAACTTCACTAGGTAAATAAGTATATAAAGTTAAGATTCTGCGTAAACTAGGGAAACACATACCTACATAAAGTACCTATAAATAAAAAATTAAAAATTATGACAATACAAAATTCTTAGGGACAAAATAGAAAATAGAATAGAAAAGAAAGGGCAAGCTCAGTCAAAGAATTTAAGCGTGAAAATACGGCATATAGACTGCGTATTTCTATTAAACACATCAATCACATGCTCTCTTGACAGGCTGTTAAGTGTCCATAAGTTTAGGTATAAAAGCATCCGAATTTCCTATTCCTGTCCATTATTTTTTCATCCAAAAAGAGTCATTCGATTACTCAAAAGTTCGAGTTTATTACAGGCGGCGTTGGCAATTTAGGGGTGTTCGACGAATGCTTAATCGCTGAGGAATTCGCTTTTGGGTGTTCGGGAATGAAAACAGCAATCGTCGGGTCTAACCTAGGAGTGAGTCTTACATTACAAACTCTCTCAATGCTTATGTATCGCATCTTCGGAGTCCACGCAATTTCCACTGTCCTTCTGAACAGTCCTTCGCGTCCACCATACTGGGTTCTCATTTAATGTCCAGTCGGCAGCAAAAGTAGCTAAAGAAGGAGTGTGGGTGGGGTCACAACAATAAGGTCGTGCCAAGATAATGTTGAACACCGCTCCCGTTTTGCTACTTCGGCTACTACTACGAACTTCAAGAGTGTCTGTTAGATTTTTAATTCTATTATCTAACTTTAATATTGTCATTTGTCTACCAAAGATCCAATTAGGGTAGGTAACTGACAGGGATTTTCATGTCTCTGGCACCCTAATTAACCCTACGGTCGACGATCTGTTAAATATCTATTGGGCGGAATATCGAAGCCTACATAGGCCTTACATAGAACATTACATACATAATGTTCTTCATATAGGTAACGTTTCTGTTATTTCTAACACACTTCTTTCCTTCATATGTGAAAGTTTAGCTTTTTGCTTTATGTCACATAACTGTTGAAGTCATATATCTAAATATATAATAGAGGTTGTCCTCATCTACGATCAACGCACAGCCGAAACGGCTAGGACTAGAAACTTGAACTTTTTACCAAAGCTTCCTTTTAGTACGTAGGCAAGGGATAAGAACGGATTTTTGAAAATTCCACCCCTAAGGGGGTGAAAGTGGGGGTTGAAAGTTTGTATGGAAATGGAATTTATTTTTGAGCTAGAGACTTAAAACTTTGTGTAAAGACTCTTTATTATAAGCAAGAAAAGTGATTTCATTGTTTTTGGAAATTCAACCTCTAAGGAGGTAAAAAGGGGGTTGAATCTTTGTATAGGAATGGAATTTTGTTTTGAGCTAGAGGCTTGAAACTTTGTGTAAAAACTCCTTATTACAATTTAAAAAAAGCGTTTTCATAGTTTTGGAAAATTCAACCGCTAAGGGGCTAACAAGGGGGTTGAAAGTTTGTATTGGAATGGAATTCTTTTTTAGCTAGTGACTTGAGACTTTGTGTAAAGACTTTATTATAATTAAAGAAAAGTGTTTTCATGGTTTTTGGAAATTCTACCCCTAAGGGGGTAAACAGGGGGTTGAAAGTTTATATGAGAATTTTTTCTTTTAATTTAAAATTAAATTAAAATAAAAGAAAACTAATTTCACGGTTTTTGGAAATTCCACCCCTAAAGAGGTGAAAAGAGTGTTGAAAGTTTCTATGGCGGAAAGTTTTCTTTCTGGAAGAAAAGATATACGAAAAATATCTTAGTTAAAAAGAATTAGAATAAAAATTAAACTAAAATAGACTAATTATAAAACTAAAACTTATCTAAACTTATACAATTGTAAAGCACGAATCAAATCATTGATCGTGATCGGGAAGCCCAGTGGTTAGGGCGTCTGCCGCAAAAAAATAATTTCCATTTAGGTATACGTATTTAGATTAAATATTTTGATTAGTTTATCTTATTATTTTGTATCGTAGAAATCCTTAAGCTTAAAAATCTAATAATTTATAATATTAGGTCCTAACCACGAACAAAAGTCTGCAATATGTACAGTCAGCGGATTGTAACTGTCAAAGTGACTAAATATATCGCGACACATCGTTGTTGCCATCGAAATATGGATGACTTGCGATATATTTGGACACTGGCTGTTACTATTTGACGCTGACTGTATTTTACGAGTTTCAACTTCAACCCAACGAAAGTCTCGTATTCTGTACCTTCGCTCATCATTTCACCCATCTCACTCCAGGTGGTATGAACATGGGCGTGTTCGAAGGTTGCATGGTGGCAGAGGAGCTGGCCTATGGCTGCACCGGGATCATGACGGCCATGGAGGCCAGTGGGCTTGGCGTGAGTGAAGAGCAGATGGATTTACATGCACGATCTTTTTAAAAATACTAATCTGTTTTATTTTGTAGAGCTAGTTCTTAGTCCAAATTTTCAGAGTAACCGGTGTTTTTTGTTAGTCTTTTCACAAGTTCGATATGTTATCGTACGTAAGCATTCAATATTGATGAAGATTCGGAACTGTAATGTGAATCATTGAGAACAGAGTGAGCTAGCGTTATTTAAAGGTTACTAAATCGTATAAATATGTCGTCCTCTCTCACCTCTCTCATATGGCCTGCTAATAAGGAATATGCACTTGAACCAAATAAGGGTAATATTTTTATATTATAAATTATTTTGGACCCGCTATATTTTTCATTGTGAGAATAATTACTAAAAACTGCGTAAAAGTGTGGGAAATTCAAAACAGTTGAATTGCTACTTACGGTGCGGCGTGTGACGCCGTCACTTGTTAGTTGTCTTAGACTCTGACGTCACGCCAAGCGAGCTTTTTAAATGATATTTTTGAACTAAGGATTATTTACTACTGAAACATTTAATAATAGAATATTTTTAAAGATTTGTACTTATACGAGGCCAAAAAAATTGGATTAATAAGAAGCATTTCCAGGAATTAATTCCGAGCAAGCTGGATACCGTTTTAATACCTTCAGTAGATCCTAAAGACGTCTAAACCGAGTTTGCACAATTCCAGGAGTTGAGTTTGACTTTTGAGAGTCAAGCAAGATGTCAAATTTTCGGTTCGTTGTCCTTTTTTTTGCCTATAGCTCGAAAATAGCACGTTAGACAGATCCGTCATTTAGATTTGGTTAATGGTACAGCCTGGAATTGTCCAAACTCGGATAGACGTCTTTAGGACCTAATGAAGGTATTAAACCAATATCCAGCTTGCTGGGAATTAGTTCCTGGAAATTATCAAATTTTCTTGGCCTATACTAAATTTTGCTTTTAATAATAACTTTTTAATAATTTAATAATACACATTCCTTATTAACGGGCTAGCTGCATATCTGTTAAATTTGGACGCATCCTTGGAAAAACACTTAGGGGAAATATAAAGCAAATATTCTTTAAACTAAAATATGTTCCCACTGTAACTAAACTAGTCAAAGGAGATTACTAATATTTAAATGTCATATTAATAAAATAAGACGTCATTCTACTTATGTTTAGTGGGAAGAGCCTGCATGTAACCCGTGAATGAAGCCTGGATTTCGGGAGATATCTGATTAGGAAATTAGTGTGGTCTGCATGTTCTCCACGCGAGCTAAGTGGTTAGAGCGATCACCATAATCACCGTTCTACATCATGCGATTTCCGCAGTGCAAGCGGGACAACGCTATACACTAGTGTAACGCTATCTCGGTCACACAGGACCCGTAGACACGTAGTCACTTTTAGTTAATCCCATTTGCTAATATTGACTCAACACTGACAATGTTAGACCACTCCATGTTAGGACACTAGAACTAAAATCGTAGATATAGTACTTGTTGAGGCGTAAATAAATAAAAAACAGTAGTAGTAGCGAGTAGTTGACCCATTTATGTCAATACATTACGCATGTATACATCACCTTACATCACTCCATGGAGACTCTTATAACTCCCTTCGCGATTTCAACATCATTTCGCTTGCTTGTATGCTTTTGTGCTTTGGGATGGTTTAATATTAGTATGTATTATTTTGTATATAGACCTCGGGTTAATTCTTATTTCTGTGTATTCCAGCAAACACCAGTGATCATTGCTGGTAATAAGGAGCAGCAAAAGAAGTATCTGGGCAGGCTTATCGATGAGCCGCTTGTTGCTGTAAGTTATCTTGAACTAATTGCTACTCATATTTCTATTATAAAAATATAATTAAGTCAAAAAAGCCAACATCAATGATAAAATTGGTGGCTTCTGAAAGTAAATTGTGTAATTTACTCCAAAATTGACGATCCCTTCATCACGCCATCGGCCGATTAAACGATTTGCATCGTCATTTTTACTGCAGATTGCCAAGGAATGGAATGCGCTCCCAATTCTTTTTTTTTTAATAATGGCTTCGGTCTGAGAGTTGGACAATTTTGCCAATTTCAAATATATAAAAATATCAGTATAAATTATCGTCTTTTTAAGTGTATTGCCACTTGGGCTTCGTTGCTCGGTGGCTCGCCTCGCTAAGTTATAGCTAAAATGTTACACAAGCGTCTGGGGGCCGAGATCCCGGGACTATCGGATGACTTAAAATGGTTTGACACGTTTCTGGATTAATATTCATTAGCTGTACGCCTGTTCGTTAGTTCACTGCACAATAAGCTATCAATATTACACATTAAACAAAGTTTAGCAGAGAAAAAACTATTCCAGAGACCCTCGCCATCCCTGAGTACCAAACGGAAGTCGCGTGCTCCCACTTTCCGTACTCCCTGACAATTACAGTGACAAGTGACAGTTTTTATTTAAAAAAAAGAAAATGGTACCATTTCGTAATATCGGGAGTTACGTGTAGGAACGCGAGGTCAGCATAGAATACTCGTAAACCTTAATCATCCTCAGATACAACATACAGTGAGACTGCGACAGAAAATGGTAGAAATTTAAAAGTGGCAACATCGTGGTGTCGTCCCGTTTTATTACATATATTGATTTGAAAGAGACGACCTTTGACTTATTAAAAGACCCAAAGCAGAACAAAAACGTCAAAAAATGTGGGTCAGAATGACATTAGCGAACAATTTTGATAAATGATCAACAATATTAATGATAAATGTTTCGCACGAAAAAGAGCTGACTGACTTAAGCATTAAGTCTCAAATTCATACATAGGACTATCAACACTGTTAAAACTTTATGGGCTGTTGGCACTTAACGAAACGTCATGTTTCAAACAAGAATGAAAAAGTGCTGCAACTGGAGCACTTTTATGGATGGCGTTTTTTTCGGCTGATTGGGTATCCAGTTCTTTTATTCTATATCCATGGTCACTACGATGTTGCCACTTAATTTCTACCTTTTTCTGTCGAGCTGTATCTACTTACATACGTAAGCAGTAATGTTTCTTGAAGCTATAATAAGTTCTGTGTAAGGTAGAGAAATTTTCCAAATTCGACTCCTCCGGATCCACCGAAATCAAATTCCGGTGACCGGTGTGCCTTTTTTTAATGGATATTAGAATTATTTGAATACTGTAAAATAAAAAATGAATAAATTTTAGGCGTACGGTGTGACTGAACCCGGCGCGGGTTCCGATGTGGCCGGCATCAAGACCAAGGCCGAGAAGAAAGGAGACGAATGGATCCTGAACGGACAGAAGATGTGGATCACCAATGGTGGCGTCGCCAACTGGTAGGGGTTTTAATTTTTTTCCTCTTATTCCATCGAGTTGAATAACTCAATTGACAACATTTAATTTTTTTGGTTGGTCTATTTTTTTATGCGGACAAATAGCCACTAAAAATCTTAATACAAGTGTATTTCTAATTTTGAAATTTTACCAAAAAAAATACAAAATCTTGCCTGTTTTTATTGCGAGCCGGGGCATTAAATTGCTAGTTGTTTATGGAACTAAAAAAAGGATTACGACTCACGGCTTAAATGGTACCCTGTATAGTCTGTTTCAAAATAAAATCGGTTCGTGTGAACAAAAGATTGTACAGTTCGACCCAGAATTATTTTCCATAAAACTAATTTGACTCACTCTCTTGTACGTGCGTTTAAAAACCCAAACCAAACATAATAATATTGATTAATTGCTATTTTAATACTAACTAACTTTAAGTACTTTAAGTACTTATTTACATAATTTTTAATTATACAATAATAAGGGAGTAAGTTTTTGTGGAATCTCATCTGTTTTGTATTGTAATTCTGAATGGAATTTAATTAAACTGATATTGGTAAAGGTACTTCGTGCTGGCTCGTACCAATCCGGACCCGAAGTGCCCGGCCAGCAAGGCGTTCACCGGCTTCATCGTCGAGAGGGACTGGCCCGGAGTCACCCCCGGTCGTAAGGTACGATATTAAACTACTAAATATCGCGCAACCGTTTTAAGTAGAAATTTGCACTTGCAAAAACTTAAAAAGAGTTCTCTAGAATCCGCACTTTATATGATGGCATGTATGGTAATTGCAGGAACAAAACATGGGCCAGCGCGCGTCGGACACGCGTGGCATCACGTTTGAGGACGTGCGCATACCCAAGGAGAACGTGCTCATCGGTGAGGGCGCCGGCTTCAAGATCGCCATGGGCGCCTTCGACAAGACCCGTCCTCCGGTGAGTATATGTTATAGCAGGCCTATGGGACGCGCGAACGCGAATCGATAGTCTTGTAAAAAAAGAATGTTTACAATAAAATACTTAGAGTAATATCGTGTAAATTATAAAATACATACGAAATAAATTGTAGACTCTTCCTTTATACGAATTCGTAATTGAATAATATTAAATAAATACACTTTATGATTACAGTCAAGTACACAGTTATAGTCGCACATTGCCGCAATTGCAATAAAATACAGCGTGGGTATTTGATACGATAAAATTCAGCACACAATGTATTGCATCCACATAAATTAACGTAGCTATCTAAACGTCATACGAGTATCATGTCAGTGTCATTTATCATGTCAAACAATTTGCCGCCCTGTCGCACCTTTGAAAAACCATTACACCTAATTAATAACATAATTTAACGAAATTATTATCCCATACGATTCATATGAACAGATACTATAGCTGGATTAATTATTTGCCCGTATCAAATACCCACGCTGTATATATCAAGTCGCAAGGTGCGATTTTAACTTGTGGGCAGGGATCGGATATCGGTATTTTCTCCATGCAAAAAGAACAGGATTATTTCGTTCTTTGGCTTATTAATCCATTGTTAATGGGGTAATCTAATACGACGCTGTCACCTCAATAACAGATTGCGACGAGCATAAAATATTGGACTATTTTGAGATTTAAAAAAATCCCTGCTTTTGGGTAACGCGAAAATTCCAAGGCATTTTTCATTATATGTAATGCTTTATTTTTATTCTAGGTCTGAGATATTTTACAGAAGTAAGCCTTGTTGAAATATAATCTTATGCCCACTGCTTACATACGTTATTTGAAAAACAAGAATCTATTCTCAACATTAGGGACTGAGGTAGTTTGTTGGTAAAATTAAAATGTAATTGAAATATATGTAGTTATAGAATGCATCAGTCCCTAACGGCTATTCAGTATTGAAGGTTCTTTGTTATTTGCATGACAGTATCCCCGTAGAACTAGAAACATTCATTTTGAAATAGTTCCAGATACGTTTTATGATCACGCTTATTTGTAGAAATCTTCGTATTAATATACTTATGCATTACAATCGTTTAACTAAACTCAAACCGCATTAATTCAATTCAATTCAATTCATTTATTGCATAGAAATCATGTGGTACAAAATAGGTGTTACATTAGGGTTGTTTCACACATGAACCCCGTTGGGGCACAGCAAGTATTTCTTAAAAATAAACCTATAACTAGGAAGTACAGGCGCATGCATCTAATTAAGTTTATAACATTTTGTTTCTTACATATATTCTAGAGATAAGATTTAAAGCATTTATTAATTTATAATTCTATAGATATCCTATTAATTTATACATTCATACTATTATATTTAATTATCTATTATTATTAATAATAATAATAATTATTAGAAAATATATATTAATTGGGAGAGACATAATAATTCATAATTTTATAAGATATATGTAGATATATTATCTCTTCTAAGCAAATTAACTGTCAGACTTTAAAGTGTTATTTTAAACGTCAAACCTCTATGGAATGATGTCATTTAACACTTCGCAGTTTGTGCTATCAAAATCTAGGTTTAGCATAGACTGACTCGCCAAATATATGTCGTGACGTTTCGGTCGCATCTGCCTTTCTGCTATTTTTTCTTTTTAGCTGGTGTTTTCTGCAGACGACTGTCGCCATGGCTACGGCCCTTAATTTCACTTGCTAGTTAGTACATACATACCCATAGTAGATAAGTCGATTATTACACAATAATAATTATTACAATTTGAGACTGATTGTCACGGCAGGCGTCCGCTTGTCTCCTCCCATAACCCAATATCCAGACCATCCAAAATTCACATCAATAGCCCAATGACCTTAGATCCATCGCAGCTAATGTGCCGCACTTCAATAGTCTTTGCACCTGGCGGGGACCATCTCCGGGTGTATCATATTGTGCGCTCGGAGATGGCATCCGCCACGTGTATTCCTTGCCTTTAGATTAAAGTGTCTTAAAAGGCCTCTGCGCTGTTGGCTTCGGCCCCACACACGCCTTTCAAAGGTCCGGCAACACATGGTCCCGAGATATGCCAAAGACATAAAAAATTATCATCAAAATTTCAGGTAGCCTCAGGCGCTACTGGACTCGCTAACCGCGCGCTGTACGAGGCCACGAAGTACGCACTGGAGCGCAAGACGTTCGGGGTGCCCATCGCCAGGCACCAGGCCGTGGCGTTCATGCTGGCCGACATGGCCATGGGCGTAGAGACCTCCCGCTTGGCGTGGCAGAGGGCAGCTTGGCTCGTCGACCATGGTAAGGGCTATAGATATATCGCAGACTAACCACACGATGCTACTAAGCATAAGCACGCGCTGGATCGGAAGAAGTACGCTGTTATAAGTGTTATAACTATTATTTATCTAAAACACAAATTTGACATGCATAACGATTGGAAAAGTATACTGAGTCAATTAAAGTAGCCCGTGTGGGCTCGTTCAAAAAACATATGATAGATTATTTCGCGAAAAAATCACGAACGATCAAAATCAGGCCAAAAAAGTACCAAAAAAGATCACCATGCGGGAGGAGTGGTAAAAAATCGGCCAAATATGATCACATGATTTCTGCCCTGAGCCCTGTCCCACACGTCAATATAATCTATATGACATTGACACCTCACTTATGTCAACACTGGATTACGATTGGGGCAATTAATTTTCGACAGACGACAGTTTAGTATAAAATAACAATTTTTTCTGCCCTCCGGCCGGTAAGCAGCTGATTGTAGGCCGCTGCGATAAACATATTCGCAGCTTGCCGACTGCGTCGAGCAGAAGAATAGTTTACAGAGCCCATAATAGTATACACTTTCCGACGCAGTTACAGACCTTGGCCAGTATATAAGAAAGCCTCAGATCACATGTTTGTCAACCTCAGCGTTTCTTCCGACGACAATAGCGTAGATGACAAAAAAAAACTAATTAGTCCGTCTGTTAGATTATTAAAAAATATTCGACACTTATTTTTTCTTTTGTTCGTCAAATGAAAAACGACGGAAATAGAGCGCTTTAAAGTTTTGCTTGACGTCACAATTGAGTACGATTCATACTCTAAGGTGACGTCACCAGCCCCCACCACGGAACTATGACGCTCTTCATATTCGTCAATTCTAGTTATCTTGAAAAAGGAAAAAATACGTGTCTAATAATTTTTGATAATCTTTCTGACGGACTAATTAGAATAATAGTTTTTTCAGTCCTCCGGCCGGTAAGCGCCACTTTACGCAAAACTAAATTGCCGCCTGCCGGCTCCGTCGGGCAGAAAAATAGTATACAAACCTCGGCCGTTAAATGGGAAAGCCTCGGATCACATGTTAGTCGACCTCGGCTTCGCCTCGGCCGACAATTACATGAAATCCGAGACATCTCCCACTTAAACGGCCTTGGTATGTAATCTACTAATTCAACCTAGTCATCATCCCTATTGCGCACACGAGATCTGAGACATTTCTTACTTTACAGGCCTCGGTACGTAATCTACTGAACTCACCAAAACCTCTGTCCCCAGGTTTCAGGAACACCGTAATCGCCTCCGTCGCCAAATGCCACGCGTCCGAAGTCGCCAACAAAAACGCGACCGACGCCGTCCAGATCTTCGGCGGCAACGGCTTCAACACCGAGTACCCAGTCGAGAAGCTCATGCGCGACGCCAAGATCTACCAGATCTACGAAGGCACCTCCCAGATCCAAAGGCTCATCATTTCCAGGGAAATCCTGTCCGCCGCTAAGGACCAAGCCTAATCTTGAGATACCCTTTATTTTGTTACTAGAGTTTTACGTTCCCTTTATAGCGATGGTTAGAGTAAGGTATAAAGTGTATCTATATTAAATGGACTGTAATTATGTTTATAATGAGCGCTGAATATTGTATAATAACGGTTTCTGTGAAAGTAAAATTTTATATAAAATGTTATAACTGAAGTATCTTTATTTTTATTTTTTCCGTGGCGTCTCGACTATGCTACAGAAAACTCGAAAGCAGGCCTATGTAACTCCGTACAAAATCAGATCGATTATAAATTGAAAGAGATCTTCAATACAATAGAAAAAGAGACCACAGCCCCCAGTGCCCATGCCCAGCACGCCTACCAGAAACATCGGAAATTGGCATTGGCGGAAAAACCTCTTTGTCACTAATACATACGGACGGACATAAAATCCGCAATCGTTCGATTTTCGTGGTATTAGCACAGGGCTGGAGTCGAACCAACGGCCTCCTGCTTTCGCGGCAGACGCAAAGCCGCGTAGTCAAAGAGTATAATAATATATATTAGAGAAAGAGAGCCATCTCGCGAGCAAACCTGGATACACCTTGACACAAGCGTCCCAAGCATTTAATGGGTGTATTAACTTTAACGTATGTCACAGAATAAATAATAGTCGTATGTGTGCGTGCACACATGTATGCAGTAATAACTACACCTACTTGTCGTTTGTGTACTGTTAACTGCAATGAGATGCATCCATTTTTCACCTTTCCACGAGGTCAGCATGGCAATAAGGTTTAAAACATCGATACTTACATTCCATTGAAGTTGACAGTAGATTCAACGAAAAAACCTAAAAATGTTGAAAAGACAATTATATATAATGATATAATAACGGTTCTTAAATTAAATTCAAGGGTAATTATATATAATTATCTTATTTTATTAATGTAAAAGACTTAAAAGGTACCTATGACATTTATTTACTTAGGTAACAAATTACTTATAATATTTGTTTATACATACATATATTAACCACACAAGAGCTTGAACACCGAAGTTACAACAATAAACTTATTACAATCTTATTTATTTAGGTTCAGATAGTAAAACTTGGACTAATAACACTAATACCGCCATATTAATTTAAGCGATGGCTGGCCACTTTCTGGTCTGGCTCTGGAGTGAAGTGATGGTAACAAATCCTTTTATTATTATATATTTCAATGGGTCACTCGCCTTCAGTATACCTCCAACTCTTTAAGTCTAGTATGAAATAATAGCTTATCATTCAGTGATAATCATAATCATAATCATAATCATTTATTTGCAACCATGGTATTACATAAGTTCTTAAAATAAAATAAGTACAGTCATGGACCCTACTAGGGCGTAGCAACTTACCGATGTAGGTAAATAATATATACATTTTTCACTAAAATAGGTACATTATTCATATCTGTAATATATATCTTACTCATACAATAACACTTGTTATATAAATCACCAGTTTGTTTTTTGTGGTGGTGTGGTGGGGTGGCACTTAAGTATATTTAATTGTCCATAAATTCCAGTAGAGTGTAGGGGCATTCAGCTAGAAGGTACGTTTTAAGTTTATTTACAAAATTTGCATATTTAATTTCATTTTTTATGTGCTGAGGGATGTGGTTATATACTCTAATGGACATTGAGTAGGGGCCTTTGTTAAACATATGGAGGTTAGCGGGAACTGCTTGCACTAATTTATTGCGATTACGTAAGTTGTGTAATTGTAGCTTAGAGTTTTTGGGGTTGACAAATAAGTTCTCATGTTTCCGGACAAACTTGCAAGCTTCTAGTATGTACAAAGATGTAAGGGTGAGTATATTTAATTTTCTGAAGTGTGGTCTACAACTCTCTTCGTCTGTAATGTTAATGAGGACTCGTATGCATCTTTTTTGCAGTAAAAATAGGTCATTTATATTAACACTGTTACCCCATAAGATAATACCATATTGGAGCCAAGACTGGGCAAAGGCGTGGTAAGCACAAACCGCGGTTTTTAAATTAGTATTTATTAATATTTGTCTAAGGGCATAAGCGAATCTCGACAGTTTAACTGATATTTTATCTATATGAGATTTCCAGTTCAGGTTTTCATCAATGTTCAAGCCGAGTAGTGAGCAGGTACTGGTTAGTTCTAAGTTATTAGTTTGGTATGAGTAAGTAATTTCTAATGCTGATCTTTGATGAGGTCTGAATTGAATTAAGTTTGTTTTCTGTAGATTAATATTCAAGTTGTGATCTTCAAGCCAGGGTAAGATTGTATCAAATATGGCGTCCAAGGTTTTCGTGGCTTCAGTGGTATTTGCGCTAGGAAATACGATTGAAATGTCGTCAGCATAGAGGTACGATTTAATATTAATAGTTTTAAGTAATTTTGGAAGGTCGTTAATATATATTATAAATAAAATACACCCCAATACGCTGCCTTGTGGTATTGACACAGTCGTATTTATTGCGGATGATCGGGCTTTATTTAAAGTTCTAGTATTGTCATTGTAATAGTCTATTTCTACTATTTGTTGGCGGTTATTTAGGAACGATTTAAACCAATCATATGCAGTACCACGAATACCAATTCCGTATAATTTATGTAAGAGAATATCATGTCGGACTCTATCGTATGCTTTGCTCATGTCCAGGAGCAACCCAAACGCGTGTTTCCTATTATCTATCAGTTTTAAAACTTCTTGCACCACTTTGTACACTGTTAGTGTTGTAGATCTTTGTTTTCTAAATCCGTACTGTCGTTCATCGAAAACGTTATATTTGTTACAAAAGGACGTAACACGATTCGCCATAATAGATTCGAAAATTTTAGAAAAGGTGTTGAGCATAGCAATAGGACGGTAGTTGTGAGTGTCTGAAACGCCTCCTTTTTTGTATATTGGTTTTATAAGTGAGATTTTTAAACTTTCTGGAAATATTCCAGATGAAAAGGACTGGTTTATGAGGTCTGTAAGAGGATTAGTTAGTTCAGAGGCGCATGCTTTGACTAGTGACGGGGGTATCTCATCAATTCCATAACTAGTTTTATTTTTTAGCAGCTGAATACATGTAAACGTTTCGGAGGGTTGCACAGGCGATAAGAAGAAAGTGTTGCTAGTTGGGTTAACGACAGGGCGGCCGCGTGGCAAATTATTAGCGGGGTTCGAGCCTACGGAGGCAAAATAGGTATTGAAACTGTTTGTTACCAGATTTGGGTCGTTTGTTGTACTGCCATTTACGTGTAAGGACATGTTTTCTGTTTTATTTGACTTTTTTTTATTGGTTTGTTCAGCTACGATTTGCCAGACTGTTTTTACTTTGTTATTAGACTTGTTTATTTTGTTAATATTATTTAATTTTTTTGAGATATATACGGATCGTTTTAGAATTTTATCATATACTTTAAAATGCTCTTTTAGTACGGGATCGTTTGTTTGAGTTAGTAGTATTTTTAGGTGGCGTTTATGTTCAGATGAAATTTTTATTCCACGGGTTAACCATTGTCGTTTTGGTTTGGGTTTCGGTTTAAACTGTTTTTTTGGGATGCATCTGTCAAGTATGTTTTTAACCTCAGTATGAAATCGGTCAAAATTCTCATTTATTGTATTTTGGGGATTAATTATTGACGTGAAATCTGTATTTTGTAATTCTATTTTGAATTTCTTTATGTTATTTTCTGTATAAAAGCGAGTCATATAGGAGTATTTACTTCTCTGAGCCTCTATGTTGTCTGATATGTTTTGTGACGTTACTAAAACTCCTCTATGGTCTGAAAAACCAAGCTCAACGACGTCAACCCCCAGGGTATTGATATCGAAATTTGTAAACAAAATATCGAGACACGTTTTTGAATGAGGTGAGATTCTAGTCGGTTCTTTGACATATTGGTGAAAGTTGGCAATTCTAAAAATATTTAATAAGTTTTGTGACAGAGGCGTTGTTTTTAGTACATCGACATTTAGGTCACCTCCAATGATTACCTTTTTTTTACTATACTTTATGTTTACAAGTTGTATCAGCTTATGTAATTGTTCAAAAAATATTTCGGGTTTTCGAGAGTTATTTGGCCAATATACTACAATTAAAATTAAGTTTGTTTTACGAATCTCAATTGCGCATGTTTCAAAGATACATTCTATGGACAATTTACTAATATCTGTTAACTCTGAATAATCTATCGTATCCTTTAAGAATATACACACTCCACCTCCTTCATGGTTTGACCTGCAGTAACAACTGGCTAAATTATAGCCTTCTAGTTTTAACAAATCAAGTTTACTCGTTGTAATCCAAGTTTCACAAATGCAAAAGGCTTCAATGAATGGCTTGTCATCTATAAGTGACTCAATTTGGTGAATTTTGTTTCTAATACTACACATATTTTGATACAATATTGCTGATTGGGGAGGTTTAGGGACGAAAAGTCTTGACAGATGGCACTGATGGTATCGAATGGTCCCTTAATAACGTATATTGCTGTTTCTGTCCTGCTGGGCTTCGGGGTCGTGGTTGCCGTTTTAAGCTGGTTGTAGAAGACGCCTGGTTTTCATTTTCGATATTGGTCTGTGCGTCTAGAAGTGACATTTCCTTCCCATTTACAAATAGCTTATTATTGCGAATTTCTGCCCTTTGTCCGGCCTGTCTTGCTTCTCGTAGTCTATTTCTGAGTATTTTTTTGTTCCTGAGGCTGGCGCGATCTAGGAACTCTGAGACGAAGAGACCTGTGTTTTTGAAAAATATGGCGTTTTCTAGAATGTATTTAGTCGTCCGTTTGCTTAACAGCTCTATAACAATGGGACGTCTAGTGCCTCTACGCCCCATTCGCCAGATTTCTTCGATTTGCCCTGTTAAATCAATGTTGTATATTTCATAGAAAATGTGTAAGACTTCGTTAATCAGCATATCCTCAGATTCCCGATCGTATTCGTTCAAACCATAGAGCACCAGCTTCTTTGCATGTTCAGCTTGGCTCGGTTGTATAAAGCTTACTTGTGAAGGATTTAAACTGTTTCTATAGTTTATCGCTAAGGGCTCGGGATTAGTGCATTTCAACTTGTCTTCCAATAATTGAGTCTGTTGTTTTATTGACACCATTTCTTGTTCAAGAGCAGATATCTTGCCGTTTGCCTCCTCAATTCGTTGTGTGTTTGATTTTGATGTTTTAAGAATGTTACTTGTTTGTGTTTTAGTCGCATCAGCTATTTGCTTTATGTTGTTCAAGTCAGTTTTTAATGTGGAGTATTTTTCGAACAGATCCGAAATATTTGCTTCTATTTTATCGGCCAGGTTGGAAAAACGCTGCTCTTGTTGTTCCAGTTTGAGTGTCATTTGAGAGCGAAAGCTTCGTAATTCTGTAAGTATTATATCGGATAATACTTCATTGTTCTTTTTTATTGTTTGATCAGGGTCGTCCAATAACAAACTGTCGTTAAAGATTTGTAATGTATGCCCTTTTTTCCTTATCGTTACGTTTGACCTATCGGAGTCCGAATCTGAAAGTGCCAGGTGGTCGTTTATTGATGCGTATGAATTCAATTTTCCTCTAATCGGCGTGCTTGTACTTTTTGTCTTTGGTAGATTAGACTGGCACTCTTTGCACTTCCAATTTGCCTTCCTTTCATTTGGCATTAAGTCAAATAACCCCTCAAACACATTGGCGCAGCGAAGATCGTAAGAACGCGCACATATACGGCAAGTGAGGCGATCTCTTTTTGGTAGTTGCATTTGGCAATTTGCACATACTACCGCCATCTGTTGGTTATCGTTAGACATTGTAGAGCTCATTATTGACCTTTAGCGTCTTCTGTTTTTTTAGCTAGTTAGTAGTTTTGCAATGTGTTCATAGATGGCGCAGCTCTTATTTGTGTATTAAAACCCATAGATGGCGCTTAGGTTTGGTTTGCCTGCTCAGTTGGTTAAGCAGTTTTCTTCTTATTTATGTGTCCAATAGATGGCGTTATGTTCTGGTTTGTATGCACGATGGGTAAAGCAGCAGCGGAACGTGTTCTGATTGGGTAGCACTATTGTTTACATCTGTTGCCGGCAATGTTTCAATTTTAACAGATTTATTTGCTTACTTTTTTGTACAATTTGTTTTCACAGCACTTAAACTTGTTTTCCACTTAAGTCATTGTCTTAAATTTCAACTTTGTTGTTTTTCTTTCACTCTCATATTGTTATAACGCGTTTATTTTACACAACCGATAAATTTTGAATGTATGCAGATATAAGTCTAAAAAAACACATAAAACTCGCGTAGATTTTTAAGATAACACTGTCTATTGTTAATTGCACTATTAGGTGTTAGACAAAACAATATTCACACTTAAAAAGTAATTATAAGTATTTTTATTCGTTAAAAATACGCGGCCTCGATGTTTAGGCGACGGCAGCGCCACCTTCCTTTTCTCAAGTTTTTTTGATACCGTATGGTTAATTCTGCTCACTTCTTATGAATCACCTATATTTATTTTAAATAACCAATTACAAACAGATGTGTGATGGGGACAGTTTTGTATAAATACAGATATAATTTCATTGAGACAATTATTTAACGACAGAAGATCTACCACGTACCACTTCTTTCGTTCGTTCGTTCGAATATTTGTTTCTATATTGCCCCTGCGTATCAAAGTATTTTACCGCTAAACACTGAAAATATAATGTTACAGTATGTCATAGGCTACCACTGTGGCTACCACTTATATCACTGCGGTGTAGCAAAATGTATGGAGTTGTATGCAGACGCTTTTATTCTTATCGCGATCGTTACGCATACAAAAAGTGTCGTGACCTGACGACACAAAGTGGAAATCCACGACAAAGTGTGAAATCGACCATTGGCATGAAAATATGGGGGTAAAGAAATTTGTTGTGTAACTTGGTTGTTATATCATTAATAATCTTTATATTTTATATGTGTACTCATTTCCACAATTTCCTTTATAAATAGAGGTGGATTCGATTTGTTGCAAAAAAATTGCAATAGATGGCATCTAAAACTTGGTCAAAAAACCCAATTCCAGCAGTCAGCGCCAGTTATATTTATTACAATATGCCAGTATAATAATAATAACGCGAATAAATATACCATAATACAGCCGTGTCTGTTAAAAACTTCAGATACATCAGAAAACGCTGCACGTACATTAATGTTATTTTATTCTGAATGTGACGCATTTTAATTAAAGCGCCCTCTTTTAGATACCGCTCGATTTTTTTTGAAAACGACCGTGGTGCGCGTAGCACACTAGCGTACACCAGGTGGCGACACTGAAACCGGATACTAGTGACCAAAATAGCATCTTAAAACTATTTTTTGTACTAATTACTTCCTTCAAACTACCTACAGTCTTATGCCAATAAATATGTTATTCTAGAAATATTATTAAAAATGTTTTAACAATTTAAAACATTCGGTATCTGTTTTCCATTCAACTTATAAAGATTGACCTACATTCGGAGCCCTTGTGAAAGGATTGTGCAATAGAAACGATCATTTATTACACAACGCAGCGTATTCATAAGCGAACCCAGTAATTTTGTCTGTATTATATATTTGTTTAAAGTTCCAAGGAATACATTAAACAAATAATATTTTCACGTATATTTATTGCCTTATGCTTGTATTTATGAAAGAAACGGACACTTTTATCTAATACAAAATAACCTAATTTATTAGATCCTTTTTTAGAATCATTTTTTCAAGTAAATAGGTCATGACACACTTTTTCTCAAAATTAGGTTAATTTCCTACTGCCCTTTACCGATTTATTTCAATGTCAGTCATGAGTACGGTAGCTCCATTGAATTGTATCAAGTTATGTCGAATACCAAAGTATAAGTGAAGTGGCCCAGAGACCTACATTTCGTTTATAAGCGATTTTTAAAGATAGAACAGACTATTTTACACTGTGAGTGAAAGAAATAAATTACATAGGTATAATCCGGTGGCCTCGTTGTGTCGTTCTTTTACGATGCACGAAGACGCTCCGAAAATGAGTGTTACGCAGAGTTTGGCCGCCTCCACGAGCCAGCCGAAAAGCGAGCTCGTGACGGAAGTGCCCGTGGAGTACGACATTATGAGCTCCACAGACACTAAACCCGCGGAGCATTTAGGTATAGACATTCAGGTCGCGTATGTGGACCCTTCTACCGGTAAGTACGATTTCATCTTATAAGTATCTATTGAGAAAACAATCTCATTCGTTCGAACCGAATGTAATATTGCCATTTCTATGTATACAATTTCAAAAAAGCAATACTTATCAGGAAAAGTCATCTTTTATGTTATGTATAATCCCAATTAGAATCTGATCATTGTGATCACTAATTCTATAGAAGTACCGAGTGACGCATGTTTTGGGGTTCATGAGGCCTGAGAGAAAATTATTTATATATGACAGTCTTTATTCAAAAGAGACAAGTGTTGTATAATAATACATACATCTACATAATGTTGTATGCAATGTGGTGGCTACCTGCTCGTACGCTCGGCTGCACGATGTGGCAACGTCGCGCCGTATTGTTTTTTCGCGCTATCCTGCCATGGAATTGGCCGACTAGTCGTGTGAAATAGTGTTTAACTAAATTGTATGTCGTAGATAATGGCACGCAGAACGTGTTTCGAGAAGTTTATGAGCGGTCCTAAATAGTCTATAAGAAGTAGTAATGCATCACACTAGTGAGAGCGTCGGGCTCGAGTTGTGATGAGAATGTGACGTCGTTTGTATTCATACAGGCTTGGACGGCAGCGTTTTTGATTTCGTTCGATGTCAGTAGGTTAGCACGATGCGGAGCGCTGCAGTCTGCAGCGCAGCCTGCTGAGCGGCTGCTGTTCTTGCTCTGACGTGAAGTAACCTCCTGGCCTGACGTAAGATCGCAAGAGTGATCCGCGGCAGTGCCATTCAGATCGAACTCGTTTTGATTCGTTCTTGATGATATTACGCAGACTGTCAATGACGCGTTGTTGCAAGTGTTCACAAGTATTTATGGAAGTAGGGCGAACGCTGATTCTGTTTGGATCTCGACAAGTGGGCTTTAGTATCAGAATCTGTACTGGTTAATCTGATTGATAAAATTGTTTTTTTCCGTTTTTCGTTTCCTAATACTGGGTTAAGTACCTACCTACGCAACGATATATTTATACTGAGGTCAACCGCGCTTATCATTCTTTTTGTCATGGTTTAGATTAGGTACCGCAAATCACTATGTGAGATACACGAGGACATTCATTACTCAGACACGAGACAGATTCTTAACACTCAGATAGACCTAGAACCTTATTACCAAGAAATAAAGAGTATTATTTATTTTTTTATTTTAGGGTTATCAACAGTTATTACATTGATACTTTGAAAATTACATACGTGAGTTATTCTTATGCTAAATGTATAACTAATTACTGATAAACACAGCATGCAAGAAAGAACAAACAATTTTCCGCGATATATGAATCTATATATATGTTATCTTAAACTAACTTAAATTAAATATGTATATAATTTAAGGTTCCAAATTACGGGCATTAATGTATAAATAAAGTTCTGAGTTTGGCCATTGAGTCGAAATGTATATCAAATGCATCACTAAAGCTGTTTAGTAATTTGCTCATGCGTGGTATGGGAGAGGAAGATCCTAGAACGGTTCTACGCAAAGGACAGGAAAGTGGCTTAGCGGCAAGACGTGGTACTCTACGAGGTACAGAAATACGGAAACTATTAAGAAGTAGTGGACAGTCGATTTTATTTCTGAATAATTTAAATAAAAATTGAAGGTCGAGGAGATTTCTGCGATTCTCAAGTGACATCATTTTAAAGTATTTAAGGCGGTCCACATAAGAAAACGACCTTCTCGCAAGACCCACGGAGCGTGCTAAGTGCCATAAAAATCTTTTTTGGACTCTTTCTATACGAAGACAGTGACTGGCAAAATGTGGATGCCATACAACACTACCGTATTCTATGCGGCTGCGTACAAGGCTGTAATAAAGTGTTTTTTTGGTTTGCCATTTTTTAAAAAGCTTCCCATTTCTCATGATAAACCCTAACATGCGCGAAGCTTTTTTAATTGTAGAGTCTATGTGCGGAATAAAAGTCAATTTTGAAAATATAATCCCCAAATCGCGTACAGAATTAACTTTCGGCAGGTTATTGTTTACAATATGGTACGATGAAGGTATGGTGTTTATTTTGCGTGTGATGGTGATAAAGGAACATTTATCTATGTTAAGGGACATCAGATTCTCAATGCACCAAGTATTAAGCCTGTCGAGATCACTTTGAAGAAGGGATACATCACTAGGCGAAGATATGTTTCTTGCGAATTTAAGGTCATCGGCGTATAAGAAAGGAGTGGAATGATGAAGTTGTTCAGGTAGATCATTTATAAATATATTGAATAGGATTGGACCCAGATGCGAGCCCTGCGGTACGCCGGATGGAGTACAATAGGAGTCAGACATGAAACCATTAACGACGACATAAAACGATCTATCAGAAAGGTACGATGCAATCCAATTCAGCAGTGGGTTAGAGACACCGTACGAGGAAAGTTTCTGTATAAGGATACTGTGAGATACTCGGTCAAAGGCTTTACTGAAGTCCGTGTAAATAATGTCTACCTGTTTTTTACAGTCAACCGCCTCTGTAACATATTCTGTGAAGGAAACAAGATTAGAGGAGGTCGAGCGCGCAGAGAAAAAGCCGTGTTGATGTGCGGTTAGGTTATGTACTGCTTAAAGTGACACTGGATAAAGGGACAGATAAGGGATTCGAAGATCTTGGCAAAACTGCTAAGTATAGAGATTGGTCTATAATTTTTTACCGAGCTGGCATCATCGGCTTTATGCACCGGGACAACTTTAGCTTTTTTCCAGATATCGGGAAAAGTCCCTGTTAAAAGCGATTGATTAAATATTAAGGATAGCGGGTATGTTAACGTTTTCGCGCAATTGCAGATAAAGTATGGTGAGAGACCTTCAGCTCCTGCGCCTTTGGTAGGATCGAGGTATTTTAGTTTTTTATAGATTGAGTCATAATCCAACGATAAAACAGATATACTTTCGGAGGAGCGAGCTACGAAGAGCCTGTCATTGAGAAGTATTGGCCGAAGATATTACATATGACAGATCCTTCCGAACTTTCAACAACTCCATTAGTCATGGTCGATGGGAAAGGACTCGAGCCTCCTCTCTTTGCTTTTATGAACGACCAGAAAATTTTAGGGTTACTAGAAATGTTACATTCAATATGGAAAATGTACAAACCAAATTCCGCAGTAGATTTTAAAAAATCTATGTCTTTCCCTTTTCTCGGAGTTGCAATGTCAATACAAGTGTAAGTAAGCAAAATACAGTATGACTCTCTTTGCCTATGCACGAATAAGAACAGATCCTAGCCAAACTATAAAATGTATGAGTAGGTAATATAGGTATAGCCGGTATAGGTGACCTATACACATTTTACTAAGTGCTTTATCTTTTTTTTTCAGCTGACTGAAGCTGCAAAAGTATTTTTTATAAAAAATTCCATGTAAAGTGGACTTTTACAAATTAGGTCGTTACCGGGAATTTATTGTTTATAGGTTGTCAATAAAAACTTGAAAAGTTACAGAAATTGCAGTCTCAATTTCGCGACAGAAAAGTTGCATGCATACCATTATTTGTCGAGCTCCAAACTTTTTAAATAGTTGAAACTGTCGTATAAAATGAAGGCATTAGCCCTAAACAGCCAAAACAGAAGGTCGGTGGTTATTATTATAATGTTGGTACATACATACAGTCACGTCTATGAATATCTATACACTTCAGAACTTATTACAAGGGATGAAGGTGCAAAATCGAATACAGATGTATATATAACTATGAAGCCGACCGTACAGCGACATTTTAGTTATCTTGAATAGCGTAGAAAAAAAAAGTTTAATTTATTTATTTAAAAAAAATACGGGCGGCATGTCAGAACTCCCGCCGCAACTACCGAAAGTATGAAATTGAAGGTTTTTCGATTTGATCAGTTTTTGGTTATTTTGCACCATTTTTGAGGAAATCACTATGCCTACTTGAATCGTCTCGAAAGGCATTTGCAAGCTTCATATTAATAATTGTAAAAGATTTAATTTCAAAATATATACAATAATAATTCGTTTTCTAAAATATTTTGCGCTGAGCTCTTTGTAGTTCTAAGTTGAATTTAGAAGTTTTAACTTTTTATCGTCAGAAGGTCTCAAACATCCAGGATTTATTAGTCCTACTTTGTTCTATTGGAGATATTAGAAAAATAGTAATATTTTCGATTTGGATTTTTTAATGTGAATTCTCCTTAGAATCGCGAGCTCTTTCGATCATAATACGTAAAAAAACTGTCCCAAAGTTTTTTTTTCAATTCCGTTACCATTTTTTCATAGACTTTGTATGACGGTAACGTAACGGGATGGAAATTTGTACAATGTATGGATATTTTGGGACATTTTTTTTTCTCCAGTTAGAATCGATAAGAGCTTGCGATTCTGAGTAGAAATACCATAAAAAATTTCCGTGTTAAAAAAAGTGGAGGGACAACATTGAAAAAAACGGCCAATTTATATCTTGGCACGCAACTTCTGTCAGTAAAGAAATCAGTAACATTAATAACAATAGGCGTTAAGGTTCGACTGCTCATAGATAATTACATATGGTTAATTTGTATGGTTCCCAAAAATGTTTGCGAGCCATTAGAAAAATGACGTCAAATTAAAAAAAAAATATACGTAGTACATTCCCAATTTTACAGGGTTAGCTGGGAATAATTGCATGTTTTTGAAAATGAAACTAAATAAAACTAAGTCCTAATTTTTTGTAACAACCCATCAGGCTAAAAGTACCCATAATAGCAAACACAACTGCTGTTGTTAGAAATAACCAGCTGTAAATATTTATTTGTTAACCACATCTTACAACGTTTCAACTTGACGCCACTGCGCTGTTAGCGAAACAATGGATAATGATGATGATGTATAAATTAAGTAAGTATATAGTTAATGAACCTCAATAATGTAAGTTTCAATTTGGAGGACTCGTCAAAAAGCAAGTCGCAGTACAGTAACGTCTATAAATATCTATACACTTCGGAACTCATAACAGGGGGAGAAGAGTTCAGAATTGAATACAGGTGCATATATATTTATGAAGCCGACCGTACGACATTTATAAGTTTCTTAAACAGTATACTGTGCATGTAGAATAGGAAGAAATGGTGAGCTAACATGCGGACATTGCGGACGGTCTCCTTAGCAAGCAGAAGCACGCGATGGTTGGATGGTTTGGAACAAACGAGCTAAAATACCTAGAAAGCAATTCAGAGCACTCCGATTCGCCCTCTAGAACCTTACATGTAGTATTAAACCATAATTACGCCTAACCTCAAAAATTATCATATTTAGTACTATGTACTACTAGTACCAAAGTATGTACTAACCTTGCCTTCGTTTTAGGTTTCTATGTTTGAACAAGATATATAATTGATTTTTCCAGTAATTTACATCATATATGACATAGATATAAAGGAAAAAAATGCAACTAAAACATTACAAAAACACAAGTTGCACGTGGATATGAAGTCACGTGTCCAGGCAATGTAAGGAGCTGGCTCAGCTGTGATGCGGCAAGACACATCGCTGGATTTATGGCAGTAGGTTACCTTACATAAAAATAGTATTGCAACTCTTTATATGTACAATCAAGTGTAAAAATATGGGTGGACACATCGTACTCAAAAATATGTCCCATTTTTTTAACATAATGATGACTCCACGGATTCTAGAACCACGGCGCGCATCCAAATGTCCCAAGTCTAGTTGTTACACTTAGTACTTACTAGAAATACAAAATAAAAAAGAAATAAACTGATTTGCTAGTTATGAATATGGACAAAGCAAGTTCAACTTCAATGTATAATTAATGGATTTAATTTTGTTGTTTCTGTTTTTCACGTCAATGTTGTAAAATGAATTGACCGAAAGTAATGTCACTTGTCACTGTCAGTGATAGTGTGAGTGCCGTTCTTATACAGGAGCCTCCTAATATTTTGTAAATATGTAAGTACCTAAGACAATGTCGTTATTCAAGAAGAAATAAATTATATTATTGTGCACCAAGTATCATGGTAATCCTTTTAGTAATTATTATTAAAGTCCTTTGTAAATGAAATGTATTTGTTATTGTTACTTATTTTTAATGTCAAGAATCGAAAAGTCAAGGCTTGATCGAATTGTAAAAAGTAACAAAAAACAGCAAACGTAGGAGTCCGTCGTGAACAGAGTTTTTCATTTATTTATATCTTGTTTTCACACTGACGCCGCAATGTACTCGTACTTACTGCGAAATATTCGAAAATCTTACGAAATTTTGCGTTTCACGGCATCGTCATTGTGCATGAAACATAATTATACATTTTAGTCATGAGCTCCTTATCTTAGATATATTTAGGGATCGTTGGCGTGGTAGGCACGGCAGTATACTTTAGGTGTTCTTGGCGTGCAAAGATTTTCGTTTTTGGGGTCACTTTTTCCTTTAGGCGGAGTAGGTCACTTTCAAAAAGTCACTTTTAAGATAGGTCATGTTCTGACGATGCCACTTTCTGAGTACGTCACTTTCTTTAAAAACCACTTTCTGAGTTCGTCACTTTCGAAGTTGTCACATTCTGACTTAGTAACTTTTTGCATTTTGCGGCTGTTAAGTTAACATATGCATTGGCGCAAGTCGACCCCTAAGAAATTATTGATACAGGACAGGTATTGGATCGATTGGAGGATCTACGGAGGCCGAATATATCACGAATATAGGACAATATTTCCTAGAATTATAATCAATATTTAAAACGGGATAATTACCATGTTATGTTTGTTTTATTGAGCACCCGATATTTCGACACTGTTGCAAGCGCCATGTTCACGGAGTAACTCAATAAAACAAACACACATGGTAATTATCCATGTTAGCTTAAAATTTCCTTGAATATTTGAAAATAGAGCCTCTATTATTTCCGGCGTCGGAAGGATCCAACTAACGAGATAGATGCAAAGCCGAGTCAGACAATTCCTATCTCAGCTGAGCCGAGGCACCTATATTGTAGATTATGAAACAAATTGAATGAATAAATATAATAAAATACTTACATTGCAGACACCATTTGGTTACTCAACTGGTTTTGCCGTGTTTAGGATCTCTTTATCTTTATCGTATGATATGGTGGCTGACACGTTTGAATAAGTACAAGTTGGTACAACCTATGTGAGCCGGGGAGTGACGCATGTCACATGGCACGGCACGATAGATGATAAAAGCGTAGGTACCTAATTATTCTATCCTCAAAAGCTATGTGAATTATATCAGTCAAAACAGAACACTTATTTAAACTTTCACGATTTTCACACATTATAAATTTACTAAAACGGGGCTTAATTGTGTACAGATTTTGAAAACAAACCTCCGACGTTTCAAGGGCGACATTGTCCCCGTGGTCCCGGAGAAAGACTGGCTGAGGTTGACATCAACATCTTCTAGCTGCGCGGGTTTTACGAACTACCCACTGCACATTGCACGTAGAACCGATGGCCGTTGGGGCGGAAAGGTTCTCGAGTGGCGACCGCGTACCGGAAGGCGCAGCGTGGGTAGGCCCCCCGCAAGGTGGACTGATGACCTGGTGAAGGTCGCAGGAGTCCGCTGGATGCGGGTGGCGCAGGACCGGTCATTGTGGAAATCTTTGGGGGAGGCCTATGTCCAGCAGTGGACGTCTTGCGGCTGAAATGATGATGATGATGATGATGAATGGCGTCCCGTACTTTCCTACTATAGAAACGACGATCCGTTGAAAGAATTTTAGGGTTATGCAACTCAATCCAGTGGTTTGCTCCAGACTCTAACAAATGTTCGGCAACCGCAGACTTGTTTACCTGGCGATATTTGACAGCTGCGATATGTTCCTTCACTCTTTCCGCCATGGTACGCTTCGTTTGGCCGATGTAGGAACTACCACAACTGCAATCAATCTTATAAACACCAGGTGAGGAGGTTTGTTTTCAAAATCTGTACACGATTAAGCCCCGTTGTAGTAAATTTATAGTCAAAACAGAACTTAAGGGGTTGATAACGCCCAATTAGAGAACAAATCCTAGCCAAGTTAGCATATTTTATTTATTTATTTAACCCTCTTTTTAAACTGACTTTATTTATGTTATACGACTGTCTTTGAGTCATCGAGTCATGTGTAGCAAATTTCAACCAGTGATCCTCGATGTTTAGTGGCGTTTAACTATAGATTGACGTCTGAAATATGCGTTTAGCAAGTGTGACGACTTTGCTTAGCTGAATGATTTTTTCTTTGGGCAATTGTAAAGAAAATCTTAAGTTTAACGGACAGTAAATTTAGCTAGTTACTTACTCTTTGGCTAAGCATTTCCGAGTATGTTTGATAAAACAGATATTCCTTTGGAGATTTACTTATGATTCTGCTGGCATAAGTCACGTAAATACTATCAAGTTTTATTTACCCTACACATAGTATACCTAATGTTGAATAACCTGTCCTTTTAAATTTCGTTATGAAGTAACATTATAATTCATTATTGTCTGCCTATATACCACAGCAAAGTGAAAACATAATGTAAACGGGGGCAAGAAGGCTGCATTTCGTGTGTACTTTTTTATTTTAATTGTAATCTTGGATGTGGGGCAAGGTTGGTGCGTTCGAGTAACATTAAAATAGAACAAATAACTTGAGGCACGCACACCCAAGTGTTTGTTGAGCGCTCGAAGCCTTTTAGATTGCAGTTTTTTTTTACCTTAAATTAACTTCGATTTAATGACGCGGGAATAAGTCTTGCCGCGGTAATTATAAACTCTTACTACAATAATTAACTACTATTATAAATTTACTGTCCGTAACAATTCTTGTATGTACTAGGTACCTAGTAATTTAAATTCATAGAAACGTTTTAATAAACTATTACATTAAATTTTAATCTATAATAAACTAAAGATAATAAATACGTTGGTATGTAAATCATATGAAAATAGTCACAGAAATACCAAAAAATAGTAACGTAGTCATTGAATCAAACGACAAAAACAGGAACAGTTCAAGGGAATAATACAATGGAAAAATAATGTAGGTATTTCGAGGAACGACATTAGCAGTCGCTATCAATGGACCTCGGCTCTGACACACTGACCCAGTTTCGTGAGACTTATATCGTCAAGCGTCGCCATTACACGCCAGTCACCAATAACTACCATCCACATATAAATCAGCTAAGGATAACTTCAACGGTCAATTATATCTTTACGCATTCGCAATCATTCGAGTGCTATTCACTTGTTTATTTGTTTTCGAGACGTGCTGATAGTTGAATTTGTATTCTGCTAGAGTAAGTCTAAGAATTTTCTGGCATTCTTAATTTTTGATACCTCTTTTAATTGCCAACATTATTTTATTATTAACACTTCCAACCCGTTCTTATGGAGGCTGAATTTGGAATTCGCCAAATATGCCTTAACACAAACCGTTTCCTAGGCAAACCCTAGAGAAAACAGGTTTCGTAAAAGACAATCTTTCAACACTTGACGCGCCTTGCTTTTGATCTGATCAAAATTATTCCTTTAAATTACAACAGGAAGCCATTAGACTGCGTAGTCTGGTAGCTCGTGGAAAGTTCTGGAGTAGTTGCGGGACTTACCTATATACACAGTGTCTAGAACAACATTTCAACCCTTCAATTTGGAAATAGGTATACAGGAATTATTACATGCGGTTGCAACTGGTGCTAAACCAAAATTAGGCCAAATCACCTCGATGACCTTTCCCGTTTTCAGTTATAGACAGAGATATAGTGATGGCCTGCATCGACACTCGGCGAAAAATGCTTCTGACGACATCCACTGTCCATGTCCAAAGATGTCGGCATAATAAAATATCTATTAGCGATCTAGGGCCTTACAACGATCGCCTAACGCGATTCAGTTTAGGTCCTTAATTGTGCTCAATTGTATGGCAGCGACCCTGTAGTGTTTATGAACCGGGCTTTCAAATCAAAAAATGGAAATAAAGCACACTAGAACGTCTAGAGCTACATTTTCTTAACAACAAGAACAAGGTCGTTTATATAAGACTTTTCTTCAAAAACGACCCTTCTCAAGAAAATGACGAGAGAAGAAATGTTCTTTCTGGACCCTTAAAGGCATGTCCGAGCATACTGTTGAACTATTATGTTTATAATACAAATGGTCCCATGGTAAAAGTTCAAAATCAATACTTAAGTTTGCCGTTTAAATTGATTCGTTTTACTAAAGGGTTGTGCAGGAACCTTGAGCTTCCAATGTCTGGTTAATAAAACTGCACACAAATACCATGCCGTGCCGCAGTTCGACCAACGTGGTATTTATCAAACATAAATTGTTGATTGAAAGTGATTGATACTAATGAACTTCAGCCATTCAGACGTCAGAATAGCTAGTCACTTTCCTCGTAATATTTCTCCGTCTTACAGGCGGTATAATTTTATTTACACATGGTACTACTTATGCGCTAACGAGTTCTTAATGTGTCTTTATCAACAATTCAAAGGGCCATATGTACTGTAAAACGTCGTACGATATATTATGTTAAATAGTGGAGTGGAGTAGACCGTAGGGAGTGTTTTAAATCGACACTAGTGGCGAATTACCTCCTCGCGCGTGTATCGTACGAAGTTTTACAGTAGGTACACATGGCACTTTGAATATTCGTCTCGGACACGTAAGGTGCTCATTATTGCCCTAGGGCGGTAAAGTAACACCATGTGTAGTGTACTGTAAATACATATTAAGATCCTATAGGATTTCAAATTACGTTTCTAAGAGTAGAAACGTTCGTATGTTTTTGGTTAAGGTCAAGATTTCATGATGCATTCAAATCAGGTAGAGGTAGTGTCAAATTACGGGATATTAAAAGCAAACTCAAAACTGCAGACGAGTGCTAATCTGCGGATTTCTTATTTCCCCATCCGTCAAACAAGAAGAGGAGATTAAATGGATATCCCCTACTAGTAGTTCGAATCGCGCCCCAGGACATACAGACGAGATACCGATGACCCCGCATAGTCACCCGACAACAGAATAGGCGAAGAAAAAATCTGGGTGCGAATAAAACCCTATTTTAAGGCGGGCCACATTCTGGTGTTTCAATAAAATGAATTCGGATGACGCCCAGTCGGCGACCTGACACACATCGGTTGGCGTCAACAAGTGCGGCATACTTCGCTGAAATTACCTAATTTACGCGGAGCATTGGAATGTTTGAGGTACGATAAAATGACACGCGAAATGTGGCGTGGTATGATAATATTAGTCGGTTGCTATTCCAAATTTAGATGCATTCCAGTTCCTATTTAAACGAGCCATTGTTCTTTACATCATTTGCCTACATCCTGATAATAATGAAGGTTAAATTTATCTTTAAAGGGTTAAGTACTTAATACGTTAGCTTTTATAAGTTGAAATTGCATTAGGCTGAAAATATTATTTAGCTCAATTGTAGACATAAAACACTACAGTTTGGAGCCTTATTAGAACTACTAATTTGACAGAAGGGAATATCCACATCCTCACCCTATACTTAACAAATTCGCGAAAATTTACATCCGTCAACTCGCACTCCAGAATTACTGTATGGTCCGAATACTTTCAACCTTTGAAAGTCTCAACTACTCTCAAGATACGACCTCTGATATTAAGCGTTCTATATATTTATATGTGTCCCATATATTAATTTACATCTTTAGCAGTAATGGATTAACCAGATACAGATAGATAGAGATCAAGCTTCACAAAGGGTCCTGATATCTTACAGGGCTTTCCAAATGGACTGTCCATATTCACACATTTTTATCGCATACCTGGTTTATACGATACAGAAACGGCAAAGAAAAAATGTTTGGCATAATGTTGTATTTAAACTTAACCGAGTCTATTTCTCAACCTATGAACAACTTTACTGGGACCATATAAAGAATAAGGCTAAAGGTCGGAGAAAAGTTATGTAAATGTGGCAGAACAGAACGAACACTTACAAAAATATTTGAAAACAACTTGCGCAAGGGTGGTCTTTTGTATAAAGTTCCAAAGTTAATGTTCATAGAAATTAAAGTTACGTTGTTTTAAGGTTCCGTGCCTCAAAAGGATAAAACGGCAGGATCGCTTTGTTGTCCGTCCATCTATCTCGACCCTTTATCTCGGGAACGCGTAATGGCAGCAAGTTGAAATTAATACCACATACACAGGTCTGCGGTCCCTTCAGTCCCCTGAAGCTGTGACAAAACCAAAGCTCTACGTCAACGCAATCAAAATATACGGCCGTTTACGTCGCATTTCCCATAAATTTGCAATGGGAATCAAAATGTATAGGTTACTTCCCGTTGACATAGAATAACAAAAAATAGCAAAAAGCAAGAACTTGTAGCACAGGTTCAGGAGAAAATCCGACAACCGTATAATTAGCGCACATTGTGAGTTCCGTGCCACCAGTATTTTTAAGAACCCAAGATCATAAATGGGGGGGGGGGGAGAAGGAAGGGCCGGGCTAGGCCTACGCCATGTTAATTTTCCTTTGAGATGTAGGCAGGTATTTATTACCCTGGTCTAAGACCATCTTTTATTTATTTGGACTTTATACTTGGTATTGTTTTATAGTCGTAACTGCTAACATCACCACCAATATAAGTAAGTATTTCTAGTATGTAGTGAAAGCAACGTATTCGTAACAGGCAAATAGGGATGAAGTAACGTAAATTCAGTAAATCAAACCTCGGGCATTGCCACTGACAGCAATGACGTAAGTACATTGTGTAATAGGCAATAGCTAAGGGGGTATGTATGGGTAATATGATAAGAAATGTAGGTCAGCATAAGATGGAGGATTGTTATGACTCCGGGTTTCAATTTGAATATCTCAGACACAAATATTTACATTTGCACACGGCCACACAGTTCACACTCACAGATCAGAAATAGGCAGGTATGAAACTACGGGTACCTGCATAACAAATTTGTAGGTACCTCACGTTAATAACCCAAACTCGAAAAAGGTTAAAAAAAATTACTACTTTGTTTTGTTTCCAATTGTTCTGAGCCTTCCGTGCACTTTCCATGAATAGATCATTTCTGACCTTTTCGCTAAAAATAGTAATATTAATCACATAGTGTATCCGAGTGTCCTCTATCCCTCCATCTTCTTTTAGGTCTTCCTCTCAGGTACCTATCTATCATGCCAACCCATACCTACTGACCATACGTACAGTCGCAGATGTATCATAGCGGTCAAGGTCCTCATAAATATCAGAACACAACTCCTAACGTCTTCGACAATAGAGCCGTCTTCAGACTTCAGCACGCCTACCTCGAACATCGAAAATTGGCATTGACGGAAAAACCTCTTAGTCACTCTAATATGTAAGTATGACAGAGATGGACATACAAATAAATACGATGTCACATAAATACGATGACGAAGTCGCCGGCTAAACCTAGCAACACTATAAAATACGAATTGAACTACACTTACCCCTCCCGTAGACAAGCTATAGCATGACAATGAAGCTATGCGGGTAAGCCATTGTAGTCGATGGTGGTTACGCAACCCTCCACGTGCCCTCAATAACATGGAACGGCGCACGTGCTCATAAATATCTAAACACGCTATTGTCAAGGCGTTAGAGATATAACACCGACAGAGATACAGTCAACCGATTGGAACCCTAGGCCACTAGAACCATGTCAAAATAACAAGCAGTAGGAGATTTCTTACAATCCGATGTATAGTGTCACTATGACATAGTCTTACAGTGGCCTAGGGTTCCAACTGGTTGACTGTATTTAGAGGCTTCACGCGCTCTCGTAACGTGTTCTTAACCATATTATGAAGTGCCTAGTACTAGATACTAGGCACTTCATAATATGGTTAATCTTACATATTGATATAATTTCTTGCAGGCTCTGCAGTGCCTTAATCCGGCACTGCACTTCCTCAGATTTTTTTGAGTCCGCTCATATCATATGTATTATGTATCTAACTAATCTAATAGCGACTGTGTCTCTTGACATGCGCCCTTGCCACCCCACGGTAACTTGCGCTCAACGGTATAATGCTGAAGTACATTTGCATGCATTGTGTTGCTTGTAGCCATGAGCCCTTTGGCCAACCCACGCTAACCTGAATCGAAATTTTCGGGCTGTAGGTATCTCTTTCGCTCGAATATGTATGTAAGTGCGATAGAGGGGAAGATACAAATTTTTCCTTCGTTACATTTTCGCGGTTGTAGGACTTGTAGGCCTGCAAAGATGGTTGCGAGATCCAGGGTGCGATGTAAACGAATTCCTACGTTGTACTTTTGAACATCGTAAACTCCTAATGTTTGCGTGCGAAATGTCAAAATCAAAGAGTTGCGCGATGGCGCTGCGGCCTAAATTTTTTTCATAAGATGTAATGTAAGGTTTATGGATTAAAAGCGTACGTGGGTAGCTTGGTTTCATCGTAGTTTAGAAGGTACTAAGCCGGTTTTTAGGGTTCCGTAGTCTACTAGGATTAGGGGATTAGGGGATTTTATTTTATAAATTACCCATTAAACACACACACACATTAAATTACGTATAAAATTGAAATTACATAGGTAAGATGATATGATGTGTGAAATTCGGCATAAATATTTTGTTGTTGACTAATATTGAAACAACTATTGGTACAGAGCTGCAGTAAGCTCTATAAAAGGTGTCTAACAGTTTATGATTGTTTATTTTATAAGAATAAAAGGTTTTTTTTTATTTTTACTATAGATTCTTGTCCTGAAACACATGATTCGCCACCTAATAAACCCATTTTTATTTTATTTTAACAGTGTGGATCGATGTCTCTTACTGTATTCATCAATCATACATGAACATGAGATTTTCAATCATCAGAATCATCACCATAGTAATTTAAGAGCCTGGATCCTGTCGGTTTAAACGCTTAACTCTTTCAGTTCGGATAAAACACGACTATACAATGTGGCAAACCAGACAGTAGCAGTAGAAAGAAATATATATATCTGTCCCTCTTTTGGGGGTGGTAGTACATAAGCGAAGGAAAAAGTCAAGATGATTCCCTCTGAATGTGTACGAATTAGTAGAGATCCTAGCTAATATTTTAGTCCAGTATTTAGTTAAATCTTGGAATATAATTTTGCAATCATAGCTATACCTATACTTAATATATACATTGTCTATTATTTCGTAGGTACTCGTAAAAAACAATTTAAAATAGTCGAGATGGCGTCCGGTTTTTGTGTATTCAAAACGACAGCATCGCTATCTGTGTCAAGGTGCGCATCGGCGCTTGCGCAAGCCGTTTTTAATGCTCCGCCCGGTTGCGAGGTAATTAATTCGTTTCGGAGTGTCGTAACATGCTATACTCGGTGTAGTTTTCGTTTCAATTTTGAGATTTTTATGCCAGTATTTTTATTTGTTAGTAATAGGTACTTATATTTAAAAAAAACATTAGTTTTAATTTGTCTACGGTATGTGCCTTGCCACTGATTGAATATGATGGAAACGTTGGGAAACTTCGATCGCCGAGGGCGCATAGCAATAGCTTGTGTAACCTTTAGACCAACAATAAACATTAGTAACTATTTTGGATACTTTCGTTCCTTCATTAAAAGTAGGTGCGCCGTTAATTAGTATTTATACACATCTGCTTTATTATCTGACGAAATAAAATAAAAAAATACATCAGCCACCGCAAAAAAATATTTTTATTCAGGCCACGAGACAAATCGTTATTAATAAAAAGAAACTGAGCAACAATGTACCTTAAGAGCCCGGTGGCCATGCTCTCGATAGCTCTCCTTAGATGGCTCAGCAGCAGACTAGGTCGAGGAGAACCACTACGATGTCAGTGTCACAACGTCATGCTCCGCGGCGCGAATGCACTCGCCGTTTAACATCCATTACTAGTTTTAACTACAACACAATTATGTTTACCATATGTACGCTGTATTGGAACATGTAGGCATGGATGTATGTTAGTTAATGTGTATATGGTACCGGTCATGCTGTGTGGTCACCCGCACTGTTTGCTTGCAGTTAAACGATTATTTAAGGTCAGGTATAAGAGTGTTTTTGAATGCGTTGGGCATCAGCTTTAAGTGTATTTTATATTAACATATAGAATAAATATAGGTACTGAACACAACTAATAATTTTTTTTAAGAACCCTACAACATTGGGATAGAAAATGCTGGAAACATTGAAGATTTTGCCGTAATATTGGATGAGATTCTTTAACTATTTGAAAAAAAATTGTTTTAATCTCCACCAATCATTGCTAAAAAAGTAAAAACCCATCCTAATACGCAAGTTACAAATAAATATCAAACGATAGGTTCAGGAGATACGATCCCACCGAGGCACAAGCAGTCACAGGTACAGTCATCAAACTAGGTTATAACACCCAGAGGGGTTCAGTTAGGGAAAGGGGTCCAGTCCAGGGGTAAACATAATCAAATATGTCGACCGTTAAAAACAAGTATTTGTAAATATAAATGGCTATAAATAGTGGATGCATATTTGAGCCGTTTGGGGTTGAGACTCTGGGGCCCTGCTGGGGAGAAAGCGCCCACAGAGTGTTTAAAGAATGCAGCCGCAGGATAATCGAAGCTACGCGTGTCCAGACTCCAGAGGGCTGGGTGCTATCTAGCACAGCGGATCAGCATTACCATACAACGTGGCAATGCTGCCAGCATTCTGGGCACGCTTCCACTAGGCAGCGATTTGGGGCAATTTTTTTATTTATAGGTAGTTTATTTTTATTTTTAAGTTTAGTTTTTAGTTTTTATTTAAATAGCTATTCCTTCTAGCTAGCATGAATATCACAAAATAACTGAGTATTATCATAATATGATTGAAGTAAGCCCAATCTGTTTAGATTTTCCTAACTACTACTACTCACGCTACTCGTATGCCATTTGAACAAAACAGGTGTATGTTTATACATCGATCCGTACACTAAACTTATCTTTTTGTTACTTAATCCTAAAATAGGTAAGAATTTACAGGTAAATAAATGGTATAATAAATAAGTAATAACACTTTGTTATACACAAACACAGTTAAAAAATATGCCGGCAATATAGGTTCCGGTAATCAGTCTAATCTCCGTAGTGAGTATACGAGTATGTCCGTTGACAAATTTACCATACATTTATTGGCAGATCCGGCGAACGTATGAATGGTAATTAAGAGTAGACCGTAAAATTTAGTTAATTTATAACTTTACAAAGTTAAAGTGTTAAGTAAACGCATTGACTCATTAAAAGATATAGACACAAAGCAGTACAAAAACGTCAAAAAATGTGGGTCAGAATCACATTAGCGAACTTGCATTGATAATGATAGAAACGTTAAATGTTTCGTACGAAAAAGAGCTTACTGAAGTTAGCATTAAGTGTCAAATTCATACGCTTCAAAAGTTTATAGGCTGTTTTTCACTTAACGAAACGTCACGTTCTTAGCAAGATTATATGGAAAAGAGTCGCAACTGCTGCATTTTAAGGCGGTACTTTTTTCTGCTGATTGGGTATCCAGTTCTTTTATCCTATATCTATGAGTAAATGTCATCATTTAAAAGACGTTAGACGTTAAAAATAACAGATGCGCAGTTTCTAATATCAGAATCGATCAATCGATACAAACTTAGCTTGGTCTGACTATCTTTTTCACGCTTTTAATTCATAATTCGCCTATAAATACAATGAAATTACGTACACAAAATGATAATAGCCGACCTTGAAAGTAATGACAGAAAGGAATGGGAGGAGTTTGCACCCCTTGAACTACTAAATACAAGGAGATGACATTGTACTATTTCACTTCTGCCAAAAGAATATGCAAGTATACATTCCTACGTAACCAGAAATCCCTCAAAACTCAGCAGAATATTTTTGTATAGGAAATGTCATGTAAGCGTACTCCCATTTTGACAGCTCTATGTATCCACTACGTTTAAGAGGCCACAGTGGTCAAATTGTTACCATTCAGTCGTCCATATTGATAAGAGTACAAATAGGTACCTGATATTCATTCACATAAAACTTCCAGGTATTCTCTTCAAACTGGTAAACGTGAAAACATAATTTTTAACAAAAGCCTCTAATACTTTTATTTTTATAACATCGGTCCTCTACATGTTTTTGTATTGTCGAAACCCTTGAATTTATAAACATGATTCTTAGTTAAATAGTCGAGTAATAACTGGTTCTTAAATCTGGTAAAAGCTATTATCTTTACAAATTGTAGTTTAGTTGTAAACAGCAATTATCTGATAACGCGGTTTAGTGTGTAGCGCCCGCCTACTATCGCCTTTTCATTTTTCGCATGCTTTTACAATTAGAGCTATCCCGCTCTTTTTTGCTCGAGCATATGGACTGATGGAGACATGAAAAATCCTCGGAAATTCACATTAATTTTGTCAGTGTCATTTGCCGGACGTGAACGTTCGGGCATATTCGCTGGATCTGGATCTGCCAATAAATGTTTGGTAAATTAAACACTACGGATCCGACGTTTTTTTTTAACATGCGTATATATGGCTGGCTATTGGAACGTCGAATCGCTCTCTTGCTCTTTCATACTATACTTATTACTCGCTGATATAGCTAGTTGATCAATGGAATGAATTAATAAACCGTCATTGTTATGAATTCCATGCTTAGATAGTAGATACTCATTGTTTTTTCTTGCAAATAGAACACTAATCTATTTTGATTACCCACTATACTCGTAGAAACGCTTTAGTAATCAATGTCAAATAATTAAGGATCACTCACACTAGGACGGGACGGGGCGGGACGAGACGATCTGTCAGCTTCTATAGAACGCGTCACGTGTTCCGATCTTAGCTATCATGTGATTATTTTAATTTTAATAAATACTAAAATAATCGCTCTGAAAGTATAAAAAATGTACCTACTCTCTCCAACTTGGATTACATTATTTGTATTTACCGATAAAATAAAAAAGTTATATAAATGTGACATAAAACATTCAGCTCTAAATAGGTACCTTATCTATGTATGTAAAAAACCGGCCAAGAGCATGTCGGGCCATGCTTAGTATAGGGTTCCGTAACTTCCGTAGTTTACCGTCCGTCACAATAGGCAACAGTGTTTTAATAGATACCATTCTGCTGTATGCTTATAATAATTAACAACTCGATGATACTTTCGATCACACCCGTCCCTACCCGATCAACTCGGGAAAAATCTTAACAGCGCGAAGTAGACCACGGTACAGCGCCATCTCTCGGGAAATTGGGTTACTAATTTATACAAACTACAAGGGGTATGTTAGTTATGTTGGGTTTTCGGGGGTAACTTTTGATTGCGTGAATCGATTTGAATCATTCTTTTTTTATTAGAAGGAAGATACGTGCGGGAAGATAAATTAAGTACTCAAGGTAAAAAATACATTTGCATACTTATACGGTTAAATGACAAAAGTTAATTCAGAAATTAATTTGTACAATTTTTAAAAAACCGTTTAACCAATCAAGTTTAAAATAATTTTCCAATAAAGTTCTTATTAAGTTCTATTTTTGTAATTGTTTCATATTTTTTGAACTCATAGTTCAAAAGGGGGGGCACATTTTTTTAAACTTCTGGAGTGATTATTTCCGAAAATATTGACTTTATCAAAAACTGTTTTTAGAAAACCCTCATTATTTTTCAAATACCTATCCATTGATATGTCATGTCACACTCTAGGGTTGTAACGAAAAAAAAAATCACCCCCACCTGACCCAAAATAAATTACTAATATAAATTACCACGATTATCCCTTCCAAATTCATCGACAGAATAGTAGCACTTCTCCAGCAAGAAAGCTTTCGCTAAAAAAATCGCTAACGCTTAGTCGCGAACGAAATGCAAGTGACATTGTCGCACTAATAAGTATGCGTGCCATGAGTTGCATTCGATTGCGACTGCGGCATTCAAAAGTATGTCCGTCTCGCTCCTACCAGGCAGGAGCGAGACGGACATACTGAAAATGCCGCAGTCGCAATCGATTGCAACTCATGGTACGCACATAGGAAGAGTGATAGAGAGAGATAACTACGATACGCAACGTAGCGTGAGCGATTGGCATCTTGGCTACGCACCCAGGTAAGTAAGTATAATTATACGTCAGTCTTCGGGATATTGTGCTACTGTACCTATAGACATACTGGTATATACCTGTAAAAGAGTAAAACGTTACGAAACGTGGAAACTTAAACGCCAAAAATACTTTCTTTCAATAATTTCCCGACGGTTATAAGGGTGCTGTAAAAGTTTTGAACAAACAAGTAACCGTGATATAATTGGAAATTATTTCTACGTAAGCAGCCTTTTCTCTGTAGACGAGAAGTTTAGAAGGTTCTAAGATTACTTGGCGTGTTTTGTGTCAACGTCGCAATAAAAGATAATTGGAACTTAAGAGCGTTCTTTCGTGTTCGGGACCGTTTCGCCCTCGGGGTTTAATCGACGACTAGTATAGCACTCTCTCCTCCAGATGCAGCATATGGTATCAATCAACCTTTAAAACTGAAGAAACCCATATATTTAGAGCTGAAGGATTCTCAGAAGTTTTCTAAGTATTCTTAATAATTCAAACCCTTATTATACTTTAATAGCTTTTATATGAGCAATTCCTCGTAATATTTATGTACACAGTTACACACGCTGTTATATTACTTGCCGGATAGGCAGTCGTTTCTGTGTAGGCATCATTTAAAACTATTACTTGTCGCTCGATTTTACTTAAATTTGGTATACCTACTTAATTATGGACGGCCAATGATTTGTGTATATTAAGAAAAAATTTTTTCTCTACTCAATTTAATCATACTTTATTCACAAATTATATACAGTAAGTTACAAGTAGGGCTTCAAAATATCCTACCTTTTGTGATAACGGTATTAATACCGGAATGGACGACATTAATACCGAGATTTTCCTAAAAAAATAGAAATGAAGAAACTTAGAAAGTAAAAAACAAATTCTTTCGCACTATCATCTGAAAAAAAAAACTAAATCTCTTGCAGAAATAAAATAGTGAATGAGAAATCTCACAATATTTCTAAACGTTTGGGTAGAGCGCATGTTTGATTATTTCGTAAGCTTATTTATTGGCTTTACGAACGTGTCTTTTTAATCATAAAAACTTTCATTGTCATGCAAGTATTTGCATTAAGTTAAACTCGTATTTTCATCAAATTTTTGGCAGTGTCAGCAGTTATTAATTTAGCATCTTGTCTGCACAGTACCAGTACCGATGCCTTGACAACGTTAAATTTAAGGCACTGAATATGTGATCTATTAGCTCTCTTAGAGTCACTTGCACGACCCGTGGTTAGCCACATAACCCGGAATTAAGCGTTTTTTTTATGGAATTTGACACCTTAATTCCTGGTTGGCGGCGGTGGTGAGAGAGTTTACGTTTCTGAGTAGAAATCACAAAAAATACTCGTGTTAACAACGGGAGGAGACAGCTTTAAATAAAATGGCCCATTTATTGCAATCATCAATACAAAGTCTATGTTATTTAGGTATGTTCTCCACAAAACTCTCATATACCTAAATAAAATAGTCTAGCAAAACAAATGTTGTGTGACAGTACTAAACATTTTTTTGGGATACCTCTTGCGTAAATAATTCTCTGTCTATGCTCCAGAAACGAACTTGCAAACATAACATGGTTGAGAATGAATCATAAAATAAATAATGCAGGAAGGACTTCCAATACCAGGATCCCGTGATACCGCCTTTCTCAGGGCAGATTTCATCCCGGGACCGGGATCCCGGTATTTTTAAGCTTACTTAGCTTATAACTTAAAAATACCCAACGAAATGTTAACTTTCGACATCACCACCACCACGAACCATTGCATGCGTATACGTATATACAGACAAACCCCATTATCTCTTCCAAGCAAATAAACTGTCAAACTTTAAAGTGTTATTTTAAACGTCAAACTTCTATGACATTGTGACGTTTACTTAACACTTTAACTGTTTGTGCTATCAAAATCTAGATGACTAAGAAGACTTAGCATAGACGGACTATATCTTGCGTCTTCCTATTGCTTTAATATTCTACAGCTTGTGCCATGCGCAAGCGGTACGTGCTACTGGTGCCTCAAGCGATGTAGATAGTAGGTTCGGTGATCAACGAATAGTGTTGACTGTGTATGTATGTATGTTTAAGCTACAAGCTGTGCTGTAGTTAATATGAATCTATGCAATGATGGCAATGAACCACTCCAATTAATTCTTGATTGCAAATTTGGTTAGGCGCTTTTTAAATTTGAGAAATGCTGTCTCGAAAGCTCTAATTTACCTAACACTAATAGAGTTATTAATTTATCGTAGTCAAGGCAGCGGTACTGGCACTGTGCAGACGAGCTGTTGGCTAACGCTGCCAACTTTAATAATTGCTGACGCTGCCAAAAATTTGATGAAAAAAGGAGTTTGACAGTATTTGTCATCAATGAGAGTTTTTATGATTACCACCTCGATGTAGATACGCTCTAAAAGCTAACAAATAAAATTTACGAAATAATATAAATAATTATATGTGCTTTGCTCAAACGTTTAAAAATAACAGTAGGTTACTTCAAAAATAACTTTCAAAGTTTCTTCGTTCGTATTTTATTTCGAAAAATCCCGGGATCCGTGTCGTCCATTCCGGTATTAATACCAGTATCGCGTAAGGTCCGATATTTGGAAGCCCTAGGCAGCACGCCCGACGATAACTTTTATTAATTAAATTTGCAGTCCATGTTGCAACTTCTTTTTTAAAATGAAAATTAAACGAACCAACAAATCAAAACTCTTTCGCAACAGCCGCCTATGAAAAAAAACTTAATTTTATAGAGGTAAGTCAGTGTTGCTCAGTATGTTCGCGCCGCCATTGTAGGCGTTTGACCTTCACCTACTTATGCGCTCACTCGGAGCGAGGTACTGCCTGCCTAGAGAATCTTTTCATTATACTACAATATATTACAATATTATTGTCCTCATAAGGGCTTCCAATTAACCTACAAACAAAATTCATGGTACTCCAATCATGTAACATTATTAAGTAAGGATAATGTCGTAAAATTGGCAACAAAGAGTCAAGCTATCAGCTTGACAACGAGAGTGGAAGGAATACGGTTTGAGTATGTTATATGAATTTATCGCCAACGTTACAATGTTTTTATCGTAATTGCGAGGAAATAAGCACAATTTTAGGTCAAATTGTTATTACTTAACAAGTTTTGGCACCTTCCGACTACCTATATATGTAGGACTGTAGGTATATTGCTATTTTGCTATCAAAATAGCTGTTCAAAATTTCAGCTCAATCAGACAACGGGAAGTCAGCAATTTGGTTTGTTTTTTATGGTAAGCATAACAGGCAAAACCCCATTCAGACACGATTATGAAACATGATATAATGAAATTCAAAACGCTAATAATTTTCTCACATGTATTCTATGAAATGAAATGAAATAATTTATTGCACAAACATGGTATACAAAAGATGGTACATTATACCAACAACATTATGACAACCAAATACACGAGTATGTCGGGGAGAGTCGGTTATATCGTAGTTGTCGTATCACTTTTTACTCAAATGTGGATATCGTTTTTCTGAAGGTAGTTAGTTAGAAGTGTCACTGTATATTCATATAAATGTTCAGTTTCTTGGCTAGGTTTCATATTAAAGTGAGTATTCTGAGATTCCATTAACAACATTACTGAAAAGTGAAAAGACATCCGAAGGGATTACCATCGGTCTAAACCGACTGGTCGGTTAAATCGTACCACCACCACAATTATTCATAGCAATACACTGAAATCGCACTGACACAATTTAAAAAGTATTTTCCCCTCACTAGCTCGGGAAGCGCTGTTTTGTCCTTTAAAACGAGCGTGGAAAAACGCATTTTATCCACATGTGTGGAAAGTAATTTGACCTTGCTGTAATTCCTATCACTTACCACAAGTCCAGGATAAGTGAGTCCTATATGGCCATAGTAAAGTAAATATGCGCAGTCGGAGGTCACACCTTAAATTGGTCAAGTCTTAGCCCGCACTTGGTAAGCTGTTGGTAATATCTAAGTACCAGGAGCGTACTCTATGACTAATTCTGAAATATAATTATTAATGGTTTCTTCAAGATAACATAGGTACATGTGGATAAAATTTGTATTCGTATGTAGTATAGTATTTATTTTCCTCGCGATAGTGAGGGGAAAAATGTTGTATTACACTCGTCGGCAAAGTTTGTTCCACTCACGTGCCTTGAGAGCTTGAGACCCTCGTATTTTCCAGTTATTGAACCACTCGCTACGCTCGTGGCTCAATTTTGGGATCTTTCGCTTGCTCGGGTCTCAATATAAGCCCGAGAGTTAAACAACAACTTTGCCCCCTTGTATAATAAATAACTATTGGTTCGTTAAATCGTATAAAATATAAGTATATAAGCACAAAACTTAGGATATTTCTAAAAACCACTGAGTAAACCTGATAAATATTGTAGTAAAATACTGCTAATTCTGTATTTTTAACCTATCTAGTACACAAGTTATGTAATTACGAAATCACATAAAAAGTTACATCGAGTTCGACGAAAATATATTTTAATTCTCAATTCGTTCTTGTCATTTTTTTATTTCGATAACTGATGATCATAACATTCATAACATAGGAGCTCTGTTGGGTGCCCCATAAGCAAGTAAAATAGGTTGACAAATATGAAATCTAATGATGCTACGATTTAACCGGTGGTACGATATAGCCAACTTTCCCCTATATGCATACCAATATAGTGCATATTTTCAACCCTTAGCCAGCCTTTCAACCCTTACGTGACGCGACTATGTTGGTCTTCCTCATCTACTTTTACTAAGTTTCTGCCTGTTCATATGAATTGGCCTAATTTTTTTTGCAATATCTGGGTTGGGTAGGTCTTATAGTAAAAGTTGTTGAGTAAGACCAACAAAATCTCCTCGAAAAATATGGTGAAGTGTTGGAAAAACGTCCTATAGGCACATAGTGTACATACATGGTTTAACAAAAATGCAGGAGATCCATATAAGGGCGTAATCAGTAACGCGGACTGATTAGGAAGAAAAATCTATGGAGGTTTGGACTATTCGTACGACCTGCTCATACAAAAAAATTAATTTAATAGGTAATAATTTAATTTGCGCGGTGTCACTATCGCTACTATCGTCTACTTTCTCACTTGGAACTCGATCATGTTCACGACACACGACGCTTACAGTATCGACTGGTGCATTCCTTGCCGAACCAGTTACTTTTGGATTTTTGAATTTGAGATCTCAGTATGCGTTGCTGTTGCGTGATCTTAACATTTTGTATGGGAGAGGTTTTTTTTGTCGCGGTTTCCGGGTTCCCATAGTAAAAGTTGCTCATGTTCAGTATGATTTATCCCTATCGGCACCTATGGGGGTGTTCGAGGTTTAAAAAAAAATAGGCAAATGAGTGGATGCCGCACTAAAACTTTAGCAGTTTCCTGTGTTCTGCGGCAGAACTTCTGCCTCATCCGTCTGCCCCTATTAAGAAAACAGGGGCCTTACCATGACGTCTTAACGCGGTTCAGTCTAGGCTCAGAAGGCCTAGTATAAAAGTTGTACGACATTAACTCCTCGACCGCGTTAGCGTATCGAGGGGTCAAAATATGAAAGTTGCTGGATGATTTAAATAAACGGCAAACATAATTTGAACTCCCGATACGCTAACGCGGTCGAGGAGTTAGTGTCGTAAAATTTTTATACTAGGCCTTGTGTTGTATGGAAGCGACTCAGTTTAGGGCGTCAGCTGAATCGCGTTTAGATCTGGGTAGGCCTCTGGTGTTAGTTTTTGTAAGTATGTATACTTACACAAAACAAAAAGTTTTGATAGTGACTACACACACACTTAAACTAAACCTAGGTCATATACGATTAACCTCGTCCTAAACGATAACCGTAATACCCGTTCATTAAATATTGTAGGTTGTGTAAGTAACTACATTAAGTGTGTCACATATATTATATAGCAACTGCAGTGTTGTTCTCCATCCAGTTCGTAAACTTGACCCAGTTGTCAGCGGCGATGAATAGCCGGCCTGAGTACCTTTACATACGTGGCGTAATTTATTAAAATATACCTACTCGTAGCGCACATTTGTCACGGATAGTCTTGCGCTACTATAACTTAAATCCTAAAGATCCTAACAGAAATGCTATTTAATTTATACAGTACATAGCGGCAAATAATCTATCATATTTTACACACTTATTTTTATACATATTATAGTAATTTCTTAAAAGCGCCTTCTGCGATTGGGGGTAACTTTTGATCGCGGGAATCGATTTTCGATACGAATTCGAAGGAACATGCGTGCGGGATAATAAATTAAGTACTCAAGATAAAAAAAAAGTATGCATATACGCTTAAATTACAAACTTAATTCAGAAATTATTTTGTACAATATTTCAAAAACCGGTCAGCAACCAATCAAGTTCAAAATAATTTTCCAATAAAGTTCTTATTAAGTTCTACTTTTGTAATTTTTTTCATATATTGTGGAATCATAGTTCAAAAGTTAGAGGTTACACTTTTTTTAAACTTCTGGAGCGATTATTTCCGAAAATATTAACTTTATCAAAAACTGTTTTTAGAAAACCCTTATTATTTTTCAAATACCTATCCTGTGATATGCCACACTCTAGGGTCGAAACGAAAAAAAAAACACCCCCACTGCTTGTACGGGAGTTACCCTAAAAAATTATAACCACTTTTTATTTTACCACTTTGTTGGCGTGACCGATATTAGTAGTTTATGTGATTGTATATAATGAAAGGCATTAAAACCCGAGGGTGGGTATTTATGAAACGAGGCGTCAGCCGAGTTTCATAATAACATCACACGAGTGTTTTAATGCCTAATTATTTACAATTACATACACTGCTTTATATACACACATATCATGACTCTCCATGATGCATTCAAAGCGCATATACAGGGTGGAAAGACACGACGATCCTTCTCGCAAAGGGGGGTTAGTTTAAGTGAAGGAGAATCGATTAGTAATGTTTATATTTTTGTTACGAACAATCAGTAAAAATATTAAAATTAATTAATGTTCTTCTTAGTGACAACCCTGCTATTACTATGTACTATACCTACATGTAACTGTAATGTGACACTTTATGTTTACAAAAATTTGCTCGACATACCGCAGCACTCGCTCTTCAAACCTTGGTGCAATGTGAACTACACCTCCTCCCCGTTGGTCGTTTTGGCCCGTTTGTGGTACTATGGGCTGATTATTTGCCACGCGATCAAAGGCCCGTAAAATTGACATACGGCTAGTTGGGTGTGGTGGAGGATATCTTTGTCGATAGCGTCGTAACGTCTCGGCGGCATTATAATTACACTCCCCGTATAACATAAGCAAATTAATCGCGGGCTCCCAAGGGCATTTTGAAAATAGGTTTTATAGGTTTTATTCACGGGTAAGACTGAGTAAAAATTAATATTTTTCCCAAACAAAATAATACAATTGTGCAAACTACCCACTTACAAAAATCTAACTTAACCATAGAGAAATTGAGACTAAGGGCAGTTACAATAAATAGGTTCATAAAGCCCATAATACACCGCCAGAAGAGCATACTAGGCGGGGTGCGTGGAAGCTAGAAAATGCTGTTGGTTAACCGATTTGTATGGAAATAAATGCAAAAGTAACATGTTTATTTGAATTATAAAAATAAAGGCTTCAGAAGATATTATTTTCAATTCTACGATTCTGCATGTATAACTGCCCTTAGTCTTAATTTATCTATGGTTAGTTAGATTATTGTAAGTGGGTAGTTCACACAATTGTAATATTGACTGGGAAATATTATGGGGTAGAAATGTTGTTTTGGTAAATGTCACTGACCTTTGTGTTATTGTTAAATGTTATTGAACCTAATGAGGGTTGTCACTTGCAGTATTTTGCATCAAAAGTTAACTGCCTATAACTTAAAAACGCTTACGAATATGAGCCTAGTTTCTTTAGAGGAAATACAGTACTAAATCTAAACAATCCCCCTTTTGCGGAAAGGATCGTCGAGCCGTTCCACCCGGTATATCGACCGCCATTGCGACTTTCAGGAATTAAAACTTTTCTGACATTCAAGTTTTGACATTTATATTTTTTAAATTCAGAGACAAACTAGAGTTGGCGCCAATTTTCATATCGTTGGATATCAAAATAACGTGCGACTTGCGTGCGTCATTGTATGCAATTGACAATTCGTTTCAAACTAAACGTCATATCGACTGATATTAGAATAGAGGTCAAATGAAATTTTCTTGTGTCAGATGTGTTCGAAATTTGAACAAAAATAATATTATAGAAAACGATAATATAATTTAGCTATTATTACATTTTCACAGATAAGAAATTTGTTGTAACAAAAAAGTTTATTATTATGGGGGCCTTTATATGCGATTTTTGAACACATTATTGAGGGCTAATGACATGTGGGTATATAAACATACATATTTGTACAAAATTACAGCTTTCTAGTATTTACAGTCACTGAGATTATCCGCGGACGGACGGATAGACAGACAGACTTGGCGAAACTATAAGGGTTCCTAGTTGACTACGGAACCCTAAAATACGGTCACCGCCTTGAATTTCTAAATTTGATTTGATCACTTACAAGATTGATATCTAAGAATGTTCTCTGGTTTTTACAGAGTGTAACTAAAATAATTGCGAGCCTATTATTATATTATGTTGTTGGCCTATTAGGACGAATTGCCCCATAACAAATGTCCTATTTTTTCTAATGAGTCCACGATATCGATTACTAGCTCTTAAACGGACCCAAACATTTTTGTTACACTTCCTTTTTCTTACACAAAAGTCAAGAAGTCAATTTAAAAAAAGGTATAAAACCTGACTGGTATTTTGGAGCTAAAGATGTTATTATCCTAGAGTGTGACATTTATTATCTTTCTTATTTACTCTTACCGATTTGTAACTTTCTATTTGGTCCGATTGTTGACTGGTAGAGAATGCCTTAGGGCATTAAGTCCGACATTTGTACTTTCTTGATTTTTTGTAGGACTCCCTCTCCTACCATGACGTCTTAACGCGATTCATACAACTGAGCCTAAACTGAATCGCGTTAAGACGTCATGTAATGCAGTGCATTATTAAGCAGTGCCAAAGAATTAAACGTCTTTACATAAATACATATTCGTACATAGTTATGCTTAAAAATAGTGTCAAACCACGTTATCTCTACTAACCAAATGAACTGTCAAACATTCAATGTCAATGTCAAACAAATGAACAGTCAAATTTCTATGACATTTTTTTTTAACTTTATTTCATTGGGTTATTAACGAATCACGATTTCTCAATTCAGACCAAATTTAAAAGCTTTAACAAAAAAATTGTACACCTGCTCAATAAGGGACTGTTCCAACCAATTTTATCATCGTTTTAAGTAGCCCGTTCGGTCACATACTAGTTATCTAGAATGTATCCTCTCCTCTGTCTGTGATATTTGTGAATAAAGGTTTTGCGTTAATTAGGTAATTATATGATACATCTTTATCAAAGCCTGGAGCCAGCGATAAACAATGAATACTTATATTATTTGATCATAAAGCGTCTCAAAATTATAGGATTATCCTATTAGAATCACACTCGAAGGAAAAGTGTTTATATTCCACGTGCCACACTTTTTTATCGATTTCTTAACAGGGTAGGCATGAAAAATATGCTACCTTGCACCTTACTCCATTTCTTATTCATGAATTCGTTATTATCGGCGCAAATCGATACCCGTAACAGTGCATTGCTGTATTTCAATGCGATCTATTTCAATCAAGCTCATGGTTAAAGTCCACATGCTCGAGCAAAAGAGTAGAATCGATCTAATGGGAGCTACCGTATTGTCGCTCACCAGGTGGCGCCACTCATGCGTGGGTCCTGTGTCAGTACGAGAGAATTGTCAAAGTGACGTTTGAAATGTTCCCGCAGGACCCACGTTCCACTAGCGCCCCTAGCGGAAAATCGACTCGCGGTAATCCTCATTGCAATAGCACGCGAAAAATAAAAAGGCGATAGTAGGCCGGCGCATCAAAATAAACCGCGTAATCAAATAATTGCTGTTTACAAATACATTTTTTTTGTAGATTAATAAATACCCAGATTGAAGAACTAGTTATAACTGAACTATTAAACTAAGAATCATGTTTACAAATTCAAGACAAAAAACACGCAACTATGTTAAAAAAAAAAGTTATCGAGGCTTTTGTTAAAAATCATGTTTTAATCATATGTTGAAGTTTTATGTGAATACATATCAGGTAGTTGTTATCAATATTGAGATCTAGATGTCTGAATAAAAACAATTTGACCAGTGTTGCGCTCTTCTTCCAGTAGACACCGAACTCACTCAATTTTGAATGAATCGTAAATATAATTTAATAGTAGTTTATGCAACCGTGATATAATGAGGGGTAAGGATGAGAACCAATTATGAGCTGTTGCATGCGCTAGTTTTTCTACGACAGCTAAAATAGCGTAAAAAGCAAAATCTAGAAACGTGGAAGAATAGGGAAGATTTTGAACCCACTATAGAAATTTAAAAAACAACAGTGCTCATATATTGTATGAAAATCCATAGGAGCAGTGTTCTTATGGAATACCATAAAATATGTGTGTCATACTTAAGCATTTTGCAATTATAAAATCGCATTTAAAAAATAATTACAAAAATTTCGCTCGATAGAAAAAAATCCCTAAGTTAACTCAATTTTTGTCATTTTTTGAGTGGTATAGCTGCAATATGAATTTTTTTACCTGTGTTTTGCGTAAAGGTAAACTAATATTATCTAGATAATGTTTCACTAGAACTTAATACCTACTAAATCTATCACTCCCTGATTCCCATATGCCCATTTTCATTCTCATCGGCCAAAGCGTCGGTAAGTACTACCTTAATCTTAAAAAATTTATAGTTGGACTGAACGTACCTGCTGATGAGGTGGGGCAAGGACGTGGCAGTGAACACCACCACCCTAGTCCGCGGCGCCCCGCGTCCCGCCCCCGCGGGGGTGGCAGCGGATGCGATGCTGACCCATTTCCAGGCGTGATCTTGACCTGACCCGGCCCGGATAACCATTGTGTACTCATGGGGAGGAAAGGTTTTAATGTCAGTGCCAAATAGTTTACAGCGCCTAATGGATCATAAGTACATCAATTGAATAATTATGTTTAATCGGACAACTTTAGAAGTCTGTTTAAATTGCATAATAGAAGCTTGCAACTACTTTTCCGGTGGAATCAAATATAGTGCTTTTCCGCACCACAAACCGATACGTCGAATGCTCAATATCAAGTTCTACATTTTCTGCAACAATAAACTGTCCCTGGGTGCGAAATTCAATTCAAATTGAATATGTCCATCTTTATCACTCTTACATATAAGTACTCGTATGCGTAATAAAGACAGATAAAGTCGATACTACGAATTTCATTCTTGCGGCGGAAGTTTTAACATACCACCGTTTATACCAATGAACTATTTAAGATAACGAAAATGTTGCGGTACGAGCATTATTTAATAATAAACAACGACCTTCTGTTTTGGTTCTGGTATCATTTTATATGACCATTTCAACTTTTTTAAAGTTAGGAGCTCGCCAAATAATGGAATTTGGATGCAACTTTTCTGTCGCGAAACCGAGATTGCAATCTCTGTATTTTTTTAATTTTTCATTGTCTTTTAACTAAAACTTAACTATATACTAGTGGCTCTGTGAGCTGTAGACCTCGCGACCGGCGCTTAATCTCTTTGTTTGTGCCAATTTCCATCAATTCTAATATTTTTCAAAAAACTAAATGACAAAAAGATCCTACAAAGCTATAAAATCTGATCGCTCAACTTTCACGAGAATTCGTAGATAAAAACTACCTGTAGAGGAGAACAGCCGGGAGATATGAAAGCATTTTTGACTAAGCTGAAACGTAGACCTTCACTTACGCTAGGTCAAATCAAGAGCCATAAAAGCATGTCACATGTCATATTTAGCGATTAGGTATATATTTACCAGACAAACATCTAAGTTACTCTTTAAGAATCCTCAAAACGATTTGGTAGGTAGGCACTAAAAAATAATTTATTTATAAATTTAAATAAATAAAATCTTTATGAAAAAAAAAACAACTTCCCGGTCAAAGTTAAAGTTTGAGTTAGTTTGAGTATAAAATACCGAAATCGCCATAAGGATCTTTCTTACCGTCTCATGGATCCCATCATTAGATTTGAAGTAAAATGAAACAAAACTACTTTGGAGTTTGGAGGAAACAAAATAACAATGCTTCAAATCGATTGAAAGATTTGGAAATATAAATTATAAACACTTCCTTGTTTCATTATCACAACGAACGTTGGTCCTAAGCGCCATAGACTCCAAAGGCGCTTAAGACCTTCGTACCAATTCGCGCCATTTTTAAAATTTACAAAAACTGAATCAACAAAAAATGTTTATGTAATTAACGAACTCGTTTACAAAATTTTACAAGAATTGGTTGATTTATGCGACCTGTAGAGGAGAACAAATGGACAGAACGAACTCTCAATGGTACTGGTATTGGCGCAAAGGTTCTAAGCGCCTTTGATTTCTATGGCGCTTAGGACCTTTGTGCCAATTCCCGTCATTTTTAAAATTTCCAAAAACTGAATCGACAAAAAATTTTTATGTAACTAACGAACTCGTTTACAAAATTTTTCAAGAATTAGTTGATAAATGCGACCTGTAGAGGAGAACAAATGGACAGACACCTAAAAGTATTTTTGTCCAAGCTGAAGCAGAGACGCTTCGCTCGCTTCGCTCGCTCGGTCAATAACATATTATAACACAAATTTTAATCTAGAAGTATAACTAAACTACAACTAAAATGAAACTAGATAAGGTGTATTCGGGTAATTCCGAATGTCGGATAATCTCGAATGTCAGGTAATTCTGACCTATATTTCCAGCGTATTGGAGTTAATTTTCGGAATTATCCGACATTTTTCGACATTCGGAATTACCCGAATACACCTTAAAAACTAAAATAAATCTAAAACAGGCCTCTGCGGCATGGTACCGAGGACGCGGGCAACATTTCCTCGCTGGATTGCTAGATCCGTTGAGCGAGGCGAGGCAGCTGCCAGCTCTTTAGTCTCCTGTAGCGTCTCTGAGTCTCTTCGATAGGTCTTTGAAGAGACTCAGAGCGCTAAGGCCCCAGAAACCAAAGGTCTCGACTCCGAAAGGAACAAAATTAAACTAAGCACTGAACGACCTAATTTGTAATCATAAAAATCGAGTTTGCATGGAATTTTTGAGAAAATTACTATCAGACTTCTAAACTCCAATTATCTATGCTGCAGTTATACTGACAGTTAGTCGCTATCTTAGTATTAAACATAAAATGCGGAAAACGTTTTTTACAATTTATAACTTATATAGTCATTTAGGTACACCCCGCAGCAACAGACTCAGCACGTTCGACGAACTAATAAAAAAGTTACTCAGCAAAGAACTATGTTATGAAACTTATGAAACTTGCATTATGTATGTACGAGTATGTACCTACAATATTTTTGCGTCTTTTGCGAACGTAATTACTACGAACGTAAATCAGCCATTCATACAACTAAAGGATGACTCACAAAAGAACGGGCGGGACGGGACGATCTCTCAATTTCTATAGAAAGAATCACGTGATAGCTCGGAGCCCTCGAATGTCACATGACGTTTGCTATAGAAAGAGATTGGCCCGGCTCGGTTGCGTCCGGCCGCAGGGGATCAAATGATTCCCTGGTCCTTAGGCCACAGCCCAGTAAGGGCCACTACGCCAACCATGGTTAGCCAACTTAAACCCGGAGTTAGCGGGTATATTCCATACTTTAAAACGCTTAGGTAGTGGATGACGCAGACTAGAACGGACGGGGACCTGACCGGGCCGGGACGATCTGTCAGTTTCTATAGAAAACGTCCCGTGACATCCGAGGGCTTCGAACTATCACTTGATTCTTACTATTAAAAAATGACACATCGTCGCGCCCCGCCCCGTCCCGTCCCGTTGTACTGTGAGTCATCCTTAAATCCGGTTCAGTTGGCGAACCCTGGAATAAGCGGCGCTAAATATGTTTATTTTCATATTTATTGATGAACGTAATAAACGGTCGTAAGATAAGGTTTTTATATTAAATTAGGAGCAGGTAGCGCGAGATTGTTTAATTTAGCTCCCAGCAGTTATTCAAATCCCCCTGACCCAGTTTCGTATGAACTTGGCCCATATACCGGCGACCCTCGACGCGCTGCGCTGCGCCGCTACCAACTAGCTATGCATTACGAATCTTGTTTACGATCCTATTTATTTTTAGACGTCAGCAAAGGTCTTCTATGCCCACAGTCGCTTGTCGCTTCTTGTAATCCAAGGGACCACATGATTTTATCTTAAAATAAAATAACCTTCCAAAAGGTTGAAATACCTAGTCTAAACAACAGTAAAATTAAATTTAGATCGAGTCTATTTAATTACCTCTTCCACTGTTATTTAATGAGGCATGGATTTCGCCTTGACATAGTCTTTATGAATACAGATTACAGAATGCAAGGGAAGTACGTACTGCAAGGAAATTCTACTTTACCTACAATGGAAAAATGAGATAACAGACAAACCTTGGTTCGTACCCATTGTGCAGGTAAACCTTGGTTGGAACGACTTGTAAATAAGCCATTGAAATTGGTATTGAGCGTTTTTTATTTGGTACCATAATATCAATTATTACAAAGGGTTACTACTATATTTACAGATAATTTTCCTATTTGTGGTACAAACTTACTTAAATTTAATTTATTTGGGATTGTGTAAGACAACCCAACGCTTAATCGCTTGTTAATTTTTGTATAATTCCTATACTTACGAGTAATACTACATATTTCAAAACCGTGCTGGTTATATGAATAGTATGATGATAATATATAAAAATACTTTCGGTGCAAACATTACGAAATAAGTCTGTATTTTTTATAAGTAAATAGATGTATCGATTTCAATTGTAACTGTGATACTTAGACACTTAAAACAAATATCGGAAACGGATGAAATTTTATTTCACTTGACCTCGAATTGATTGTGGTCGACTGTCTTTGTTATCTATACACCAATCTGCTTGCGATTTTTATTGGGCTCTTTACATAAAATGATTTTTACTTTTAGTATCATAGAGAACTACCATTTTCTCAATGATATTGTATAGCCAATGTTTACAGTAGAGAACAAAAACTGACTACGATGATCGATTGCCTTCTCGCATAAAATCTCTATAAGGATCCGGTGGATTTTTTACTACACATTTAAATGTTTACGTCATGTACGAAGGTTGTTCTGAAAGTTCTTAGCTGCTTCGTCTGTATTCAAGCGAATTGAACGTTATACGTATATAGGTATTACACAATGAGGGATTTTTCAGTGCTTGTTTACCTTTATTTTATTTCCCAGCGCACGCAAGTTTTTCGTAGAAATCGCGAAACGTCTGGTTGATATTACTGGTGACCGAAGAGCTGGTGGCTTCCTCGCACAACGTATCAGCATTGCGATACAACGAGGAAATGCCGCCAGCATCCTTAGGTACAATGCCTCAAGGACCTACTTTAGATTTAAGGTAGGTAGAGGTAGGTAGTTAGGTAAGTTACACTTACTGTATATATTTTTAATTAAATTTGTTTAAACCTAACCAAAAATTACCGATATAGGGTTTATGACGCGCTACTTTGGTGTAGCAATAAGAGCGTTATTCGTTGAGAAAAATGTTTGACTTAATAGTAAACACTGCTAATTGAGAATCATGTCTCTATTTCTACAATATATTATGCAATCGTTTTTATGATACAAGTGTAGTAAACCTACATTTTAACACGTATATCTTACAAAATTTGACAATGCATTAGATCGGAAAACCGCTACATTTTACAGAATATAAGGTCCATATCTCATCTTACCAGACTAAATATTACAAGTAATATAGGTATAACTCCAATGATAAGGTTTTTTATTACTTAAAAATTTCATAGATATTTTAAACAGCACACATAAGTGAAATTATTATAATTAAATGTTGGTCTTTGTAAATAATTTTAAGTATAAAAAGTAAACAATCAACTGCAATATTGTTATTTCAATCAGCTTTTATGTGAAATAATCTTACCATTTGTGACTCCTTACGAATTTAAAAAAAAATCCAAGCCAAATCAGGTACCTATAAAATGTATGTCCGATTGATGTTATTCAAATAATGCCTTGGTTTGGACAATACGAAATTATTAGACTATTTACTGGTTTTTTTATTATTATAAATAGTGACTTTCTCGCACGTGTGCGAATAAGAGCCACTTTCGATGCATAACTTTACCCTTGAAAATAGCACTTTCCGAGCTAATAATGCATTGTAAATATAATTTATGACTAGACGTCAAAAGTGGTCCAAAGCCTATGACTTAGAATTCCTTATAGAAATATTTCAAAAATATATGTTTAATATACAAAATCATAAATCAACATGGAAAAATAAAAACTTAATCATTTTGATACCAAATTTGTTCATTTGTTTCAAAAATGCCCAAATTTCTTGTTTAATTTCTTAATAAAATACCATATTAATAAAATCATTAGCATTGGTCATATAAAAAACTCTTGATAATGAATAGTAATAAAAAATGCCGCAAATTGGATTAAATCATATTCAATTCGCATGATGCAGACGGAGCAGGTAAGAACTTTCAGACCAGCCCTCGTATTTGTGATAAATATTTTTAAAGCTGGTCATAGAAATGGTTTAAAAACCATCAAATTATTATTATTACTACAATAGTATATGTATATAGAAATACTACTACTGTTGCTTGTTGTTAGCTTTGCATGTTTAAAAAAAACTAGATATCTTCTGTAAGTATCGCGAATTAATCAGCTTGATGTTGTCATCGAAAGTGACTCACAGGGTTAAATCCAAGAAGGCCTCAGATCTCTGAAGCAATCCTTAATGGCGCTGGTTTTTATTTATAACATCTGGCATACTTTTACACAAATTTACCGCGCACATTGACGTCATAGCTATCATAGGCTACATTGTTTTTATAAATTGCTAACAATTTTCCTTTCATGGCCAATTACGGAAGCGGATTTACTCGTGGGATACAGCGTAGGTCACCATGTGATTGCTCCATTATCAGGTCTTCCCCGGAGGACATCGAGATAATCAGTAATTATGGCGAAATTGTCGACTATGGATCTGCTAAATCCTGTTACTAACATAATGGATAATAATAGCAAGCATCATACGTCGAGATAAACACAAACTTTTAATGTACAAAGCTTTTGATACTAAAAGGATGACCAAATTTGTTTTAGGGACCTTTCTTCTGCTTTTGAAAATGGTTTGCCTGGTTCCTGAGAAAAACATCTCAAATTACACAATTTGTCCACATCTTTGATTAATCATCACGTTAAAAAATATATTAAGAGAAACAGCCGACAGCTTGCAGCAAGCAGCTTGCTGGTACCTACTGCGTTCATTCTTCGTCATCGGTAACAGTTTGGATTTTCCTTTTAGCGGCAACCTTGAAATAAAAGCATTCGTATGTTCCTAGAAATTACTGGTATTAAGGCCGGCATCGCATTTTGCTACTATAGGTCACCGTTATTCATTTTCAGATAGCTATTTTCTGGTGTATGTTTAAAGAAAACAGGCTCATATATAGTGGCTTTTCATTACTTTAGCAGCAAGCCCACAAACAAACACTAGCAGTCAACGTTTGTTTACGAGAAGCGTTCTCCCTGACACCACACTATTTATAGAGATGTCTTGTAGCTTATCACATATATAAGTACATAATACACGTAGGACGCACCGTGGCGACCTCGTCGAACCAAAAGCAGTACCACTGTCACTGGGTAAGTGTGTCAGTGTGCCAGTGGGACGCGCGTCATCCACGACCGTGCCCCCCCCCCCTCGTCCTCCCCCTCCCCCGGCGGCGACCCTCTCCAGCACCAAGGCTCCGAGACACTGCAGTTGAATTTATTCTATAATATATATTTTCTAACCTCGGGTTAGGGTTACTTTTTAAATAGATCCGCTGGTGTCGCGTCTGCTCGACAACTCAGGGTTAAACAATACTTTAAATGGGTTAAGTCTTGTGGCAACCCGAGGAATGTAAATTACTTAGGGAGAAGTGGAGAATTTTGAATAAACATAGTACTACGCAATCCTTTCTTCGTACATCGATATATTAATACGATTTATTTATATCGACTGTACTAAGTCATTCCATTCGTATGACCCTAACAGTAACTTAGTTTGGTCAAAATAGCTTCGTTATAGCCGAAACATTATGGAACTTAAATCTGGAAATATGAATTATTAAAAGTCCCACCAAAATTATAACGGCGCCATTTAATAAGCTAAACGATTTTACAAAAAACGCACTCAAATTATTACTTATGGAACCTACTACTACGTGTTATTGGCAGACATACACATACCAGTGATATTGAATTTACAACAACGTACAAAAAACTAAAATTACATAATAGAAAAGATTTTAAGAGGTCTAGTCAGAGTTCTCGTACGACGATAAATGAAGTAAATAAATGCAACATACTATTTAGGGGAACTATTGGGTTAGAGGGGAGATCTTAATTCCATTTAATATGTTACTAAAGATAGGGGAAGTAAAGAAAGCATATTGTACAATAAAAGGTACTTAGAATCTAGATGTGTACTAAGAAGGATCAAATTTAGGTTATTATTATTAAGGTTCTAATACTGCAGGTATGCTGTCGAATTCGGCTACCTCTGTGTCCAAGCCATCCAATAATATCAATATATCGAGGTATTTTTAGGCAGGGTGAGATAATATACTCGTTACATAATTTATGCTTAACGCATTTATGGTAATAGTTATTTATTATACAAGGGGGCAAAGTTGTTGTTTAACTCTCGGGCTTATATTGAGACCAGAGCAAGCGAAAGATTCAAAAATTGAGCCACGAGCGTAGCGAGTAAGATATGTGTGTAGATAAAGTAGTGTATGCAACTGTACATAATTCGCCTCTTATTATATAGCAGTTGCATAAACTACTATTTTTCTATTTACTCCTATATTGATATAGGAGTAAATAGAAAAAAAAATATTTTGGGTAACTCATAATCAGAATTCTTATATATCCAAAATCAACGTTCATTAGTAAATACTTTTCACAGAAATTTAAGTAATGAATATAAACTCGAAATTATGTTTTATTAATCACTTACAAGTTAAATATTACTTTTGAAAGGTCAACACGGCCACAATATAATTATGTTTCTAGCTAGCTACACGCTATTACCTATACACTTTTTACAATCACCTAGTGTTGGGAATTGCTCAACTAGCCCCGCAATGAACTGGTCATCTAGCCCCTCACCACGTTTTGTAGAAAATTATAGGGTTAAATTGAATGAGTCATACTTGCATCAAAATAGGTAATAATGTTTCTGCCGCGAAAACAGGAGGTCGCTGGTTCGATCCAAGCCCTGGGCTTTGGGGGCCTTCGTCACTTTTTCTGCGGTATATGACATCTCTTTCAATGTATAAAATATATTTATATTGAGAAAAAAAACACAGCTCCTTGGACTTATTATATGTTTCACTTTTAATTTAATTTTGATTTATGGATCTCAGTCTGCCGATTTGCCCCTTTTTAATTGATTTGAAATAATGAATTCACTGCTCTTACATGTTTTTTTTTATTTGCGCCACCCGCGACAGTGTATATTTCAGGCGATTTAAGAATTATCTTTCTAAAGAGGCAACCTTTAGTCGAAATACGTCATAATGTGACGTGTGAATTTTTATGTATAAAAATAAAACGCACTGTAGGTACTCCTAAAGAACTTGTGCCTCTTGAAGGGTAAGACGAAACGTAGGTTGGAAATTGTACGTTTTATTTAGGCTGCGTTTAACTAAATTTTTATTCCAAGAATAACGCTTACTCTCAGATAGTAACGTCAAATTACTATGGGATTTTGACATTAGTATCCAAGAGTAAGCGATACTCTTGGTTAAAAAGCCTGGTCAAATCCAGCCTTAGGCACGTAGATATGAGCTTAGGAATAAGTAGTACCTTTTTTAATAGTTTTAGATCTCTGAATACATTCGAAGCAAATACACCTGTTTTCCCGATTTCTAATAGAAATAAAGGGATCCTGTTTCTCCATTCATGATACAAGTAGTGAAATTATACATAATCGATAACTATACATGTTATGTAATACTTACATTAATCGTTTACCTTTTGACAAAAAAGGCGCGATCCTCGTAGCTGCCTCGTTCCAATATGGCCGACTACGTGGGTCGTGCATGCGTTTCTTTTCCATTTCGAAGGTTACGTCAGTTGTGCAACGTTTGACTCAACCCGTCCAGAGGAATTTACTAGGTATATGATGGGCAATTGTTTTAACTTAAAGTTATCAAGGTATTTGCTATTGTGTACTATCAAATCATCAAAGTATTTCAGATTTTAGGCATTGGTTTGCTCTTTGGCGAGATTTAATTTCAATTGGTCTTGGTAAGTGGGGCACGGCGCGGTGCGCGCGGGTGTTGCAACGTTGCGTACTAATGAATGCATTACATGGAGACAGCGCTGTTGACGTGAAAAATTGAAATGAATAGCGAACCAACTCGGAAAAATGGTAATTTTAAACTACTTTTGAAATCCTTTGTTTGATTTATACTTCATGCGTCTGATGGAGCTGTTCGGTGACTCCTTAAGAGGCCATCAATACGATTTGTACGGAAAAGCAACAAAAGCTGATTTTTGACGTTGTACTACGAAGAAACTGTGAACTGTATGTGAAAGTTGCTAACTATGTTTGATAGCTCATTTCCTAGTATTAAAAATTTCAGCTTCTAATGTAAGTAAAACTCAGTGTTTTAACTTTTACTATACAATTACTGGCAGTTGTTTTCAGAAAAGCGCGCGGAGACAAAACTTTGACTTCAATCTCTTTTAACACGATACATGAAAACACATGTTTTTTCGGGTTGATATAATATTGTAACATGGTTTTATTTAAACTTTCGGTCCCATATTTCCAATTATTTACACAGATACCCAACTACTTCGATTTTGAATATGCACATTTTTCGATAAAAATACACTGCAAACACAGGGATTCTCGCAGTAATTTTGACAAAATATTGGGATGATTTGTATACAACATTAAAGTTTATTCTTTTAAGCTCATGTTGAAGTCGAAAAATACATATTTTTTTGAATTTCCGTATTATTTTTTTTAATATTCAAATGGTGTATAAATTCCGATGCGCGCGGGCTGAGTCCTCAGTACCGCGCGTGCGCTCGTAGAGGTAGGACCTGTGCTGTTCTCTGTGGACTGTACAATATGTTTGTTTTGTTGCGCTAGGAAGTGCTGGAAGCGTTTGGGAAAGTAAATAGACCGCGACCAACCACTGACGAAAGTATTTTACAGTTTTGATTATATTATAGACCTGTATGAAATAAAAAAATCTAATAATTTTATCGAATGTCATTGTACCGCAACCAACCCTTCTTGATACTTTAACCATCCTTCGTAACCCACGCCCACGAATTACCGGGCTGTCATATACTTTGATGATCTTTGATCCCCAATAAGTACCTCCTTCCAGCCCTTCCTACATTAGAGCCCGCGAATTATGGGGCGTGGGAACAAAGTGTTTCAATTTTTCAACTGACGAGTGAGTAGCAAGAGTTAAGAGGGACAGTATGGAGAAATGTTATTAGGGTGACGGTACCCATTATGAACACTTTAAGCTGACAGACACGAGTGATGGACACTTCATTCTTAATTCAAATATCATCATATGGTTGTCAATTGGTTGACACAAAATAAATGTATGAACCTTATTTCCTCATAATAAAAGTGATTGTTCGTTACTGGTTTCTTGACCATTACTGGTGCCACCACCCTAGTCAGGGATATATGGTGAGATGGGTTGCTATATGAGCAAAATCCGGAAATAAACCCGCCAAGTGCGTGTCGGACCACGCATAATTGAAGGTTGTGTACCGTTATACGATGAAAATATTGTGCAAGAATAAAGGCATAAGTGCCTTCACATATCAAGGCACTTAACTGTATTTTTGTAATTATAGTTTTTGGCAAAAAAGGCTTAACCAAATTTGTTCAAAATAAAATAATTTTCCTAACTTCCTGAAGTTTTCACATTTTTAGGGTTCGGTACATCAAAGAGAAAAAACGGAACCCTTATAGGATTACTTTGTTGTCCGTCCGCCCGTCTGTCAGTCCAGTCAAGACCGTTTATCTCGGGAACGAGTAAAGGTTGCAAGTTAAAATTAATACCACATACACAGGTCTGCAGTCTCTTGAAGCTGCAAAAAAACTAAACCTTTACATCAACGCAATCAAAAGATACGGTCATTCCCATACATTTGCAGTGGGAATCAAAATGTATAGGGTACTTCCCGTTAACATAGAATCACGAAATTTGACAACAAGCAAGAACTTCTAGCAAAAATACAGGAAAAAATCCGAAAACCGTATAACTGCCGCACACTGAGAGTTCCATGCCACTTTTGTGCGGAGCCCTCGGCGGGCAAGTCCGACTCGCACTTGGCCGGTTTTTAGACCTCCCGATACTCGATTAACCAAATTTTTGTTCAAGAAGCCTTTAAGTTATTTCTAAGGACCTATCAGATGATGTGCCAGAAGTAGATATTTGACAAAAAAAACTGGAACTAAAAAAAATATAGTGCTTTTAAAAATAAAGTTGATTAAAGTGAGTCAGAAGCATTTTTTACTTATTACCATTTGTTTCTAGCGAAATAACACATCTATCACCCACGCCGTACATTTTGTAAGTATTACCGTTTTACGTCTATAAGTTTTCTTCGGTTTTGCTTTTAACACATAGAAAACAAATATGTCGTCATGTTCACAAACAAGAAAAGTATTTACTGCCGTAAATTTCAAAAATCGACTTAGTTAAGTTTTATTTTTTACTTTCTACCTACTTCTGGAAGAAAAGTTTTTAGGACTTTTGCATATACATATTATCTATAAATATCCCATTCGAACGTAATTTGAAAATATTAGGCTATTATAATTTAATGTCTGTGAAAACCGTATCTTTCCTGGGTTAGTTTTCAAGATTCGTCGATCGAGTTCTTACGCCCTTGACAGATAGCAACAAGCAATGCCAAGTTTGTTCCCTTTTATTCGAATAAACAGTACAATATTTGTATATTTCGGGTTTTTTTATGTACTTACTCTAACATCCGCATCCGCATCCCTATCCGTGAATGTGTGCCTTTTGATATCCGCATCCGCGGATGTCACAAATCCAGTATCCGTAACATCCCTGTCTAAAATATATCCAAATCACCATCACCCACCAAAATCAATTACCAATACCTATTAGTAAATAGGTATGCTTAGAAATGTACCACTAACAAATTCCTATTCCAAAATAACATCGGATACTATTTAGAGACATTTGACGTTCGAATAAAAATATTTTTAATCTTATGAAGTTATGATGATACAAATTACATTTTTTAACACTACACCACGTACGCGAAGTAATAGTTGATGTTCGGACGCAAGTATCAATAATGTTTGGTCCGCGCGTCAAGCTAAAGGCCTTGCGAGTTGCGACGGTGCTACATACTATGAAATCTATGAATGAATGCTCGCTCCCGTTCGCACTAACCGCACCTGCTATGCTGTTCGAATAGGATGGCGATAATAAGTTTGTATTCCTGATTGTAGTGTGTGTCCGCACACAGATGCGTGTCGGCCGGCGCGCAACTGGCGGTAATAATATTGAAATGCGAGCGAGCGGATTTTGTTATAGGACTCTTAATGCTGCAATCGTAACGTTGCGTAATGTCCATCCAAGGTTTCGATTTCAAAAAGTTACAAACGATATTTAAGGGTTTATTCCAATATGCCTGTCTGGCCAATCAAACACAAGGGTGGTGTTGTACGTTTAGCTTGAATATCTGGGATTATGTCAATGGCATCGTAGCTCCTAAGCAGATAAATGTTTTTTTAATAAATATTATGGGACCATCTTTTGCGGTAATATTTCGGTGCAATATTTTAAAATATTATTATAGTGTCATATCTTTGGCGATGAAACATGTGGCATTCGCTTTACGTATTATTTATTTGTTGCATGTTTTTGTTAGCTTCGGTAAAAGCGTTGAACCTAGCATAACGTGCATTCTAAACCCGACCGATAGCCGTACCAAATGTCGAAAAGATCGCAGTCACTACATAAAATTACATAGGTACGAGTTTGACCTTCTTTGTGCGGGACCCCAAAATCACAGGCTCGTTAATATTTCAACAATATTCTGAAGCCTATCATTGCCCAACCGCCGAGACCTTGCTTTACCGAGTTGGGCAACTGTAAGAGCGCCGAATTTGACAAGCGCTTAGTTCAGAGAGTCATGCTTTTTGCTGTGGCCTCTGCTGTGTTGGAGCGGTGTTTAATTAAAAATATTGATTTTTCGTGTTTTATTCGTAGGTTATTACATATAAAAAAAACCTTATTATAAGACAAAGTCGATTGTTTAAGTTATTTCAGTAGGGCGTTTAACTGAAGTCTAACTTTATTAAAATCTATCGCTCTCAAGTACAAAGAAAATATTTGTTTTTATGCTGCATAATTTCCTTCGGTACAACGATTACTACAAGTAGCTACCATAGGTATCAAGAGAATTGTTGACGGTGAATAAAGAGAACAGCTCATCATTTGTTATAATAAAGGAAACGTGATGAAGTCTTATTTAAACACAAGTTGGGCTTTTCGGAGGCTATAAGATGGCGTTTTAATAGGTGACGTACTAAAAATAAATTGTTTATTTCGGACCATATGTATCCAACTATCCATATCTTTGTTAGTAACTTATCCTAAATTAGGTACTATCACGTTAAAAATTGCATGGGCAGTTTATGAATGAATTCATTCATAAATTACCCATGCACTTATGAACGCGTGTGTACACAGTTTCATACAAAACCGCTGGTTTAAATTAAATGTTTACACAAAAGCTGACCGATGTGTGGAACAATGTTTAATTTCCTACTATTCCTTGTTTTTTTTAATCCCTTAATTTGAAAAAAAAACCAAGTATTGCTATTTGGAAATGTTTGTACCCCCCTGTATTTTGATTACTCTCCAACTTAAATTACTTTGACTGTAAATACACGAACAGTTATTCTTAACCTAAAGAAACCAATACAATTACATGCCTATAGATTTATAGACTTTACGTCCTATCTTTATGTAAATAGCTCAGCCTTGTACCAGATATCTGTAAAGTAAATATCTCCAAGCAGAGAAACAATTAACCAACCCACTATCCATATTAAACAGAAAAGTATCAATTGAATTGTTTTCTTGCAGGCTTCGTTGGTGGTGAACCACAGAATAAATAATAGTACCTACTAAAGTACAGAAGCTTCTCTTTCCTGCAATTGACGTTTAACTTGTTAAGCATGCGAATCTCAAAATGACATTAGGGTTGTCACCATGCTGTCAGGTGCGTATGCACGTATGGTGGTACAACAATTTATATAAACATGAGAATGGGAACAAAATATGTATCGGAACATTATTTGTATTATAAGAAACGTTTCTGTCGATTATTTAAATGAAATGAAATGAAATGGAATGAAAAACATTTATTTGTGACATCACAGAAAACAACATAAGAAACAAAACAAAAAGACAAACAAGGATTAGAATGTGTGTGCATCACAAAATGGACCCAACAATTATTAGTAAGTATTGGTATTAATTTGACTAATTATAAATTAGTATGCGGTGTTTGAAATATAATTATATCTGATCGCACCTATGAGGTAATGAGCGTTGCGCGAACCCTGACAGTTTATACCACCCATAGGCGGAAGATTTTGTGTCAACATAAAACGCTGAGTAAACAAGCAAGCGAGCAGTGTACCTGGCCCATCGTTATTAACTAACCATATGTAGTCCTTGTTACAACGGCATAAGGTATACCGATGGTTAACGGTGCTTGATTCTGACACAATGATGCTGCAAATTGTCACACTGGTGAAATAGGGTCACCAGTGTGACAATTGTCAGCAACATTATTACTGGTATTGCAGGCGTCAATGGGATATGGGCCCGATTACTATTGTGCGGGATGTACATGCTAATGAAAACATCATTATTACCACTAAAAACTCACAAGAAACTCATGTCAAAAACTGAAAATGTATTTAAACACTATTACACACAGCCCCCGCGTTGGTGAGCGGTTTCCGGAGCCTATGGACGCCTTAAACGGCAGTAATTAAGTAATTTTAGAAATTGTCACACTTGTCTTGTCAGCGTGGTGTCTAAGGGCCTGGTACATGCATTGGCAAGCGGCACCAGTACCACGCTACCCACTCCAGCACAACGCCGCGCCGCATCGCTCGAGTATTTTGTAATAGGTACTGCTAAAATCGTGGTAACCAGGCCAAGGCTGCCTTTATTTACATATGTACGTGAGAAATAGCATTCTCACTACATAAATACTGCCTTTTGGATTGTTGTTAAATTCGGTTAGAATATGCAGTTTTTTTACTAGTTTATAAGTAGGGTCACGTGCGATAAATGTAGTTTATTTTTTATTTTTCCGCTAGTTCCTAGAGTCAGGTGCCTGAAGATTACCAACGAAGGGATCCTATTACCCTATTAGATCTAGACCGTCTTTCCGACCTTAAAGCTTTCTTGGTAAACGGGAATAGAAAGGCGGTGGAAATTTTGAGTTCTTTGTTAGCCTGATTTAAAAATCTAAGTAAGTAGGTACCAATTAGTTGACAAACAAGCATGTCGATTAAAATATCCGTATTTAAAAAAATATATATTATGGACCATCTTACACAAATCGACCTAGTCCCACAGTAAGCTCAGTAAGGCTTGTGTTGTGGTTTGTGGGTACTAGACGACGATATATATAATAGATAGATACATATATATAAATACATAGAAAACATCCATAACTCAGAAACAAATATTTGTGATAAACACGCAAATAAATTCCCTGACCAGGATTCGAACCCAGGAGTCCCAGGACCTCCTGCCACAGAATAAATAATAGTACAAGTACCTGCTTCGTAGGCAGTCACTCCCGACTAGGCTAGGAGTTCGTTCTTAGATCTGTTCTACCGTTTGGTAGCAACGAAGCCTACTACTATGCCACAGACAGACAAATATCTAATACTTACACAAGTTATCCTCTATTTATTCTCCCTTACCCCTAATTTATTTACTTACAATAAGAAAAAAAATCTCCATTCAGAATTCAGACAACACACTAAATATAGTGTTGTTGACAGCAGATTAAATAATACTTTCAACATGAAATACCTAATCGCTTCGGTTATCTATTGTAGAATATAACGCAGTTGCCTATTTTTGGCCAAAATTAACAGTTAAATTTAGAATCGGGAAAAACTGCAAAAATATAGGTATTTACACGTATTTGGCGATAGTATACGTAAATACATCATAGTATTCCACTATTTTCATTGAACACCAATACTGCGATCATTTCAATAAGACCTCGAAATGTCGACTTGTCAGTCAACATCCCTATTTATCAATTAATTACACCGATTAATAAACAAGGCCGAACATTTAAATTTTACACTCACTGTTTCGTAATTCAATTACACTCAATATTGACAATAAAGTAATATACATACATCTCCGACTAAATCTTCAATCTTATCACATTAAAGTGTTGATAACTTGATAAGTTAAATTTGTAACTACAATTGTGTATAAATGATTATTTGTAGCGTTTACTTGTGTGCGTGATTGCACAGGTGTGCTGTGTGAATGACAATTCTAAATCGACATTAATGTACTGCGATTCTGCAGTACACACGACCTTTCAGACGTATGTAGTATGTTCTTGTAGGTACGCTGTGCGTGTGTGTGCGCCATGCGCTCGCGTTCGTATCAACACCAGCTTTGATAAAAAAGTGGGTCAACGCCTAAATATGCTTAATGTTGTGCAAAGTTATGCGTATCGCATCTGATAGATTTATGATAATTCATACTACTGTGCAATTGTGTTGAGGCTTAACAGTATGTTTTTGTTTTCACAACGGACGAATATTGATCAGTGGGCAGTGGGCACATGATTCACGCCGGGCGCGGAACTGCGACGCGGGTATGAGGTGGTACCTGAGGCAATAAGAGCTTTGAGTGCAGAGCGACGCTTCACACATGAACTCAAAACGTTTTGCACAAAAAACGCATATTACACAGTTAATGAGTTCCTTGATGGATGAGTAAATATGTCGAAAATATGTAACTTATTATATGGTTTTAATTGATTTATAATATTTCAGACCAATGACATTAATTTGACAATTGTATTATCATTATTTAACTAAGTACTTAATTACTTCCACGATCCCTATTATTATTATCTCCTTTATTCATTTTAATTCCTAAGTTAGGTTTTTACAATATGCCTATAAAAGTAAAATATAAAACAACATACAAAAAAAAAAACATAAACACATTATAAAAAACCTAACCTAGAGTGCCGCCGGCAACGGAGCAGGGCTCAGGTTGCCGGTGGTTAGGGCCGCAGAGAGAGGAACCGCCGGACTATACGCGCCGTGTCCAGTATTACTGCCTTCTGCATCTGACCCTTGATCCATCCACCTAGCGAGAGCCTCTCAAGATGTTGGTCGAGACTCTTCGCTATGAGACCGTTCGCTGAAACGACTATCGGGACAATGATCGTCGAGTCAACATCCCACATGGCGGTTATTTCGTGAGCCAAGTCTAGGTACTTACTGGACTTGTCCTTCTCGGCCTTCACGAGATTCTCGTCATGGGGGATGGTGACGTCGACGAGCACGGCCTGGCGTTGCGATCGATCAACCAGCACGATGTCAGGCTTATTGGCTACAATAGTCCTGTCCGTGATGATAGATCGATCCCAATAGAGCGTGGCACGACCATTTTCGAAAACTGGCGCAGGTGCGTACTTGTAGTACGGCACTTCGTGGTCCACAAGATCGTATTTAAGAGCAAGATCGTATTATTATTATTATTTTTTACTTGTGTAAATAATTAATTGAAATATGACGATGTACAAATAATACAAATAAATGATCTATCTATCTATCTATGCTTACTCGTTACAAATTAAAAATATGTGTGTCAAACAGGGTCGTAAAAATAGAAGTGGTAATTCCCGTGATCCTACTCGTACTTAACGGTTTCTACCTCCATGAATTTCTGATTTGTCTCCTGCGACTGTAACTCTACACTAATACCCACTCTTCTTCTTCCTAGCGTTTTACCGGCTTATGCCAAGCTCAGGGAACCTGGGGTCCGCTTTGGCAACTAATCCCAAGATTTGGCGTACGCGCTAGTTTTACGAAAGTAACTGCCATCTGTCCTTCCAACCCGGAGACTAAACTAGGCCTTGATGGGATAAGTTCGGTTTCCTCACGATGTTCTCCTTTGTCCAAAAGCAATTATGAGTACAAACAGACATTAATGTACTCCATCTTAAACTACATGCATCGCCAAGATAATATATTTGAGGTAGTTTGAGCCCCTAACAGTGGATAGACGCTGTACATCGTGTATGTACATACTTATTACTTATATGCTGATATAACAAAAATCTTGACAGAATTAAGGATTTTCGGAATGAAATAGGAAGGCTCGTCGTTTGCACATGCAACAGATTTTACCGAACTGATCCCGTCGTATGTAAACTGCTTATATATATGTAGTTTTCAAGAATATATTTGTGAATGTGGGAGCCCACACTTCGTTTACAAATCGATACCCAATGAGCACTGGACATGACCCCAATTACTAAAGGCTTTTTAGTGCTTCCCCAACTGTGACTAGTCATATAACTAGGGCAAACAACATCAGTATACTTCCATCGATATAACCTAAACCATACACTTACTCGTATAAAACGGTCTCATATAAATGCAGATACACGTGTTTAGTACTTACCTTCTCCAATATAGGTCACGCAACCTTTTCAATGTATAAGGAAAAACAACAACGATGTTGACATGCATGTGGGTATGGGTACACATGCGTGGCATGGAGGGAATATACCCAAGTTTTGGAGCGAAAACAGCGTAGAAACTTTGCATTATGAAACGCAGCTACGCAACTGCGACCTATTTCAGAAGAGAAAACACTGAAACTTCATTTGAAATTCTGAATGAGAACAAAGACTCTGGGCAGTTTCTCGTCAATAATTCAGGACTTGAAATTTACAGTGCGAATTCATTGTCGTTCATGGTTATTTAATTTCTTTAGTGCGAAATCGGTATCTAGTTTTATTAGAATTTCTAAATTGTAATTGTTGCAGTGCAGCTAAGAAAGTTTCAGATACTGAAAGTTAGTACAGTCGCCATCAGATATATCGGAGCGTCCGAGGCGTGCAAAATATCTGAACAAGCGTCTTGACAATAGAGGCGTGTTCAGATATTGGTGAACACCTCGGACGCTCCGATATATCTGATGGCGACTGTACCATAGACGGAAATAGTATTCTATGCAATAGTTGTATTTGAGGGGTCAAAATATGCGTGTGGCCGATCAACGCCATTAGCATATTTTGACCTGGTAATACAACGTTGGATACAATTTTTTTTTTGGTAGAGTTTACCTGATTATGAAGGCCAGGGATGGCAGAATAGAACTGGTTGGTACTTCCCAGCTCTATCGTCCGATTTTTGACGTTCATCTTTCATTTGTAAGGAAATAACTTCAAGGTTTGTCCCATTTGATTATAATTATATTCTGATGGTAGAATTCATGACGAATTGAGAGAACTCCTCAAAATTTATTGGCACATGCATTGTGATTTCAGGGTTTCATAACCCTTATTTTTTGGGGAGGACCAACATTTTGGCGGAGTGGACCTGATGATGAAGGCCAGGGATGGCAAAGTGGAACTGGTTGGTAAACATAGCTCTACGTATCATCGGAGTTGTGACATGCATCTTTTTGATTTGATTTTTACGAGTAATGTTGAAGACCAGGGATGACATATTGAAACTACTCGGTAATTTCTAGCTCTATCATCCAATTTGAGACATTGTTATTTTGTTTTTGACCATGGAGGTCTACTAGGTAGTTTCATTTGATTTTACTTGAGATCTAAAGATGGAAGCCATGAGACATTAAGAAAGCTCCTTAATTGTACTCGGATGATGAATTGGATATTTTTGAAGGAAACTGGTTAACTCAAACTAACTCAAAATGTAATGTTGACCGGGAAGGCCAATTGAAGACGGTTTTTTCCTTAAAAAATATAGAAAAGTTTAAAATTCAGAGACACACTAGAGTTGGCCCCAATTTGCATATCAACTAACGTGCGTGCGACTTGCATGTGAGGATGCGATATTGTTTGCAATTGACACTTCGTTTCGAACTAAACGTCATCTCGAGTTTTATTAGAATAGAGGTCAAATCTAATTTCCTTGTTTATCAGAATTGTTTTAAATTTGAACAGTAAATTCGAAATCTCGATAATTGTTATAACAAAAAAAAATATTATGGGGGTCTATATATGTGATTTTTGAAAGCAGTATAGATATAGAGTGATACTGGATAAGGGATGATTCACACTAGAACGGGACGGGACGATCTCTCAGTTTCTATAGAAAACGTCACATGACATCCGAGGGCTCCGACCTCCGAGCTATCAGGTGATTCTTTCTATAGAAGTCAACTTGCGTTTTATGCGTAGATTTGTGCGCATCGCAGTCCAAGGTATCCGTAAATGCCTGGGCATATATAGGTATATGCCTGACAGAGTGGACCAAAACACCTCCGTCAAGATTTTTTAGTAGGTAAAGGACTCGTTTTTGATATAAGGCATAAACAGTAAAAAATAGATTATAACTTTGTTAAGCATGCATTTTTTTCTATTGTATACTTACCTACTAAATTGAGTTTTATAATGGTGACTTCATTTATTGCGTTCTTGTTGACGATGGGTCATATTTCACTACGCTCTTATAATTACGTAGTCGAAGCAAAATCAACTGAATTTGTTCATGATAGCTTTTAAATACAACTATGATCCTTTGTATTTCCCCATATTTCAATAATATCATTTACCCATAACAATAGACAAAAATAGTACATTGTGTATTAAAAGCGGTAAACGAGAAATTGGGTACAAGTGTGAATTATTTTTATTAATTTTAACACCTGTTCGTAATTCCTGTACCTACCGCCCGTAATACATACAATGTTTTTCACCACATTAGCGACGAAATAAATAAACTTACTAGGCAGATAAATATACAATAATTATTAGCGGTAGTGTAGTGTAGTAATAAAGTCCACAGTACACCGGGGTGAGCGGCGGCTGCGTGCATCGTGCGGTGCGGGGCCCTCCGGGGGGCCCGGTCGGGTGGAAAAGTACTTTAAAAAACCATGACTTTCATGGGCATAATACAGGTAATTAAGTCTAAGTATGCTTGCATATCCTACTAATATTATAAATGCGAAAGTTTGTATGGATGTTTGTTACTCTTTCACGTAAAAACTACTGAATGGATTTTAATGAAACTTTACAATAATATAGCTTATACATCAGAATAACACATACACGCTACAATTTATAAAGATATTGCGCAGACGAAGTCGCGGGCACCACCTAAGTGTATAATATCACCATTTACGAGTGAGTGTAAAGAAATAGTATATTAATATACAAAGAGGCAAAGTTTTTGTTTAACTCTCGGGCTTATATTGAGAATGTGAAAGATGCCAAAATTGAGCCACGTGCGTAGCGAGTGGATAATATGCGTTTTCCCCCGCTAGTTTTAAATGATAAAACAGCGCTTTCCGAGCTAGTACTCTGACGATGAAGGAACGCCGAGGTACGCAACTCTTACAAAATAATGATGCTTATTGTCTAGGTAAATAGATATTTTTTGAACCTTTTGCGTGGTATTTCTTTCTCGCGTTTTACTTTTTAAAGAAAATAATTACCTATACAATATTATTTTGTAACTTTTAAAGGATGGTAGATTTAACAATTTATGAATTACAATCGTTTTACAAAATAAAGCGACGTCGAAATTTTAAAAACTAGCCTCTTGATCATCATAGTTTTATAAATAATATAGCGTTCAAAATTGCATGGGCAGTTTATGAATTAATTAATTGCCCATACAATCGAATGGTAAGTAGGTCAAATTCACACATTAGTTTTAATCGGGCTCATATAGGATTTTAGTATGCTCTAAGTGGTCTTAACATTGCAGTAGACGAGTAGAAAGAATACCAAAACGCATGTTTCACTAATATGTTCCAATAAACTTATTATTATATCAATGCCAAAGCTCTTTCATTCATGAGAGTAATAAGGCTGTTCCTTTGTAATGCTGGCCATACAAATATCTCATTATCTGCCCGGCAGATGTGTTAGGCGGACAATGTATAGTGAACTACCTATAAGCACATAGGTGTCTACCTATCTACCTGAGATCTGTATCCTTGACACATCTATGCCTAGGACGAATGAGACAAATGTCGTTGATACAAATAGGAGGGATAAACTACATATACATAATTTTTTTTTTCTGTATGAAAACTATCAGAAGAAAAACGTTCGAAATGTGTTCCGGAATATAGTGAAATAAATATACCTACTTCCTGGCTATAACAGATTGATCGTTATTTTCTAGTAAGTACATGAAGTAAATTTTTTGAAATACTGTACAAATAAGTACTTAGGTACAATTTACGAAAAAAAATTGATGTGACTTAATTCCGTACGTTGTACGTTGTCATGTCACCGCCAGAAAGTATGGCACGACAAACGGGATTTGCCTGTAGTTTGGCTAGGATCTCTTCTAATTTGCGTTCTAATTTACTGTTTTTCTTTCTTTAGTACCGCCGCCCCAAGAGAGAGAGATGGATATACTTTTTTTTCTACTGTTGCTGAAGATCAATCTGGTCGACCAGACTTATCTGAACTATCTAAATCTTGTGATCGGATGAATCACTTCACTGTTCACCAGTTAATCTAGCTCGTACCACTACGTACTGATGGCCTAGCGCAAATGAAATGTTCCCTCTCTATCGCACTTGTTATATCGTTGGTAGTGCGAGAGAAACAATTTTTCGTTCGCGCTTCGTGGGCTCACGTTACGGTGGATGTTCTCTTTTCTCGTATCTAAAGCTATAAATCCGGCCAATGGTCATACTAAATCTCTATATCTATGTCAATGGTCCAACATTATTCTGCGTACGAACTTGCAAAAATATATAGGTGTATTAGTTTAAATTTACAAAAATATAAGATGAATTTTAAATGAAGAGTTCGCATTTTGCGAGCTTCAGTTCTAAACCAATATTTTTGAAAATATTCTTAATAAGAGACAAGTTGGACAGCACAGTATTCACGTCGCCTCCTAGGGTCCTGTCATCTAGGTACCAGACATTGAATTTTGATTTCAATCTTTGGATGATTGGATTTATACCCAAACTAAAAATTGCTGGGCCGAGAGGGTCACCCTGCTGACATCCAACCTCAGAAGATAATTCATTGGACAAGTAAGCACACTGTGGGATGTCTGGGTCCCACAAAACTCAGTCCGGCGTCAAGGCAGACCACGAAAACGCTGGAGCGAAGAACTTGACGTCTTTCTCGCTGACTGGCGGGAGATTGCCCACGACCGGAATGCGTGGAAGAAAGAGAGAGAGGCCTTTCCCCAGTAGTGGTACCTACCCTTTAGGCTCTTAAATAAATAATTAACGTGTAAAGTAGAAAATATTGAATTAACGTCAGAGGCATCTCCACCTGCTGAATTGTGCATACAATACAACTATACAACACACTTTTAAACTGAACATCAGTACCTACATCTTAAGGATGACTCATACTAGGACGGGACGGGACGATTTGTCAATTTCTATCGTCCCGCCCCGTCCCGTCCCGCCCGTTCTAGTGTGAGTCATCCTTTACGCCTTTGCAATTGCCATTGCATAGGGATTACAATGATGATCATTTAATAGTGGTGTAGATTCGCATAGTTTATTGAATAATTGAATAATCTTTATTGACTTAAAACCTAATACAAATATGTAATATTTCACAATACGCTAACACCTCAAGAGTTACTTATGTATTAGGTTTGAAACAGTTTCACCGGAACTGAGCCTCTGTCTCCCGAACTAGGCGGATGCCTGTGACTCGGAAGTCAGTGTTTCCACCGAGAAGAATAGTTGACATGATTTGTATGCTTAACTATAAAAGGTTTTTGGAATGATCATTATACAAGAAAAAATAAAGTAAAGAAAAATAAAAAATATAAATAAACACTTTTTACCTGACGCATGGTTGTGTGTGTGTGAGTGAATGTACGAGTATGTGCGTATATGGTGTGTGTGTAAAGAGAGAAGAGAAGAGAGCGAGAGAGAGAACGTGTGTGAAAGCCTGCAGTGAGCATAATTAAATAGTTATTCATTCTTGGGACGTAATAGAAATAATTGGATAGGATAGGTAGAGTGATTCATAATGGAAAAGGGAATTGGTTGATGATCAGAAAGAATTATGTATGTAGGTAGTGGTAGCGATAAAACGTCTTTATTTCAGACAGTTTAGGAGGTCTTCAGTCGCCGAATAAGTTTGTGATTGAAGCCAGGAAGTTAATTTTAATTTACAGTTAAAGCGGTTTAATGGATATATATTTAGTTGTTTATTTGCCTTATTATAGATCCGAGCACTCATTGCCATATATTGGCGGCCGGCAAATCCCGTCCGCCGATTTCCTACTGGACAGGCAGTCTGTTTATTGCGCTTACTATTTGCTTTCGCACAAAAAGGTAAGTGTCGATGTCTGCGCAGTATTGCACGGAGGACGAATAGCTGTCTAACCGTTAGGACGCTACATTCGGCGTAAAGTTGGGTTGTTGGGTATCTATAAGGTTTAGATATTGCGACCTTTAGTACAGCTCTCTGTGCTCGCTCAAGCTTTAGCATAGCCACCTTGCCAGCAGCGCCCCACACCGGGATGCAGATGCAATAGGTGACTAGCGATTGGTCGACTAGTTAGCGTCACCGCTTGTCAGTTCTATTATTCCTTGATTTGACTGCACTGACATATTGTAGTGATTGATAATTGTAGTGCACTGTGAGAAGCGGATCAGACAATTAGATTATGGAGTTGCTCGGTGGGTCCAGTCGACAGTTGGTATTGGTACTAATATGGTTTTATGCGGGCTCAAGTGTTTGTTACTGTCACACAAGTGACACAAGTTAAGCTGTTTTTTTATGTAGCATATGCCCGATGACATCTGAAATTTGCTGGCACAGATATATATATTGTTCTATGCAGCGGTGACAAGAAGGAATAAACCTAAAAAGTTTTTTTTTTTTACTTTAATATGTGCAGGGAAGGGAAGCACTGGCAAAAAGTAATACAGCCACACATTAATTCATACTTACTTATTTATGCAAAGTACAAAATATTAGTGATGCTATTAGAACAACCTCTGTTTGTAGAACACTTATTTGTCTTTCTCCGGGACCACGGGGGAAATGTCGCCCTTGAAACGTCGGAGGTTTGTTTTCAAATTTTGTACACGATTAAGCCCCATTTTAGTCAATTTACGAGTATAATCTGTTTGTAGAAATTTAACATATCGTGGTTAGCAACACAGTATTTGAATAAGTAATGCGAAAATTGTTTAAAGGTAATCTACCTATGTTTTGTCTGTAGCACTAACAAAAAGTAACTCGAAAAAGGATACCTACTGACTGAATGGAGTCCAAGAAAACCATCAATCTCGACGCTTTTTTGACTGCGATTGATAATAAATTCGCAAATTTTGTAGAATTTATTCTCACCACTTTTCAAGTAGGTACAATAGAAAGCCAAACTGAATAAAATATAGATAGAGAAAAAGAAATGATAGTAAACAGTGGAGCAAAGCAAAGTTACCTTTGTTTGTTTTCAATATAACAAAATATATATTGCAGTTATAGTGCTAAATATTCTACACTTTTGTAATGCCGCCTTCAAGATTTTCTTCAAGAAGTTAAAGGAGTTGTTTTAACGTTATAGTTATTTTTTTTTACTTTCTCCGCATTCGAAATGAAAAGTAGAGTGTTAACTCGGGTAAAAGGCACCTATTTCCGTGTTGCACTGTTGGTACCTGTCGTACCAATAGTGCGACGTTGTCCGTCGGAAATGCGTGCCTTTCAGCCCTTGGTTAACAATCTGCTATTGGGTAGCTCATACCTAACACCGATAGATCATAACCATACCGAGTAGGTAAGGTTACCTCCACTCTGAAAGCGTTCGGTTAACCTAAGTGCAAGAATGTTCGGGAGAGCATTGGTTAGGTATTCCTTGGGAGACGAGAATCATGCTCGCTGGTATTCATCAGCCAAGTTGGCCAAATTATAATCTAATTTTTCGTGTTTTCTTGCTGAGTGAATGAAATTTGATTAGTTCTTATAAGGCAAGGGGCTCCAAACTACGCAAGACGTTCTGATTCAGCGCCCTGTCGCGCGGTGAATCGGAAATCCGAAATCCAGCGCGCAAAGCCCTTGCTTTGTACATTTTTAGCAAACTTAAATTCGCGGAATTAAAACTACTCGATGAAAGCTTTTGTTCGTAGTAAAAAATATTGGCCAGATTAATAATTTTAAGTAAGCGTTTGTAGACGCATTCGTATTTCGTAATGTATTTAAGCCACGATCAGTATTCGACTTTCTGCACAAAAATACCAAAGGTCAAGACTGTATGAAGCAATCCAGTTGCAATTTATTGGCTTACTGGTGAGAAAAAATACTTGATTAATAACAGGCAAGGTAAAGGTGCCTCATTAACCTGCAAAATAATTTATATGAAAAACGACCCTTCTACCTTTAGTCTTTGGCAATAGCGGTGACAGCTGAGGGTCGAGAACTAATACATTTACCATAGGTATTGATTACTTTCGCGCAAGTTTCTTCAGAGCTAGTACCACGAAAGTCTAACGATTGCGGATTTGTATCCCCATCTCTGTCACACTTGCATATTAGAGTGACAAAGATGTTTTTCCGTCAATTCCTATTTTCGATGTTCGTGGTAGGCGTGCTGAGGCCATTCAGGTGATCGCAGAAGGTGTGAGGTAATACATTTTTTTTGTATTTTATCTAATATTTTCCATGTTAAAACCAAAAATCATAATTTCTAGTAATGACCTGCTAACTTGCTGTAGTCGTTACTTGTTCAGTATAATTCTTAGGAAATCATTCAGTTTCTGAGCAGTGAGCTTCAATTTTTTTCCTTAGATATTTTAACCGACAACTGACCTGTACTTTTTGATGATTTAATGGCTTTTCGTTGCTCAGCATCCTAGCATAAGACTTAATATTTAGTTCAATAAGTTTAAAACAGACCAAGTACTTAATAAAATTTCATCGCTCGTCAATTCGCACAATAAAACCTTGACCTGCACCTATGACGGAAGGAATCCCACTGACCCAGTTACCTACTGCACTTGGCCTGAAAACCAAAAACACCCTCGGATTACTCGAAGGCTAGGCCGCCCGCCGCCCCTGTTCCCTGCTCCTGTACGTACCAAACTACGCACACAGATGCACCGAATTAAGCGTTATCGCTCCGATGTAACAAACATGCTTTATCAGTTTTCAGAGGGATTATCTGACGTCACAATGGTTTGGTTGGACACTGATTTAGGTTGGAAGTTGTGCTTTCTGTGCCTAAAGTTAAGATATAGTCAAACAAGTACTTCTATTCCCATTACAACTTGGGTACATTCCAAAACTAGGTCGCGTAAACATTCAGTTATTTGAACCAGAAATTAGGACAATTATCTTTATCTTCCAGAAACAGAAGACTTTTTGTGTTCCTTCGTATTTGACCCACTTTTAGTGAAACGTCGTAAAGAGGTTTCGGCAACTCTTACTTCGGCTGGTTTAGCAATACAAAGTGGTTTGTTTGTTCGGTTGTTCCCTTTGGCACGAGGGAAATCGCCCCATTCATTTTTGCAAATGGGTCGGGTATATTTTTTATATGGCCCATAACAACCAATATTTATAAACTAATACCCTGTGACAACCCATTTTCATCCAAAATATAGTACCATATTTATTAGGGGTTGGGGCGTCTGTCGCGAAAGCAGGAGGTCGCTGGTTCGTTCCCAGCCCTGGGTTTTGGAGGCCTTGGTCACTTATTCTTTAGTACTTATATGACATCTCTTTTAATTTATAGGTATCTACCAGATAAACAAAATTAAGCTTAATACCTATACACTTATACAGTATGTATCAGAACGAAAGGCAAAAAAAGAAACCCGTTAATGTTTAGATCATAAATATGAGCATGGTACCGAATTCATCAAAAATACGACAGTTTTTACGTGAGGTATAAAAATATACATTTATTATTATTGTTTTGAACCTCCCCTGTATTATTTGTTTACAATCTTATATATGACATCTCTTAAATTACCAACTGACAGAAAGTCAAACCTTGTTGATGTTTGGATTTTTACCTAGTTACAAATAAACAAAGCGCTTGCGCGTTGCCTATGACTATAGCCATTATTTAAATGATTACCTAGGTTACTTATAAACAGAACTCAAAGCGCATGTGCGTTGACATAACAACGTCAATGTTGATTAGTTGAATGCATACTGTTGATATGTAGCTAGGGACAACTTGCCCCTAGCTACATATCAACAGTATGCAATACGCATGCACTGTCTAAAATCAAAAACGTAAACAAACCCTATAGGATGTTACAAAGACTATTAACCGACTGCAAAAAGAAGGTCCTCGAGTAATTCATTTAGTAATTTTATGCCATAAAACATGTATTTAGGCACGTGATATGCACGTCATTACATTGTACTACTACATTAGGAGAAAATCAAATTTCCCTTATACAGGTTGATTCATAACAGGATTAATTAACCCCACGGTTTGAGTATATGATAAGCTATTGTTTCATACTAGACTTAGGAGATTAACGATATTTATTTTAAATAATGTAAACAATCAAGTTGCAATTTTATGGCCGATTGCATTATCATTATCAGTTTGCTCTACAAATATATTTTTTATAAAAACAATATTTTTGATTCAAGCTTTTGTCGCTGACTGTACTTTGGTACCGTAGCATTGTATTGTCATCCAACATCTTCGATTATTCGAATAACGGGAAGTTAATCAAATTCAGCTTGCAAAGTTTGACCCTAGCAGACACACAAACACATACCTACGTAGCAAGTAAAAAATAAATAAAAGCTTGAATACATGCGTCAGCAGTCAGTGGCAACTTTTGAAACATCGTATTTCACTTGACATTGTCATAATGTGACAATTAATTTCCATCATAATCAACGTGTTGTCAATACGGTTAAAGAGGTTTTATCATTATTAATTAGCTGCTGTAGGACGACCATTATTGCAAACAATCAAAACAGTACATAACAAAAAGGAAAAAAAAAAGACGAACGAGACAGTTATTTTAATTAAATCCTATGGTGAACGACTAATCAACATACAATAACTGTAGGGTAAGTCCAGTCGTCCGTTTTCTGAATCACGTGTACACTTCTTAAATTTTTACACGCTGTATTATTTATTTAAAATAAAATAAAATGTTTTTATAATATGTAAAAAATAGATAAATAACCAAAAACTGCCCATAAATCATTTAGGATTTATCACCATGCTCATCACACAAACATATCCTCTAACCGGTATTCGAACCCAGTGTGCTTACACTGCTTACCATGAGTTGCATTGCATTCGATTGCGAGTAGTGGTAGGAGCGAGACGGACATACTTTCGAATGCCGCAGTCGCAATCGAAAACAACTCATGATTCGCACACAGGACTTTCAGCTACGCAGTCAGAGTCCACATACTACGCTAGCTAAGCCGTCGTTAAGATAGTGCTAAAAATTAAAGTACGAAATATTGCTACCTAGCCAATCTAGCCGTTTGACCCTGTTTGTTTAGCGGCAACAAATGGCAAGTTCTGTGCTTAATATAATCTGCTCGCTTGAGCGGGCACACCTATTACAGCTCTATTATGATCCATTACATCAGCGCGCGTCACCGGGCGTGGCGAAAGTGTGACGTCGCCGTGCAAAGAAAGCTGCGCGTACGCCACTCTTGCTTTCAACGGAGGCCGTTGCGTCTGGGTGATAGCGAAAATGACATACTTTGCGCATGTCGCTCGCTTCCACTGTCGCTTTTTCCTTCCATATTCATGTCACGGTTATGAAATCGAAGCTTATTGAGTCATTTACCATAACCGCCGCAAGTGAGGTGGTTTTCTTCGTAGGCGGCCTCAAGTTTTCGTTGCGTTTTGTTTCGATTTCATGTACTACAGCATCTGAAGTAGCTAAACGGACAACGTTTTCAAAATTATCTTCGCACGATCATATTGTTGTGGTAATAAGAGTGTGTGTGTCAAGATCATTTTGAACACCCGCTGAGCTACTTCTGCTACTGGCTGTACATGACATCGAAACAAAACGCAGCAAAAATTTGCCACTTTAACTGGAAACTGCTTTTAAAACATGTCTGTGACTGTGATTTTTACAAGGCTATCATAGACAGTCACTCCGTTCGGTTCGTTCATGACCCGTTGACTAAATTTTGGCCGAACGGGGTCAAGATCTTAGATAGTTAATTTCTGTTTCATAAATGAATGGCGGCGACTTCACTCAGATGGGGACATTTTATGATATGAACTGGTGGTGTATGAGGAATTATAGGTTTATATTAAATTTCAGGTAACATCTAAAATCATTTTATAGGTCATCATCACAGTACACAATCATACAGTACAGTATCATTAGTATCATCAGCAATTCTACTGCACCAACCTTATACACAACTCGCTGTCATTTTGAAGAATTCCCTCGATTTCTCCAGAATTGTGTCATCTTTGATGTACCAGTGAACTTATGTACTTACCTATACCTACATTTAAATAGATCCCTCGAATTGAGAGCTCCTTCGAAAACTAGGCAGTAGGTTAAAAAACTTAAAAATAACAAATGTAGTACAAGTTGCGGTACCTACTTAGGTAGGTACCTACAAAAAATGGCATATCTTTTAATGCACGTGCAGTAAAGATGCAATGTTTATAGTTACGTACAAAAGATCCCAGGCATAGTTTTTTTTAACACGTGTAAGTGCAATGGCTTTCTTTAGTCTTGTTTCGGCCAGTGTCTTCCCCGTCCCAGATGCATAACGGGACCGGTACAAATGGGTCGTTCCTAAAGTTTTATGACGTCTGGGGAAAGCCGGTTGAACCGACCATATTACTGTTTTAACAAAAAATGGGTCAGACGCTCCGACAATGAGTACGGTGTCCGTTTGATGATCCTGGCATGGATCTGTGTTAGGCCTTATCTCACAACTACTCAAAGCTACTTCTTTAACTTCGCCTAGGTAGGTACTTGCCTAAAGTTCCGGGCTTAAAGGTACTTATTAATGGGTCAAACTCAAACGAAAGTAATAAGGTGATTAAATAGGAAAGGAAAAAAATTGGGAATGCCAGTGGTTATTGGATTAAATTAAACCGTTCTTAGATTTCTACGTTTAGGTCTAGGAACGGTATTTTAGATTCCCCACTTTAAATATTATAGGTTGTGGCGAGATATGACAAACATAAATATATTACCAATATTATGTTTTCTAAATATGTGTAGATACTTACTTCAAACGTCTATTTTTTTACGGTTCAAAAGATTTGCTCATTAACTAGTTACTTAATAGCATCGTTGTTGGCAGGCAAAGTTTAGACCCTTACAAAGCGACATCTGGTTTCTCGTGTTATTAAGTGCGAGAAGTTAGTTAAGTAGTTAATTATAAGTTAGATGCATGAGCATCTACTCCACCCTCAACTCCAAGCAAAAGAAAATTCATATTTTCTTTTGCTTGGAGTTGAGGGTGTACAGTAACGTAGGTTTCATAATTGGCAGTGCCGCATGGCAGTACGGCATACGAAGTAGGGTTGGTTTGCGTTAATAGTTTTCAGCAGACATGCTGCAAGCGAGAGCGATTACGATGCGAACATAAACACAAGCTCGCTCGCAGCAACCCTGCCCTGCTGCGGCACCGCGCGCAACTGGGTCAGTGGGCCGCCCCCCGCGCCCCTCCCCGCCCGCCCAGTGGCGCAACCGCGCGAACGCGCACTAACATAGACCTGGATCGCGGGAAAGTGGGTCACCGACTCACTTTCACTTATTACATGGGCTCCTAATCGTTTTCCATTGTGCGAGCGGGCGGAGGCTCGCGGGTGGCGGCGGGGCGCGCATGCGGGAGGCGCCGGCACGCGCGACGTTGTCGCCGGCTGCCAGTCGATCGCGAGACGTCCACCGCGTGGCACGCGTGTCGCCGTCCGTACTTACACTTGCGACGATCGTAATTGAGCGCGCGCCTTCAAACTTACGAACGCTTACCGGCGCCCGGCGCCGACAGGACTTTCGACCATACTTGCGTTGGACAACATGTACTGGATTAACGTGCCTCTTCCTATAGTGCTCGAACAGGTGCAGCCCGCAAACGGCAGATAGTGTTGCGGCTAGACCGCTAGTGAACTCGGTGACTGTGTAAACGTTGTTGCGGTTGAACGCCGGTAGGATTTGTAATAAGCAGCCGCCACGTGCGGCCGAGTATGACGATGGACCAGCAGACAGGCCTCATGTCCCTCAACATGTCCCCGTTCGATCTGAGCCCGGGACCCGAAGGCTCGGGTTCGGGCGGTGGACCCTCGGGAACTTCCCAACAGTACGTTCCGCAAGGCGCCGCATACCAGTGCGGGCCGGAGCAGCAGTCTTTCGGTTACGCCAACTTGGACCCCTCGTATCTGTTTCCCACAGGCGCTGGCGGCGAGGCTGGGGCCTACCTGCCGGCTACCGGCGCGGTGTGCGACCAGACCGACACCAAGGACGTCATAGAAGAGTTGTGCCCGGTGTGTGGAGACAAAGTCAGTGGCTACCACTACGGGCTGCTCACGTGCGAGTCATGTAAAGGATTTTTCAAGCGGACCGTACAAAATAAGAAGGTGTACACATGCGTCGCAGAACGTGCATGTCATATAGACAAGACACAGAGGAAACGCTGTCCCTTCTGCCGATTTCAGAAGTGTCTGGATGTCGGCATGAAGCTTGAAGGTGAGTGACTATTCCCACTTATTTTCATATCTTCACTATGTGTATTAACTTCATGCTGTTCCCTTTCCTGGTGTCATAATAGAGCCGCTAAGATGTTTTGTGAAGTCAGGCGAGCGCATAGTTGGACAGAAGCTTCACAAAACCCGGACGTCATAACATGTACCTATCTACCTACAGTATGTACGTAGAGGGCTGCAACGTATTCAGCCACAATACTTGCGTTTCCGTCGAGCAACGTGTACTCGTATTTATGTAGAGCTGCTATTCAAATCTCGCATATTCAAGGCATGGGAAACCTCAATTATAAAGGTATTGTTAAACTTTTAACTTCAAAGGCCCCGTCAACTGTCACTTTAGTAATTATCCATGCACAGGCCACATTTTAAATATGTACATAACTACGTAATATGTTCATATTAAACAGTCTATGCTTATTTTATGTAAATAGGTACTAGGTACTTAAAACTGTAAATAGGTAGGACTTTGACAAGGGTTAGGTACTTATCGAATTCATACATATCAACATCTTACCAATAACTACTAATAAACTTAGTTAATTAAATGTTCGCAAAGTTTCTTTCGAAATGTGTTATGTAGGCTGGTATGTAGTTAAGCTTGCCAATCATTCAGTAACCCATTAATTAAATGATGACAAGGATTCCGAGCCCAATTACCATTGAATTGTCCATTGATATTACATATCACACTGTCGGCAAGGAGACTAAGGTACCTTTAGGTATAACCACCACGTTCTACTTCCAAACAAGCTTTTAATTTGCTGAACTTTATACTGGAAACGTTGACACTGCTAACTTGCACAAGCAAGCCAAACTGTAATTTTTCCCATCGTAGTTGCACCATATTTATCAAACGCCAATCGAAAGTAAAAACTGTGATTGTTTTAGTAATAGCTACTTTGTCGGATAAGGCGCTAATCCCATAAATATTCGTTCAAATTACCCTTATCAACAACCAACAAAGTGGTACATATATACCTCTTGCCAAAAACAATCAAAAACTTTTTGTAACGCCAGATGCGAATTAGAGGTCACGTGATCTGAAGTCAGTGTTAGCGCCGCAGACACGAGGAGCGTAACATGTCGATCCTGCCTGTTCGACCTTCACCCATTTATGCTTAACTGGTCGGTAGTTTACATCGCGACTGGTTATAGTCTGACGAACGCAGTTACAGTAGGTTAGAGAGCATCATACTGTCTTTTTCTTACGCAAGTATTATGACCTCGAGAAAAGGGATGGATATAGTTTTTTTGTCTCCAACTATTACTGCGTCGTTTGCTTCTCAGACTATATCCCGCGACCTTTTAGGAATTACTACACTGTTATTATGCATCGTGTTGCTTAAATTGTCTATTCAGTTTTTTTAAGTAGTAGAGGTACCTGTATGGCGTGTAGTAGGTACCTAGTAAGTACATAAATGCCGACATTCTTCTTACAGTTAAAATTAAAGCGCCCTACGTGAAGTTCTTATAGTGATTTCTAATAAAAGTGTCATATTGAAATCAAAAAATCTTAGGTAGGTAGCGAAATAGGTATCTATCTAGTCAAACGCATTAGTAATAGATCCCTTGAGACTTCGACCAGGTCTAATCGGGGCTTAATCTCTAAACGCTAATCCTAAATAGGAAAATTTTTGCGCCAATCTTGCCTTGTGTTGTGTCAACATTTAGTGGCCCTACTACTCTCTCTAAAAACGTGTAGGAAAGTATTTAGATCACAGGTTTGGCACGTAACAAGGTACGATCTCAGAAACAAAATGGGCTTGTTTTTACTGAAAGGTGGTTGTTAAAGTTTATAACCGAATCTTTACCACAAATGAGGATCCCAATCACTCTATATATAATGTATATGTTGTAGGTACTAGATATAAAGTAGATTATCAATGTAACACAAATAAGGAAAACTGTAGCTGCTCACAATTGTTTTACAAATATATATAAACGCTGACCTTGACATCCTTAACTTTATTTATTGAGAGCGATTTATAGAACATTGCATTTGACATCGATATCTAGACATCAATCTTATGTCCAAAATTTTCAAGCGCTCTTACCGTCACCTTGCACCTTGCACCATCCGGGGTTAGCTGACTAACACGGAGTTAAGGATGAGTCTCACTAGTACGGGACGGCACGGCAAGGAACGGTGTGGGGACGATCTGGCAATTTCTATAGCTCGGAGCCCTTGGATGTTACGTGACGTTTTATACAGAAACTGACAGATCGTGGGCTTAATGTCTTTACTAAATGAACTCAATTTAGAACAGTATTACATTACCTATACCAAGTCTATTTAAACCAGTGTCCTCTAAAGTTAAACTGCCCTTTAATATTCATTTGGTTGCATGTTCCAGAATTGTTTAAGGGCAGGTAATTTTGTAATTTCCCTAAATTGCATTTAAAAGTATTCTTAACGGTTTGCGAATATATGTACAATATCTTCTTGTAGCTGTAGTTTTCTTTATAAAATTTTAGGATTCATTTATAGAGTGGTAACCTCAGTGCTTTAAAGGAGTTAATATCCAGTGAATATAAATAAAATTAATACGCTTACACATAATATAGTACTATGCAGCAATAGGTCATTTATATACCTACGAGTATATAGTAGGTGTCTTAAGTTTTTTAACGATTCGCTTATTTATGATCGAACTTATGAGTACACAGATTTAACGATAAAGTAGGTACCTACATACCTGCAATGTATGACAAAAGGGTGGAGCTGGGCGATGATGGTCAAAGTGTAAATATTACCTAACACATACCTAAGTAGGTATTATCTATAGTTGAAAGAGTTTAGTTGTAGTGTAACGCCGGCTTTTCTTTGTAATCTTCGAAATCCTACACTGAGGATACTATATCCTGTTCCTACCTCCTATATTCAGCAAATTAGAAATCATTAAATATTCTTCAAGTCACGTATACAAAACATACCTGTCGATAATAAATAGGAGTACCTACCTACCTAAGTTGCAGAGGCGTAGAACTTATGCGCTGTCTGCGTACTCAGCGTTTCTAGTAGATACCTAGGTGTCCTAGGTGCAATTCATATTCATACCGACCCGACCGCTGAATGTGACTGAAATCTGCCTGTGGCACTTACGTATCGTCAACGTCATAACATAACTCATCAATATACTCTGAACGCGCGGTCAATTAGGCTAGGGCTGTCAATGCTGTCATACAACTATACTAAAAACATTAAGCATAATCACCTATTTTAAACTTTTGATGTGTAGATACTCGTAATCATTAGGTGTTTGCTTTCATTCTTAATTAATGTAATATAACTCCAAGTATGAAATATATTCAGCTTTTATGCAATTGCAAAAGTATGTCTAGGTATTTATGTACGATAGTTCCTTTACACAAGTGGTTTAAAATTTTCGGTAAATTCACACCGTCACATATAAACGTCAGCCTTTATAACCTCGCCTTCTTTATGTCAAGGGTCATTAATTGTGTGTAGTACATGTCGGTTAGTTTAGTTTAAAGGAATTAATTACAAGTGAAAAGCTGATAGAATTGAATAATTGAAATAATGTTGTGGGGCGGGGTTTGCGCGCGGATCGTTCTAAATTTAAAACGCGCGCGGCCGCAGAGCGCCCTGACCTACATGCTGCGGGGCCGCGATGCGGCGCGCACGCTGCCCCTGCGTACGTATTTGTGCGTACATGTACATGCCGCCTCTGTGTTGGTAATCCACCTATTCGCCATTCCGCGTTTCGCCAGATGCCGGACGGTGTTTGCAACATCTACTTGCGACTAGAATAAACAAACTCACTGTTAGTTCCATACGCTTAGAAACCAGCTTATATTAAAAACACTCCGAATTAATCTTATTAGAAAAAATTAAGGAGAAAATTCCTCGTTTTAAGGAATTCTAATAGCATCGGTATTTAATAATCTATATTTGTAATTATCATTGTAAACTATCAACTTTATTGTAAATTCAATTGTAGTTATTCGCAAACGTCGTGTAACGCAAGCATGTATCAGATGACACAATTCACACAAATCGTTGGCTGACCCGAATAGCGGTTGCGAGAGCCCCGCACCGCCTCGCCTGCCGACCTGCGAGCCTTGTGCAATGCCACCGAGACAGCGCACCGGCACCGGCTCCGGCTCGGTACTTCCACTTGGCGAAATGGCGAAGCCTATCTCAACCCATCGAGCTGATCATTCAAGTGTCCGTGATCGAGATGTCGTCATCATCCTGATTCATCCTTGACGCGGAACTCTATCGTTTCATGACAAAGAAAAGAAAGTAATGCGACAGATTAAGCCCATTTTAAGTTAACGCCTTTAAAGATCCTCTGGAAGGTTGTTATTTAAAAGTATTTACAAGAGTATACTGGAGCAGAGTTCAAATTAAGAGTTTGCTAGGCAAATATAGATAAAGTACACTAATTGCAATCAAATCGTTCTATAACGAGGCGAGGCCACAGGTACTTTACATTCAATTGGTGTTGTGACATTAGGGTCATTCTCTGACAAATGCGGGTAGTGAAATATTGTTTTTTTTTCTCTACCTTGGTATTAGGGGTGCGAGGCCAAAGCATATAATGAGACACGTTGTGATGACGTGGACGGAAACATGACAAGTCAGGCGGGGTTGCGGATCGGGCGCGCGTCGGCGAATGTATCGTGCGTTTCGACACAATCGGCCGCCGCTCGGAGTCGGTGGGGTGCGCTCGCGCTGCGCAAGCGCTTGTTTCACAAGACACCTCGGTCGGCCTGTCGCAACTCTACCCAAATGTGACCTGAACACGTATCACATTTACACATATCCACGGGCTTACGACTCGAATTTGCTATGGTGCCTGTCGAAATCCTAGAGTCGACGTAACGTAATCGCCAGCTAAGAGGATTACCTACGCCCAAATGTAAAGCAAAGCGAGCGCACTGTTTGGAGCTCTAAAAACAGTTCCTTGCGTTCATCTAGCCTAGAAATTAAGAACTTTAACAATCCACAGCTGCGTACTTACATTCTATCAGAATCGACAGGTGTAAGGTGTGAAAAAACTGTAATTAAGAACAGTATTTTTTCCAGAGTACCAATACGTGTCTAGTAGGTATTACATTCATAAAATTTATCAATGTCGCACTAGTTAGACAGAAACTAATTGGATCTCATTTCTTATTAACACCATTAACAAATGACGGATTCTAGGTTATTAGAATCAGGATTTTCAATACGCTCTAAGTTCGGTGTTCTGAGGAATTTTATATCATATCACAGGTGCTGTGAATTGGACTGATCTTAATACTAAGGCTAGATATTTTATACCTACGTAAGTAGGTATGGTATTATAAAGTCCTGAGTGCTGGACGCCGGCTGTTTGATCGCAGCGCGAGCGAAGAATAATTGTTAAAATTGTTACATGGATGGCTGCACATAGAATGCACGCCATTTTACGTAACCTACCTTTTGCTATGCAAAACTGAACTTTACTCTTGGGCTGGGGCACGCCATAATTATGACGAAATGCCCCATCTTACTAGGAATCAGAAACCGGCGAACACCTGGTTTCAATAAGAACTATCTACATGTGCAACAAATATGAATGCATACATTAGTTACATCTAAGTATTTAGTATAAAAACTGTGATTAAATTAGATAAAGAATTAATTAAAAGTGGTGTTTCGGTAGTTGAGAAGCAGTCTTTAGCCAAGACAGATGTTAAATAACAAAAAATGCGCGCCAGTCGAGTATTTCGGCGCGCTGCCTTGACCCGGATCGGGTGTTTCGACAGAGCGGCCTCGCACACCACCGGTCCTTTCTATTTTTTAGGCATTACCTGTCCTGTCATTATTACGATGGTTGCACGAGAGCCGCCATCTTGGATAGATTTTTGGTGTGAACGCGTCAGAACACAGTGGCGCGAAAACCGGTTCCAATGCGTAAAATATATAGTTAAGTAGGTATACATGATCCACTTGGCGTTGTAAAGCGTGCGTGGCCGTGGCGGGGGGAGCTCATGCCAAGGCATGCACTGAAACCTTACGAACGTCTAATTGTGGGCTACGTTATTATAATGCATTCGCGTTACTATGAATATCTTATCGGAATCCAGTCAGTCTCCGTCGTACTCTATATACTATGAATAGAAGAGCATCGAGATCTTGACACAGTTTGGTAGATGATCGCGGGTGATGATTTATCTTGGTTGTGTAACGATCCGGCTGCCGCTATCTGGGCGTACGATCGAGTGCGTGCGGGCGGCCGGCGGTCGGCGGCGCTCGGCTGCCTCCGCCGCCGCTCGGACCGCGGCGGGGACGGCGAGCGGGGTGCTGCCAGCCTTGACCAAGTTTCACCGACTCGTCGGTATAAGGAGTGATCCCCACCTCTTCCCGTCCTTTCGGTGCAAATGTGCACTACTGTTCTTTATTTCGTTATGCTTTTTCGACTGCTATGCGAATCTTGGGATGTTACCCGAAAAAAGCTGAAAACTTAAGTTAAGGAAATAAACTAAAAGCGCTGCATTAGTCTTCTAAAATTCTTGTTTAATAAGATAATTTGTGACATCGAATAAACAGGAGATGGGCATGACTGTGTTCTCGTAACCTCGGTGTCAAGGTCGACCTTGACCCATCTGAGAGAAGTGGGACATAGCCACAAATAGCGTCAGAATGCGAGGTGAACTTCTTACGTACGTGTCTATTTCTACACATCGTTCGCTGTCACCGAGACGCGGTTTTTGATTTGTAAAAATGACCTTGACCTTGATCTAGTTTATTCGTTTAATAAACAGTGTTGACCTCGTTTACTGTATTATCGGCAACTATCGCGTACTCATTACGGCACTATTAGATGCACGGCAAATGCATTCTGTTCTAATTAGAAAAGCCGGCTACTTCAGATAAAGGCTGCGTCTGCGCCGGTCCGCTGTCAACCAAACGGATGTCAACTCAACACCCCGACATCGACAACATGTTGTAAACAAACAGCATCATCTGATAGGAATGTTCTTCTACGCCTATTAGGTACAACTTCGTTATGAAGAAACACCTTCAACACACGATATCAACCGCTTTTTTTGTGAAATTCTAGAGTCTGAGTACGCTATGATTGCATCGATTTGTATAGCTCAGAGTCAGACTGAAAGTGTTAAGTAAACGTTATACTTCCATAGGAGGTAGAGGTTTAAAATAACACTTGCGCAGACTTATATCGAAATCGATATAAACTTAGCTTGGCCTGACTCTATTCCCATTGTTTTTATAATAACCCTTGTTGATAACTACAGACATTCTAATAGCATTCCTATCAGATTCTTTACACACTTTTTAAACGATACTGGATTCCGAGACTGAGTAATCCATGCAAAAAACCCTATTAGCCACAACACAACTAGAGCAGCTCGCTTTTTGCTAAAATCCCTTCATGAACCCAACCCGGTTTGCAATATGAAACTGCACTCTGCAATGCTTAAATCCGTTACGCTAGCTGTCCCGCTCCAGTGCCTATCGAGTTTGCATAACCCTGTCCTTTTCGCGCAGAAGCGCGTTGACTACAATAAAAACTGGTTGTTATTTTTAACTCGTGGGTTGGGCGAGCCGGCAACTCACTGAAAACCCCCTTCCGCCCCAGCTTCAGTGTTATTTATTCCCCAGCCATTTAGCATACTGCTATTCTAAGCAATGAACTTACAATGCTGTTTGTCATTGCCAAAACCTGCCCAAACCTTCAACATTCTAATCTTTGAACAGTCAATGTCATAATACATCTGGCAAACCAAAACATGATCTAAAAATTGTATCTATAAGAGAGAATTGCGCCAATCAGGGTTAGCCGCTAATCCGACGTTAACTGTGAAATACCATATGAAATAAATGCTTACCACTCACTACTTTGACTCATACTAGAACGGGCCGGCACGTGACCGGCCGAGCGGATCTGTCAGTATAGCCTCCTGACGATTGGCATTCAAAATTTGCCAATTGAAATGTAACTTTATCAAATTGACAAAGAGTCAAATATCCATTGGGTCTTATGTACTACGCATAGGACGCGGGAAGTCAGGACGATAGAAAACTTCACGTGACTACCGAGGGCTCCGAGCTCAGACGTGATTCTTTCTACAGAAATGACAGATCGTCCCGTCCCGTCCCGTTCTAGTGTGAGTCATCCTTTAGTTGGCTAATCCCGGTTGGTGGTGGCCCTAAAAAATTGACCCCTCGGTCCTATATTTACGAATTCCGCCTTTTTCTAATGACAAAATTGATTTGCCACATTATACATGTAGGTCACACTGCTACAGGCTTCTCATTGATTAGATGCAAACCCACAAACATACATAGTCCAATGTGTGTACAATACACCTTCATTCATGTACAAACGTATTATGTATACGTACCAGCGATAGGATATCACGACCTAGTTTTACTTAAATAAGAGTTATTGGCGGCGAGAACGTGCGCAATATGTACACAGAGGATTCCTTAATTCTGCGATAATACAATGTAGTTGATATGTAGGACAAACGGTTCAGACTAATTAATATATAATAACTTAATAACCAATTAATTGCGATGGTTTTGTTTACTGTGTTGTTGTGTAATGTAGGGCGTGATCGATAAACGGCCATAAAATTGATCCACACTTACAGTATAATACAGATATTATCTATGGCCTAACGATCCCGTAAAAGGACGTGACCATTGATTATACTCGATGGAAATTGTATCTATAAATGACCAATTTCGACCCTCAAATATTACTTCTATGCTTAGTCTCCTTAAATAGGAGTGGCTTAGGATTTGACATACCTGCAGGCGAATAGAGGAGACGATGTAGCATCTTAATGCCCTTTTTTCTTAGAAAAAAAACCAAGAACCTGATTCTTCCAGATCTCGAAATTCATTCATATCAGAATCACGAGCTGAGCTGAGTAAAAAAAAACCTATAATTTCCATATAAAATTGAAATTTCCACTACGCCACGCTCATAGGTAGTAAGGTCATACTGAAACGTAAAGTAATGTAAGGAAATTTTTGGGACAGTTTTTTTTATTATCCGGATCGAATTGATTCTGATATGAATGAATGAATTCGAATGAGCCCAAGTAAGTCGAGATCCGGAATTATCAGGTTTACGGGTTCTATTTTGAACAAAAAAACGCTCAGGAAGGACGTCTACGTCTCAAAAAGAAATCAGATTGGAAAGAAGAAATCGTATTTACTCATAAAGAAATCAGAATTGATGATAAAAAAATGTTTGTGTTACGTTACTTGTCCTACAAATAGACTTTACAAAGCTAGAGCGCCCCGTGATACGTTCAAGTCGTTCAAGAGTTCAGCCTTTAAACTTACCTAAGGGCAAGGGCAGAGACTTTTGTAAATACGGAAAATGTAAACGCAACCGTTAGTAACTTTATTCTGGTTCCGCGTTTTTTCGGCTATTCTTAAAAATACGTCTTCGGTTGCGTCTCATTAAGAATTTATATCTTTTTCGTAAAATTTATGGCAGTTAACGGTTAAAGGTTGACGCTGCAATAGTTCAATTTAAAGAATAAATACAAAAAATCATAGGAATATATAGCTACACTACTTCGGTTCCTAAGCTAGCGATAGTTGAAACCTTTTCTATCTGGCTTTTATCCTCATGTCATGAGACTGTAGATATTTCTTGAGAACTTAATGCTGTCAAGAGTTAATTATCAAAAAGTAAAGAAAAATTTGCGTGTTGTCTTGCATGTTTTCTGAAATGGGATGAAATTATGGTCTTGAGTCATACGGCTTAATAAATAAAGAAATATTGTGGGACAATCTTAGATAAATCGACCTAGTTCCACGTTCTCAATAAGGCTTATGTTGTGCATTCTAGACGACGATATACCGGGTGGCCCATCTAGGTCGGTTAGTGTGGAAAAGTCTGAAAATGTAACTAATAAAGACATATACGTAGACAATTCTTATTGACAAGACAATGGTAATATTTAGTGCCAATAACATCAACATTGTTGTTTGAAGTTTGAAATGAGCCTACTTGTCACTGAAACGGGGATTCGTGCCATCATTGATTGAAATAGCTTTCCAACCCGAGGCATGAAGGGAAAGAAATTGGTGTTTCAGGGCATGTACTTGAGGTTAAAGATATCCGCCAAGGTGACATGACCTATATAATCAAAGCCCGAGTGGTTTGCTAAACCCATGTGACGGCGACGGCGTACAGGACAACCTTGATTGTAAGCAGATTTTTATGTTTCAATGCCGTTCAACAAAAGCTTATTCAGTGTCTTACAACTCAATCTGTTTACTTTTGATATTAATATAAGTAGGTTAGGTATGTACTATACACATTACAAGAACTTGCTGTTTCATTTACTAATAAAATATTGGAGATTGAAGATTTACCAGAGCACTTTTTTTCTTCTTACTTCATATCTCAAAATCGATGATTGTTTACATTGTTTACTGCAAAACTTTTATAAAACCATACATTTGACAGCTAATGTCAGTATCAACAGTTTCAATTTTATCCGCATCGAGTGCAGTGATCGTTTCGGCTAGTCCCACCACGCTGCAACCACTTTGCGTGGTCCCAAATGTCCCAATAGCGGCAACAGAAATAAATCATCTGTGAAAATTTCAACGGACTTATCACGGTTCATGAGATACAGCCTGGTGACAGACGGACAGACAGACGGACGGACGGACAGCGGAGTCTTAGTAATAGGGTCACGTAAACATTTGGGTACGAAACGCACCTTTACTCAGCGCTGGAGTCGAACCCAGACATTTTGAAAATAAAACTAAAACTATTTCTCTTTAGATATCGATTTTGTAGGTCTTAAGCAGTAAATAAATTAATATATGAGTGCAATTTTTCTTTTTATAAAAATCGATGGCATGGTTCAAGAACAAATGTTATTATTTCGGTCTCTCCCATATTGAGCGTTCGAAAACGGCCACCCTGTATATATAATAGATAGACACATATAAATACATAAAAAAACATAAATCACTCAGAAACAAATATTCGTGATAAACACTCAAATAAATGCCCTGCGCAGCTTTTCTATTATGCTAGGGAATTTATCGACTATCACCGAGTCTGTCACGTTCTAACAAGTATATGTACGTAAGTGACATACTACGACGTATACGTTCTTCTGGATTCGAACCCGGTACCCCCTGCAACTCGCTACGTCGTATGCAGGGTCACTACCGACTTCCGACTAGTATGCCAAGAAAATTAGATAATTTCCAGACACTAGTTCCCAGCAAGCTGGATATCGTTTTAATTTAACACCTACCTATAATCCTAGGTACAATGCCTCAAGGACCTACTTTAGATTTAAGGTAGGTAGAGGTAGGTAGTTAGGTAAGTTACACTTATTGTATATATTTCGAAAATAAATGTTCTTCCTAATTTAACACCTTCATTAGGACCAATTCAAATTTGGCTTGTACCACAAGCAAAAAAAAAACACGTTACACTTTTTTAGACTTACAGAGCGATTATTTTTGAAAATATTCTTCCATTAAATTGTTGTATAAGATACTCATTCAACGTAGAATTTAACCCTCTTTAATAAATAGCTACTAATTACTTTTTTGTCCGACGTATAACTTTCGAGCTGTACGCAAAAAACTGAAAAATTTCCCATAATTTGACAGTAAGGTACTTGGCTCTCAGAAGTCCAGCTCAACTCCTGGAGTTGTGCAAACCGGGTTGCCACTTCTTTAGAACCTAATGAAGGTTTGAAATAATATCCAGCTTGCTAGGAATTAATTCCTGGATATGCTTTATCCAGCTTATGCTTATGCTTTATCTAATGTTCTCGGCCTAGGAGGCCGTTGTCAAAGTCAAAATATGCTCTATTCAGATTAGTCCTAGCTTGGCTAGCTTTTTGTTTTGTTGGATATGATGCGCAAAAATGTAAATTGTTCCGTAAATATGAGCCAGCTTGAAGAGATTCCAGGTCAATCACAACTTATTGCGATATATGTTGAAGACGTCCTGAATCAATATAGTCTATTCTTAACATATGTGTCTGAAAAGTTGTTGACAAAGTAATAAAACCGGTCGGATCAGTGTAATGCAGGGTTCCGTAGCCGCTATTGCCTATTAGTAACACAACTCCGAAAACAACAGTCTTATTATTAGGTACCGCTCGGTGTAAACATTATCGATTTATAAGGCGAAGATTTCGATTAAGTAATTAGGTAACACGTTGATCGCCGGGAAATGTACGACGAAACTTTGATATGTACTGTATAAGTTCACGTGTTCGACAACAACTTTGGACTGGCAGAATGAAAATGGGACATGCAGTTTAACGAAAATTTGCATTTCACTGTTTAGTGTGTTGTAATTGGACTCCAAATCGCAAACGATGTATTGAAATGATAAACTTTCTTCTACTTTTTCTTCTCTCATAGAACTTTTTTTCACTGGCCAAGGAAGTCACGATAAGTATGCGAATAAAACGAATCGATTTTTTCTCATTTATTTCTATTATGCAGTAGCGGGACTAAGGAAATCTTGATTGGCTTTATTTAATTACAATTTCCTAGCGCTATTGGGTCACCGGGGCATGATAATGTTAGTTAACAGCTCGGTTTATATTATTAAAAAAGTACGTAGTATACAGGCAGTAGTTATGGAATAACACGACTTGAGTAAAGGCATCGACTCAGGCAAAAGAAGACATAATATGCGTTTATGGGACAGCATGATTCCGAATTATTAATTGGTCAAACGTCGAACTATTAACTATTCCGTGGTAAAGGAACACGAGGCGGTGGGTGTTTTACAGACGTAAAACATCGCATCGATTGATGGTAGTCATACGTACCACGTTCTATATCACGCCGCATTGCAGCACGTCTATAAAAACTATTCAATCGCTCGTGGGAATGAAATAAACCAATTAAAAATCATGTGGCTCTTGTAGCTTATGGCTTAACCATAATCCCAGTTAGAATAAGGCAATATGCCGGAAAAAATGTGTTTTAAATTTTTAATTGTTTTTTTGTTTATTTATATTTTTATTCTTACAGCTGTTCGAGCGGATCGTATGCGGGGAGGGCGAAACAAATTCGGCCCTATGTACAAACGAGACCGAGCTCGCAAACTTCAAATGATGCGACAGCGACAGATAGCAGTGCAAACCCTGCGAGGATCCATCGGAGACGGCAGCCTCGTGCTGGGCTTCGGTTCCCCCTACGCGTCAGTGCCAGTGAAGCAGGAGATCCAGATACCGCAGGTGTCGTCGCTCACGTCGTCGCCGGAGTCGTCGCCGGGCCCGGCGCTGCTGGCCGCGCAGCCGCAGCCGCAGCAGCCGCCGCCGCCGCCCGCGCACGACAAGTGGGAGGCCCACTCGCCGCACTCGGCGTCACCCGACGCCTTCGCCTTCGACGCTCCTGCAACGAACGCCGCCACGCCCTCCAGCACCGCCGAGCCCTCAAGCACGGAAACCCTGCGAGTCTCGCCCATGATCCGCGAATTCGTCCAGACGATTGACGACCGCGAGTGGCAGAACTCACTCTTCGGACTCTTGCAGAGCCAAACCTATAACCAGTGCGAAGTTGATCTCTTCGAGTTAATGTGTAAAGTGCTGGACCAAAACTTGTTCTCTCAAGTGGACTGGGCGCGAAACACCGTGTTCTTTAAGTATTTAAAGGTGAATTTCCAGCTAAGTATGAGTATCCCTCCCGAATCCCCATTCCGCTCTCCGGTGTACACCAATTTTGCTTGCGAAAGTGTAGCATCGCACTGCTCAGCGAATTTTATTTGTTGTTTTACTTTGGAATAGCTTTGCGAAAGATTGTACCTACTCCAGAAATTGTATGTTGGCGGAGTAGACTAGACGAGTGTGAGTTGAGGTTCATGTGAAGCAGCGGCGTGGAGGTGCCGGTCGCAATCGATACCTACGCCGCGCCGCGCTCTTCCAACTAGGTCAAGATCCCACAAGCGTGCCGCCTGCCGCCTGCCACTGACTGTAGACGGAGACGGCCTGCCTTTACAAACAAACACATCCGTACCTGATCCATCATTCCGTTGCATTGTTAGATCCTAGCCGCTCCATTAGGTACATCAATTCACCGCGCGGTCTAAATTCTAAGTAAGCTCGTTTGCAGTTTTCATTATCGGTCAATAAGTAAATAAAATATACTTTTCGAGTAGATAACATAATAGTCATAAATAAATACCTACTACCGCAGATGTAAAAAATAACAGAATCGTATAAGATACCTATTATCGTTAAAATTTTGGGTTTTTTTTTTCAATTAGGACCAAGTTAATCAAATTAGACAGGAAGTTAAATACTGAACGGTGTCGAGGCTGGAGTGATCAATCAGCGGCAGGCAATCGACAGAAGCGGGAACATCGTTGGACCCACACGCCGTGGTCGTCGTACGCTTACGCAAGAACCGCAGCCGGTCACGTGGGCGTGCGGCGTTGCCGTCCCGCGCGACGACATCTGTCCCGCTCTAGCAGACGGCGTCCATTTTACAAATAGCGATTTTTGTTTCGGCTTAGCGGCGCGGCTTGTTTACGACTCGTTCTCAGAAATTAGGACATCGTTGAATCTCTATACCTACTACTACAAGATATAAATGTCTTTGCACTACCCCGCTCGCGTTAATTCAACCTCATCGGTATCTCCCTAATTAATCTGAACTTTGTCGCATTACTTACACTGCATGCGACATTAAAATTGTATCCAGTAGAATTATTAGACAGTAATTACGCTACGGCAGACGAGTAACTATTAGAAAATATAAAAAAAAAACTAATGTTTTCGGAGCAACTAAATCTATATAAAATGGGCATGTAGCGCTGAAAACGCTGAGCAACGCGGGCTCTTCCCTCCGGTCGTGACGTAACGCTAGGCGGCAACGCTGCACTTTCCCGGCGCACTTGACACACTGGCCGTGGCCGCGTTGCCCGAGAAAGCACTTTTTACCGCGGGCGCGTAACCACACCGGTCGGTAACGGAACGCAACCTTTCTTCGCTTTCTCTTACGTAATGTTACCAGTTACGATTGGTCGCTCGCATAACAGCACGATGAACTTGGGCCGCTTGAACGGCCGGTCGATGACGTTGTTTTTATTTAATCATGCACCACACAAGTCGATTCGAAATTTAAATTTTGTCGAGTTTATTTTTGTAGTATTCCGGTCAACGATTTGCGCTATTATATCGATTTAGCGCGTTTGATAGAATAACTACTTAATTCTTAACTTAGTTTTCATTTGAACATATCAATGTTGTTTACAGTAAGGTAGTAGTAGTAGGAACAAACTCGCTTTTGACGTGAATACCTACGAATTTAAAATTGCTAATTAGATTTGAATTACAAAACATAACTTTTTTTTAATACGGTAAAATGAGATGAAAATCTTAAGCGGCCAGTGTCTGAATTAAAAATTAAACTTCATTCTGTATTTGTACTGAACTGAACAGATCTTTATCACGTACCATTTATTTAGTTATTTTTCCTGGTCGCCAGGAGTTTGTGTTCTACCTCATACTATTAGTGGAGTACTTACTTTTCAGTATGGTCTGTTTACCCGGGTAGGCGACGTGCGTGCGTGCATTGAGGTCGAACGACATGCCATCACCGCGCCGGTGTTAACTCGTCACTCATCAAACACAACTAAATATCCGGTGCCTATCCTAATAAGAACTATAGACGATGGACGAGATGCCGTCTAACGTTGTATAGTCTTTAGTAAGTGCAAGCATCTAGTTCTGTAAAGCTTCTTAAATACGCAAATCAATCATTATTGCGTTAAAAAAATCTCTATATAAATATTAAAAAACTTTTAATTCAGATATATTTCAACTCCGATCGACTATCTAAATGAAGAAACGAAGATGAAAAAAGGGAAAGATTAAATGCCCCATATAACTAGCTATTTGGTTTGAAGTTTTTAGTGCTGGTTTTATCCTTTAAGGCGCCATCTTGTTACGATCCGCCGCTCAGTAGACACTGACCGCCCGGAGTGTGTAAAGACGACCATGTTATTAGCCATTTTGTGAAGGTCAGCATTTTGTGGCCAAAATTATAGACACTATTTCAATCTTATCCCTCGACCATTCGATCTTAACCCATGTACTTTTTATAGACCACAATGTATTTCAATTTATTATTTTTATGTATTAGAATAGGCGTGGCCGTGTTTTACCGACACAATACGAAACTATAGTCCTTGCCCATGACTTCTAATTTAGACAACCTAAAGGATCAAATACTTATTTTTATTTAACATGGGTTTCAACACAACGCTAAAAAAGAACCATTCAATCTTCTCCCACCTTAATTTACATAAATGCTTACGCAATGCCAAAAGTTGGTTAAACCAAAATATTTTTTGACGCAAAACTTCGGAAAGATTTCATCTTTGTATGTCTTCTCAAAAGAACAACATAAAAAACTTCTAACCTTACTTAAAATGTTTCTTTTTTTTTGCAATCGTTACCACAAGTTACATAAAGTAAAATTGATATTTTGACTTGAAACACTCAGAAACTTCGTTACCGACTATTTGTATGTCTTCTCAAAAATTACGCCTTAAAACTTGAACAAACTTATAATGTTTATTTTCTTCGTTGCAAAGTTGGATAAAGTTGGTTACAGTACAATTGATATTTTGATATCAAACCTTAGAAAGTATACAACTTTATATTTCTTAAAAAAATACGACATAGTAATTAAAATTTTATTAAAATGGTTATTTTTATTTTGCAATACTAAAAGTTAGTTAAATTAAAATTGATATTTTGTATGTATCCTCAAAATTGCGGAATAATTCAAAACTAGCTTGTTTCTTTTTTGTTCCGAGCTTGACAATTTCAACATTAGAGTTACGACATTTCAATAAAGTCATAATGGCAGTTGCTTAAATGTAACGCTCTACATAACTTAATACAGAACAGACACATTCGACATTTCGCTGGACTTGCACGGTGCCATTCGGTCTACATTCGTACCTATTATATAACTCAAACTTAGCTAGCATTATACCTCTTCTTCATGTGTTGTAACCCGTTTTTAAAAGGGTATACTGGTAATATTTTTAGTATACGTGTCGTATAATAAAAATGGAGCTTTCTAGACGCTCAGTCCCGATGTTCAAGTTTCGTCACGTACAAAGTCGTAATCAGGCACGCCGCAATCCATTCCGACTTTGACCTACTTCGGGCTCTTGTAAAATGTCCGCTGCGAGTCTCGTTGCCGCATTACGCTATACGCAGGACAAGATATCTCTGATATAGGGCACTCGTCTTCGAGACTTGTTGTCTATGCTTAGCTGTGTTTAAATAGCAATTTACGAATGTAGGTCGCGATTTAGGATACGACCTCTGTACGTCGATGATACGAAGCTATTACGAGAGTTTTAAGGCTAATGGAGATACTCGTAGTAAGGAAATAAATATCAATATCGGCATCATCTGTTTTATGAGTACGTACAGTCGGTGCCCTCACATAAGTATCCACCCGCGCTACGCGCTTGCATACGTGGGGTGGATACTTATGTGAGGGCACCGACTGTACATATTTGAATGTCGTGTACCTATCGTGTATATTGGCGAATAGTCGCAATATTAAATAAAACACACGTCAAGGAATAAGTTTTTCAAAGTACAATACGATAGGAAAATTCGTAATTTTACACGGTAATAGTGTTGAAAGATCGATTTGAAAGATAAAATATTCCGATTTCGTCGGCCGATCTCAATTCATCGCGTTGAGCAAGATACCGGTGTGGCAATCGCGCGGAGCTCTAAAATTCAGTTGTAACATTTCGTAAACTGCAAATTTAACGCGCTCGCGCACCGCCCTGTGTTTTCTAATGCAATTCAATAAAATGTGGGTCACGGAATGACGCCGTGTGCGCCGGTCGCCGACAGACGCCGCAGATCGCAGATAACGTCGTATACGGCCAATTGATTTTACCAGATCGCATTACTTGTACTTCGCATCACAAGAACCTCGACACTCACCGATTTAGGTCCCAGTTTTTGTTTGCCGATCATTTAAGCCGGAGACGCTTATTTAGTACATATAAAAAGTCAAGTAACGAGGCAGTTCGTATCGATGACTTTTTTCTAAGTCTGCAAGCGTTAACTACTAACTAAATAATGAAACTGCTTCTTTACTTTGTTTCACAAATGACGGCAAACCGTTCTCTTTTGTAGGTAACATTGCAATCAGGTTGTTTGCAATGTCGATATTGCAACGCGGCTGTGGCTTGTTGCAGGTTGACGATCAAATGAAGCTGCTGCAGAACTCTTGGTCGGACATGTTGGTGCTTGACCACCTGCACCAGCGCATGCACAACGGGTTGCCGGACGAGACCACGCTGCACAACGGCCAGAAGTTCGACCTCATCTGCCTGGGACTGCTGGGCGTGCCCGCGCTGGCGGACCACTTCAACGAGCTACAAAACAAGCTAGCCGAGCTCAAGTTCGACGTTCCAGATTACATCTGTGTTAAATTCTTGCTCCTGCTTAACCCCGGTCAGTATTCGTTTTAACTATTCTTACCAAATATTTGATATTTTTGTACAGCCCGATACCTGTTTTACACTATAAAGCGAATGAGTTATTTTTTCTGTTGTTTTTATTGTTTTTAACTCCCGACGAATCATAGTGAGATAATTAGTCGTCTGTCTTGAAGGATTTTCCTGGCATTTCAGACGTGAGGGGCATCGTGAACGTCAAGTGCGTTCGTGACGGCTACCAGACGGTGCAGGCTGCGCTTCTAGATTACACGCTCACCTGCTATCCGAATATACAGGTAAGAATTACTTATCATTATATTATCACTTTATAAAAAATATTAAAATAAACGTCTGCTGATAACCGGAAGGACGTATAAAGGAGAATGATCACTAGAATGATACAACATTTCGCCAAGAGACCAAGACGCAATCATTTAAAAAAACCAAGGTTTAGACACTTGTGGCCTCACGCAAGTGACGCCGCCTGGCGAGAAAATTGAGGCAACGATCAGTAGAAACCATTGTCTCAAATTATTATAAACTTTAGTGTAATAACGTAAAACTTGGTGATTGATGGTTAGTGAGTTAGCATTGATGAGCATCTATAAATTCCAGGACAAGTTCGGCAAGCTAGTGACAGTGGTCCCTGAGATCCACGCCCTCGCATCCCGTGGCGAAGACCACCTGTACCAGCGGCACTGCGCCGGCCAGGCGCCCACGCAAACGCTACTCATGGAGATGCTGCACGCAAAACGCAAGTGAGTACTCCCCTTAATACCAACCAGTGTACAGTCCTCACATCTTCGAACAAAACAAATGAGCGCCAGCGAAAACAAGTGCCTATGGTTTCTAAGGCCGACGGATTCGAATTTCCGTGATTTGAATGTTCAAAGATGGGTTACTGCGTGCGTAGCCAAGATGCCAACCGCTCACGCTTAATAACGTATCGTAGCTATCTCTCTCTATCACTCTTCCTTATTAGTGTGACAATGACAGTTGCGTTTCGTTACCGACTGAGCGTGAGCGATTGGCATCTTGGCTACGCACCCTGGTACTATGCCACTTAACACGAACACAATTATTATATCAATACAGTTTTATAATATACATGTATGCATTTAAGTAGTATTTACATTGGAAATGCAACGCTGTGTCTCGTTCTAGGCCGAACGGAGGCGAAATGGTTAACCGGAGTGCAGAGCACACGTCGACCCTAGACCGATTGTATGTTACCCTATATCATATGAAACTTTAATTTTGCATATCACATTACTTTAACAGAGTTGCCAGCATCATTACATCACCATGGCACCGCTTTTTGAAAAACTATTTTATGGATCCTGTTTTGTTCTTAACAATGTCATATTTTAGACTTTATTGGCAGTCATTCAGCTGGCAACTCTATACCAACTGCAATGATTTTGCAGCAAGATATTAGTTTACCTAATAACCAATTAATATAGCTTTTTTTATAACTCTTGATTTGGGGATGGTGCCTAATTGTTCATGCACTGGTAGTCGTTCAGTTCCGCATAACCAAATGTATATTTCTTAATTTTAATTTCCTATAATATTTAAGTATCATCGGTCTTTTTTATCTATAACATATTATATATTTAACAGTATTGGTTTGTTTATTTGTATTTTCTGTTAGTTATCACCATATTCTCGTATTTGGGCGAAGTTTTATTTTGTTCTCGTTTTTTTGAAATAGTTCCTTATTCTCTTCAAGATAGATTTCCCAGGATGTCGTAAATTGTTTTTCCCTTAGTTACGAAATCGCATGGGACATTCGCACATTGGGATTTTATCTTGGGATCTTTCTAGCGTAGAACAAGGAACTCTACTTAACCAGCAAATTACATTCAAAACTGACGTGAAAAAAAACACCGATTTATGAAATAACCGTTATAGCAAAGTTATTATTATTTTATTTTATAAGTGATTTCTGACACATTCAAACTAAATAACTAAAAACCAAGTACTTGCACATAATTAGCATGATTTTACTTAGATACTGTCATTATAATATGTCTCACTAAGTACTCTCACTAAGTCTAGTCAAATTTAAAATACTTTGGGCATAAAATCAATGTTAATACAATGTGCTTTTGAATTACATGAGATAAGATAATGTAATTTTATGATTATTATTAAACAAAAAATGGCCTGCATTTCGTTTGACATAGTTTTAACTTAGCTTTCGTAACATTTTGTACGGTACACTTCAGGGTTTTTTTTAGGAAACTACCTAAATCGTTACATAATATCAGGATGCAGTACATGGTAGAGAGGCCACATGTACTCATACACAATAAAGGATGACTCACACCGATCCGATCCGGGGCGATCTGTCAGTTTCTATAGAAAACGTCACGTGACCTCCGAGCTATCACGTGATTCTTTCTATAGAAACTGACAGATCGTCCCGAATCGGACTGGTGTGAGTCGTCCTTAATAGTAGAACGTTGACATTAATCTATCCCTGGTGAAATTTTTATGTTTGTACAAAATACAGATATACATGTATTTAATCAAAATAATTGAATAAAATAGTCACAGACGAATAGTGTATTTAATTAAATTATAATTATGAAATCTCCGCCTTGGATAAGATTCGAGCTTGCTATCTTTCGGAATCTTTTCTTTTAAAACATAACAGTAAAAAAAAATACATGACCGTAAATATAATTAACTAGTGTAATTAAATTGTTATTAGGGACATTTTAGATAACAAAATACAAATAAGGAGCTACGCAAAAAAGGCACATTGGATGTCGAGTTGCGGAAAAAGCCTAGAAAAACTAACTAACTAACTAACAAATAAGGAGCTTACAATGCCAGCTAGCTAGTTTTCCCAATAATGGATAGCCGGTTAGGGCTTAGATTTTTATCTCAATACCACAGGCCTCAACTACCAAGTAAGCAAATTTAAATCACAAACCTTGCGGAACTGATATACGTAACTGAAAAACAGCCAAATTAGCAGGTGGTGGCAGTCTACTGTTCTTCTATCTTCGCTGCGTGCATGACTGTTGGCGCCGCCTAAGAATGGGGGTCACGTCACAGTATAAAAGTGTTGAAGCAGGTGAATCACACGCCATCTCTCTCTTACTTTCACTAAGAAGGGGACAAACGTTCTCCGTTTCCTGGAGAATGACAGTGGTGTAGTTTTTTTTTTATTTCTTATTGAAAATTAACATTATATTTTACATGTCAAGATAAAATAAAATGAATTCACAAAAAGATCGTCACAAAAATAATTTCAAATAATAAACAATATAATAAAAATAAAATAATAAAATAGAAAGTTCATACGTATGTGGTATGTCAATTACAATTTACATCGCATCGAAATACCTAATCTATTTACAAATAATTTAGTGCAATGAGATAATATACCTAATACACAGCTAGGACAACCTAGGAAATGTCAAAAAGTCAAATAACAATTAAATGATAAAACAATGATATTAAAATACGCAAAATGTCAAAAAATATAAAATAATAATTTACAAATAAAAATAGAAATGTTAAAAATATTAGTCACATGAAATAGGGTCAGTATATTCTTCGTAGTGTGTCCTTCAATCGGCGGCCAAATACATCATCTGATGGTTCATTTTTTAGAGTGGCTTTTTAGAGTGGTAATTCATACGCTTTAAATGTTACTTCGAGGTTTCCATCCTATAGGGTATTGTATAATAATCTCCATACCAGCCCGTCGTAGTTCCTTTTTCTGTCACATTAAGCGCTGCGATCTTGTCCACGTTACCACTACGCACTTCGCACACAGCAAATAGTATGGCCCCTTCGACTGAAGGGATTGCTGTTGGGTTTAGTCAAATAGATAGATGGTACCTTAATAGATATGTTACTCTGTGTCAGGTGCGGTTTCCTGCCAAGCGACGCCATTGAGCCGCATTCGCCCATTTAGAGTAAGCATCCTTTGCGCTCTTTCGCACACGCACGGTGTTTGCACGCATTGCCCGATGAGGATTACTCAGAGTGATGTTGCCGCTAGGGGCGCTGGTATCGCACGGTCACGTTGTATATGGGTTTTGCTATTGTATTTTTTTTAGTATTGTGCCAATTTAGAGTAGCTAATCAAGGAAAACATTCAAGTTCAATTGCATCTCAAGAAAACGTTGTACTTTAAAAGAAAATCGCAAGAAATGCAATACTAAATGTTAAACTTGCATTAACAGTGAACCTTTACAATGTTAAGGCATTTTGAATATTGAGGCATACTAAACTATAAGTAATCAATCCAGCTCGTCATCAGCAAAAACATATTGTTAATGTTTAATATCAGTTTAGCGCTCTACATAACTAAACTTTTGACACTAAGTGACTACGAGCATGAGTGGCGCCGCCTAGTGGGCAAAAACTGTAGCCCCATTAAGCCGGATTTTTAGCAGATTGCTTCAATTTACAACATTTACCACTTGCAAGTTTTTTCTACTACATCAAAAAGTATTTTGTACATACAATTGAGATTTTCCCTTTTACTGTCAGTGGCACTCACTAAAATGGCTTTCCTTTCGGTGGTGGCTGGTGTAAGCAGAATATAATTTGGATAGCTTACGCGAACACCCAGTTAGTTACTATAACTGTGAAATGACAGCGGAAACATATTTTTCAATACAGTTGCTCAAAAAGTTTCCTTTTTTTGGCTGTTTTGCGTGCGCAAAGTTAGTTTTTGCAAACTAGTGCTTTTTACTTTTCCAATCTTTTTAAATTTAGTTGTGTTCCAATTCATGACTGCTTACCGAAGAGTATTATTGTTCGTTAACTTTACCGAGCCGTAATAAAACTAAATACCTACTATTAACGCAATAATATTAAAGATATCGATATTTCATATTTCAATAATTACTTCTTCATCATACTAATGATCATTCATTAAAAATATTAACATTGAAAACAGTTCTTATAAATCTGTGTGTATGAAACGGAACAGAGCCTACGAAACGTCAGTAGTAAACATGTTAGAAGGGTCTATCAGACATGACGATACGATTTGTCACATGCGATTTATTATTTTGTTAATGAGAAATAATGGTTATGATAATGAAAATGAGAAAGTAAAGAAGATAGATAAACATTTTGAAGATGTTCTTGATAGTTTAGTTACAATAGTGTTACGGAATTAATAAAAAACTTTCAAATTCGTTACAATTATAAAGCATGAATTAAATCATTTATTAAACAAAATAAATGTTTTGATTCATGTTTTTAGGTAGTCACACTACTATATATAAATTATAAATTGAAAGAGATGTCATATACTACAGAAAAAGTGACCAAGGTCCCCGGTGAGCAGGGCTGGGATCGAACCAGCGACCTCCTGCTTTCGCGGCAGACGCCCCAAAACGGCCCAGTGGTTGGGGCGTCTGCCGCGAAAGCAGGAGGTCGCTGGTTCGATCCCAGCCCTGCTCACCGGGGACCTTGGTCACTTTTTCTGTAGTATATGACATCTCTTTCAAATTCGTTCTTATGTACTAATTTTTTTTCGCATCTGTATTGAAAAACGTCGTTCGATACACGTGCGGACATGTCATTTTTCAGAAGTAATGACATACTTTCCGCACTAGCATCGAAATGTACTATTACAGTACACATAGTGCTATATTACCGCACTAGTGCGATAAAGAGCACTTTATGTGCCTATTTTTGTCAAAGGGGCATATGTTTTGTAAAACGTCGTACGATACAAGTGCGAATAGGTAATTCACAACTCGTGTCGATTTATAACACTCCCTTTGGTCGTGTTTCAATTTATCGCCACTCATTGCGATATCTCATCTTCCTCCTTTTTCGCATTTGTATCGTATTGTACTATACAGGGTGACTTCAAAATGGTAATACAAAATCAATGTTTTACACACATTTCCCCTAAACTAAGCCTCTCAATTAAGTATCATGCATTTAAAATAATCGTAAGAATATTTTTTTAAATTTTTAATTTATCCTATTTTGTTTGACTTAACATGGTTAACCTACCATAATAATTAACAAAGAAGTTTAATAAATCACTTTCCTCTTTAGTTGTCAATCAGCTACCATGGTATTTATGAAGAAAACGTGTTTTGATTATTAAGTGACACTTGTCAAAGAAAATAAGATTTACCGTAATATTTTGATTTCACTATTAAATAAAATGCCTCGACCTTATCCTTATACTAATATTCAAAAGATGGATATGCTTGATTTTTATTTAACATCGCGAAGTACTGTGCGAGCTCAGGTATTATTTAACGAACGTTACCCTGATTGTCCAACACCTACACGTGTGTTAATAAACAGTACCATCCAGAATTTACGAGACTATGGTCAGTTTGCAGTTCCGGTGCATGCTCAAGCTCGAGGCCGACGGCCGCGGTATTCACAAGCTTTTCGGAGACGAGTGCTCGAGTATTTTAACCGCAACCCAGAGGCTAGCACAAGGGACGCTGCTGCGAGATTCGGCACGAGCCAATTGTTTATTTGGCGGCTAATGAAAGCTGAAGCAAAACATCCGTTTAAATTTCAAAGGGTTCAGGATATCGTATTAGCAGATTACCCTAGAAGAGTTATTTTTGGTCGTTGGCTGCAGCAAAACTTACACCTAAATATCTTATGGACCGACGAGGCAACTTTTACAAGAGTCGGCATGTTTAACGTCCACAATGAACACTGGTGGGCTGATCGTGATGCAAATCCTCATGTAACTCGCCGAGACTCTTACCAGACTCGTTTCTCTGTAAACGTTTGGGCAGGCATTCTGAACAATTGTGTAATTGGCCCATATTTTATTGACGGGAACTTAAATGGACCGAAATATGAAGATTTCCTGAGAAACGTGTTACCGATTTTGCTACAAGATGTGCCGGAGCAAAATTTGGATAATCTTTATTTCCAGCAAGATGGTGCACCAGCACATTTTGCTCTAAGTGTGCGAAATTATTTGGACAGACAATTCCCTGAGAGATGGATTGGACGCAATGGTCCAGTCGCATGGCCGCCTCGAAGTCCCGATCTGACGCCACTCGACTTCTTTTTGTGGGGCGAAATCAAAAGGAGAGTGTACACACGGGAATCTAATACCGTCCATGAACTTCACCAAAAGATAATTCAGGCGTTTGACTCAGTAAAAGCCAATGAATTTATTCTAGGCAGACTTAAGATCAACCATAGACGGCGGGCGGACTTATGTGTCCGGGAAGGCGGTGGTCATTTTGAACACATCTTAAAATACGTTTAGGAAAAGTAGGTTCACACTTATCTACTTAAACGTAGATATTTTAAGCTTGTAATTTACGGTAGTTTAGGTACATTAATAAATGATTTTATTTAAACTAGCTCCGTTTATTATTTTCACAAATTTATCAGGGTACTTAAAACTAAACAACAAACAAGTTAATATTGTCTTCTGTTACCGCGATTGTTATTCATTGAAATTTAACACTTTAGAACGGAATAATCGCGTTTATTAACACCATGATCCTACGTTTCGAGCCCTTTACAGCACTCGTTTTCACAGGGTTAAGATGATGACTGAGCAGCTTAACACGACATGTGCCTTAACCTTGTGAAAACGAGTGCTGTAAAGGGCTCTAAACGTAGGATCATGGTGTTAATAAACACGATTAATCCGTTCTAAAGTGTTTAATTTCAATGAACAAACAAGTTAGTTATACGACTGTCACTCATAGTGATATCGATAATAACTTGCTTTGATGATAACATCGAGTGACAGGTATGACAGTCAGGTATTGAATGTAGTGTAACAACACTTCGAGACTTTAAATATTTGTTTTGTTAGAAAATTAGCGATAATTAAATACAGCTAATTTTAACAACGGGGTGCATGTATTATATAGTTTGGCATTAACTGAGCCACAACCAAGTGTTTTGTATTACGATTTTGAAGTCACCCTGTATAGGTAGTCTCTAAAGTTTTTTTGAGAATCTTGACCCTGCCCCCATTGACGACATCCAGCCATATGATATGGTTATTTAACCGCTAAACCTCGTTCATAACTCATAATATACACTATTTGTCATATTATTGTCTATTTTTGCCTATTTATTACGAGTTTAAGGTTTCCGTACCAATATGGTAAAAAAGGAACCCTTACGGTGCGACTCAGTCCGTATGTCTATCTGTCACATCGATATATATCTCGAGAAGTACTTAAGCTACCGACTTGACATTTGGAATAGTTATAAACAATGTTCACCCAGATACATTGAGAGAGGATTTAACACATATTTTAATTAATTTTCGATGAAAAATGCCCGATAAAAGACGGGGGAAATATTTAATGTTTAGTTGATTGCATATTCTTAAACTTTTATCAGAAACTAAAACATAAAAAATAGCACAATACTTACATGGAGCTGTCGTGAAATTTCAACTCAAAGTTTGCACGGAAACCTCGGTGCGCGAGTTCGACTCGCACTTGACCGGTTTTTTAAGTCAAATGTCCGACGTACCTCTTGAAAAACAGTTTTGAAAACCGTGAGATGTATGTAGAGATTATTTTGTTAGCCTGCCCGATGCCTTCGCCTGTAGCAAAGTATTTCTACAAAAAAATCGTTTATCATTTTAATTGCAAGTATCGGTTAGTAGTCACTTTGTTTTTAGTATCGCTTTCCAAGCAAGTAATACAAGATTTATACTTTGACAGCCGAACATCGGATGGACGGGGGCAAAAATGTACCAGTGCTGATTAATTTAAAATCGACTAAGTTTATCGACATCGATAAAAAGCAAATTTTTAACCATCATTAACATAACTAAGACTTAGTTTTTCAATTCAACTTTAAAAACGTTAAATGATGTCGTATTCGGAAAAGAAATAGAACTGAATCGTACAGAATAAATTAATTCGCTCGAATTACTACAGTTGACCTAGAAGAATCATTTAGGGGCTACCATTGTCACCTAAACGACGAAAAATAAAGTCACACACAGACTTGTGAATAAAAAGTTGATTGTATTTTTTATGAACATTATTTAAAATATTAAAGAACTTTATTCCCCAAAAAGTTTATATGTATCAGTGTGGGTCGTTTTCTTCTTAATTCAAAGTCTTACAACGGGTGTATGTCTTTTTTATCGATATCAACTAATAAAGTTAGTTAAATGTGTCCTCGCACCATTAAACGTCAGTACAGATTTGCCCCCATAAATCCGATGGGTTTTGACAACAATCTGCTCATGAATCTTGAGAATGGAGATATCCCTGAGATCACGAAGGTCTAATTAAATAGTCATCTGTTGATTGCAAAATAATCCCCTGAACTAAATAGCTAGTTATAAATCTTTAGGAAAAATAAAGAATCCGACATTTCAACTAAGCACTATAAGTAAGCACATAACGATACATTTTAGATAGAAATAAGGGCACACACTGTAAATACACGCGTTGAATTTTTAATACATTAAGTACGCTTATGAATTTCTTAGTTATCTATTTTGTAGAATATTTATGGTCGTAGTGTCTCATTGACTAAGGAGATGATAACAGAATTTATGTAAAATTAAAAACATTCGTAACAAATGGGCGTCAAACTTATGAAACATGTATGCACGTAGGTATTGCCTAGAAATTAGACAGCTTGATGGTGTAACTTTTTGCCACGGTTGGCGCTTAGTTCCTCAACCACTCAGTATGCACGTAGCTAACACTATTAAAAACCGGCAAGCAACTGCCGAATTAACTAAAATAACATTGATCAGATAAGAACTACTTTAAGTACAGATGTAGTACATTATGTTTGCGTTCGTATTTTGTCGGAAACACTTGTATTTGTCATGCTACTTCAATCGACCTCGGTGCTTTACACTGACACTGACTGAAATAGCATGACACGTGCGGGCGTTGGCGTGACAATAAGAGGGCAAAGCATTATGCACTACACCTGCTAGTCTATGATGGTCGGGTTTTTCTCGTTTACCGACATTGGTGTCACGTTCTAACAAGTATGCATGTGCGAAAGTGACGCATAGCGTGATAAGCGATAAAATGGCAAGCATGCTAACCAACAGGTGTACCTACCTACCATGCTGTGTGTGGTACACCGGTCAAAAACTGCCATAGACTCTCGATCAAAAACATCACGTATTTTTATATCACGCAAAACGTCAACATGCAGCTTACATACGGGGCGATGTTTCCGGGTCATATTGTAAACAGTTAATAGTTAAGTCCATTTGACCACAGCTTTGTTCCTAAACGACTTTATTTTCAATTATCGTCTAGGAATCCTTTGGAGATACCTTCAGTGACACGTGCAGGCAAGACTTCCGATATAAAGGAGATTGTACACTTGTATAGGTACACACTCTACTCCATTTGGGATGTACTGCCAGTTTGATGAATCTTCCCATCTTGTGTGATATTTTCTTCTGGTTATATTTATACTTCGGTCACTGCCCTTTTTATTTTTCTTTTTTCTTTTTTTCGAGAATTTGGCTAGTATCGTGGTCTTTCTGAAATCAATGTTTCAGATTATCCCGTTGAATTGGGTCTCTAATATTCATTCAGCTTCACTACATGGAGGAGAGATAAATTTGATACGGGGGGGGGGGGGGGTCTGGACATTCTGGCCGAGCTGAAACGGAGACGCTTGGCTCGCTTTGTTCACTCCTTTAATTAATACGGATAACTCCCAAATGTCTAGCACGCACGCAAATATTCACATAAGTAACTTACAAAGTAAAACTATTTCAGAATTATGTAGAATAAAATTTATTATAAAATATGTCGATTACATTCCCAAAACCATCATCATGATTAATTATATTTTAACTGTCATTTTGTACAAATTGTTTATTTTATGGTATAGATCTAGTTTAAAAACATACTTTTAAGAAAAAAAAAACAGAAAAAGTGTTAATTCAAACTGTTTACATTTTACTTTATGTCATTCTGAATAACCTACCACCTAAGCACTAAAATACTTAGCTTTCAATATCAAGCTTTGTAGGATAAGAACAGATACGAACAAAGTTACTTAGTTGGCGCTATAGAAGAGTAAGAGCCACATGGACGGTTCTACAAGCCAGGCCCGACTACGAAGCGTAGTATTTAAAATTGCAGTTCTAATTAATGTAGTATTTGTTACTGTATTTAGAGACAATAATGTCATTTGAAATTATCTGGATTTGGCTTAGTTTCGGAGATAATTACACCTTTCCCTAAAACTGTTTTTCATCATAACATACAATGTGTGTCATTTTTTGACAATATGAGTCTTATTTTATGTACTTATCGCAAAAACCTCTACCTCTAAAGTTTATAAAATAAAAAATTTCAAACAATTTTTGGTAATGACTTATTAGAGGCCATGTATTTAACGTTTTTTTGCTTCTTTTAAAGTCAAGAATACATGGTTGAAATCTTGGGTTATTAACGCGCACGGTATAAGTTTGTACCGTCTTTTAGTATTGAACCAAAGTATATATTTTTCTATGGTTTGGATATGGTATATTTTTAAACGATCGCAGTGTCTACGTCAACCCTTTATTCATGTAATTTAGTCTAGATAAAAATATACTGGACTTATTGAGTAGCAGATTCGTAAAAAGAACTATATTTTTGCTGCGTCTTCGTCTCTAATGCAAGTACATTGGTGAACGCGTCGAATTGAGTAAAATTCTTAATAATGAGACTTGTACTACTTATATTACGTAATAAAACTAATACATTCAGTAGGTTTTTCATTTTGTGCAATAAATGTTAAAACGAATCTACATGTTGGCCATATTTTGTTACTTGTGAATTTCATTAAGGGGATATTCTGGCTTGATTTGACATTGGTCCCGATTTCTGTTTCCAGATCTTGAAGACCCAGTGAAGGGTAAGGTTCAGACCGAAGAAGCGCCAAGCGCCCCGACACCACATCAGATAACGTTATTCGACAAACTTTACTTATTAACTTAGCTTTAGTTTGTAATTTGGTGTGTGATTATGTAAGTTATTGCGCTCAGCGCCTGCGGGCGGTGCGGCGCGTGCCTAGTCCGAATACATAAAACAAATATTTATCTACATAACATAAATACAGAAATATTTATTTTACAATATCTCTTAATACAATTGTGAATCAAAATTATAATCAGCAAATTGTACGCTCGATCGCTTAGAGAAACAATAGTCAGACGAATTCTTAAGCCAAGTCAAACAATACAAATATTGTTGATGCTTCTTGCGTTTTTAGTTGTTTGGTCATGAATGTTTGTTTATATAGCACAATAGTTGAGCATCACGCCGACCTAATCCAGTACAACCAAGATGAATACGTCGTTGAAAAACTTAAATATTGGTGTTCACACTAATAACGCGCGATGACACATACTAAACTTTGTGAGGACGCGCGACCTTCTGGTCAGGAGGGTGCTGGTCCGCGATGGGTATGGAAACTCATTTACTGCCAAAACAGGCCGCGTCAGTTACCTAAACCAGCACCTATAAAACGATGTTCTTTTTGTTCTCTTCAATGCATAAACTTTTAATAAAATCGTACAAACAACCCTACATTCAATGTAAGCTTCTACAACGCATGAATCAAAATAATAAAGATTTGCGAAACGTTTGGGACATGTAGAAAATAGTTTTAGCATATTGATGGCTTGGCTTTTTTAGCATATTCACTGAAAAATGTTTTATATTGTAAATACAATGTCTTAACTGTAGATTCTTTGGACTTTGTTGCTTAGTGAAGAGAAATATTACATACATATTTTAGGAAAGCGTCTGTGATTATAAACGAAGAAATTTGATGAAATACCGTTTTTAATGTTAGTTGAGAAATATGTGTAATAGTTGTTACTTTTATTACTGTAAGTATAGTATGTGTATGTTTGGTTCGCGCACTACTGCTAGCGCCGCCTTCTCTTATATGTTGTTCGAAATTATAAATACACAATGTAATAATTATTTTGGTAACTTTGAGGCACTTAACAAGCAGTAAAGTGTGTGTTATATGGTGATATATTGTATAGCTTACGTGGCTCCGGCCGCGGACAATCTCGCGCGCGGCTTGTACGATTCACTATTGCAGATTTTATTGAGAGTTGGCATGTAACATTTTAAAATGTTATTCTAAACATAAGACCAATTACGTGGAGTTGAATTCTTTAAAATGAACCCTGAAATATTTATATTTGTTGTATTGTAATGTCAAATTATGTTATCGGCCATACCAGTACAAATTATAATCCTTGTTAAATCTAACTAGCACATTTACAGTGATTAAATATACTTATACTATTATGAATTATGTAAATTAACCCTCATCGTACCTACTGAAAGAAGCCTTAAAAATCATAGATTTTTAAAAGATAATATGGGTACTAGTTTCTACTGGCCAACGGCCAAGGAAAATGATGTATTTTTATAAAAAATATTGTTCTTTATTAACATATAAAATATGTTAAAATGAAAGTACATTATTTCGTATTTTTCTATCATATAGTAGTGTACGTAATGAAATTAAATGATCAATCTGTAAGTGAAAGTGGTTATAAGTATATAATATTGTTATCACTGTGTATTATGTAGGTACCTGCGCTGCAATTTCTCTTGGGATCTTTATTTTTGTAACATAAGTTTAGCGGGGCGGCGAGCGCCCTTGTGCCTACTTACCTGCAGGAACACGTGCGTAGCCAAGATGTCAATCGCTCACGCTTAATAACGTATCGCAGCTACCTCTCTCTATCACTCTTCCTTATTAGTGTGACAATGACAGTTGCGTTTCGTTAGCGACTGAGCGTGAGCGATTGGCATCTTGGCTACGCACTCTGGGTCGGTACTCGGCGGGCGCCGCGTCTAGTTCTGATGGTTTAATTAATCGAAAATGTGATTGACGGTTTGTGTAAGTAAATGTTAATATTATATACCTATATTATAGTGTCATTGCACCAAGTGCGACAGTACCGTAAGCCGCATCAACGAGTAGGTTAGTACATGTTGGGTGATGTTATTTTCATATTTGACTTTGCGGCTCTTGTATAAATTTATTGCACCGTGTTTTATATTTAATACCGTCCAGTGAACACTATAAATTTATTCTCATGACATATTTTAGAGATTTATTTGATTTTAGTATAGCGAAATTTTATGTAATGATCCAGTGGTGATAATCGGATCGGAAGGAACTTTTCAGAAATCTCTGATGATTTACTATATTCTCTTCGTTCAAGTTTTACTCACCAATTACTAGGATTAAGTCTGCTTTCAAAATTCACTATTGTGTGGTCTATTAAAATATAGTATACACATAACTTAAATTAGTTCTTCACATTACGTTTCGACAAGAAATGCGATTTTTGTATTCTTTAGAAAATGATACAAAGTTCCTCTCGATCCCTCGAGTTCGCCGCGGCACTTGTTACAACTAGTGATACCGACGGAGTCACACCATGCTAATATTTAGTTGCAACTGAACAATAGTTACCACCTTCGGTCGTTATATGTTAGACATATACACATACCAACCCGACGCCTGCAGTATGAAGGGTAGCACTCGTACCTGCTTTAAAGTAACTGTAAAAAAGAGTTCCTTCTAATGTTGTTGTGGTAATATTATTGCAAAACATTACCTCCTGTATCATTGAACAACCGAATAATATTTAATTGTGTATAGGTAGATCGCATAAAAGTTTGTAAGTTTTAGCGCACGTTTGTTGAACGTCCATCCCCACTTTTGTAACCAAGTACGATCAGATTAATTTTACCTTTTATATTACTAATGCACTGCTATCGAGTGGTGTTTTGTATAGATCTTTTATCAGTTTTAAAAATCATGTACATTATTTTATATATAATCAGGTTTAGGGATTTTTTTATTAGTTGTCAAGTCTAGTTTTGGATCAGCAACAAACATAGGCATAGCCGATGTGATCTGTGATGATAATTTTATGGCATAGTACATTAGGCGTGCGACCAGTGTGTAGCTAGTTTTTTGGGCACTACTAAATATACTACGCACTCCTTATACATATGCCACCTTTGAGACCACTTATACCGCAATTTTTGATTCCTGTGTTGTTTATTTCATTTTACCGAATATGTTACCATTTATACAGTATTTATTTGTATGTCATTTTGCAGTTTAATGTTTAACGTAACAGTATTAATGTTTTGTACGAGATGTTTACCGTGCATCACGCCAATACGGGGAATCGAGCGTTGTCGTGTCTTAAGTGATGGCTGCCATATAAACCACAGTTCAACAACCTACTTGTTTACCAGCAAATACCTACATCACATACCTATGTTAGTAAGAATGTCTGACTGTCAAATATATTTATAATAAGCATAACACATAACAAATATCTCATAACATAAAAAAATATATATATTTTGAAAAAAATGATAGTGAGGCACTTTGAGTGTGAATTAACATAGTTCAGGTCAATAAGTGATAACACGAGCAACCAGTTTGGGTAGCGAAGACCTGTTGAGTACTCAGAGCCATCCACATCCATTCATGGAGTCTGTCGACGAGAAGTATAACTTCTGGCTAGGCATTTTAATTCCATTGCCGTGTATGTTTGATTCCATTCGCAACCCGCATAGTACACGCGACATTCGTGAGTTGGCTCCGAGACGCGCGTGTTTCAGGTAGATACATGTAAATATTTGTGATATTGTAAATCGCGCATAGGTTACCTTAATCGTGTAATACAAGAAGCTAGTAAGCGAAGTTCCAAGGTGAAGTGCATGGTTACAGAGTGGCGTGCCATTAGTTAGGTAATTGTACAGGGTTCGCGACGTCTTGCTCGGGAGAGGCCCTTCCATTCTCCACAAGTACAATTTTTCTGTTTTCTCGATGGAACTAGTAATTTAGACAATAAACGGTTCAACAATAAGGTGCCAGTGTTCATAACTTCATAAGTTAATTTTAGCTTCAGTTAGTCAGTTTAATCGCTATTTCACTTTTTGTTATTTGCTTATTTTTTATCAACAACAATTTCATTATCGATTAAGAGTTATTCTATACATATAAACATTAAACCTACTATTTACTTTTTAAAGTTAGGTTGTAATATATAGATTAAAGTTGTATTTTAATGTCTATATAAGGAATATCTATATTTATGAATTAAAACTAAGTACATATGAGGATATACACTTGGTGTGTTATAAATGTACATGGTTATGTTGAGTAAGCGATCAGTGGTCAGGCGGAGTCGCTTCGCTCAGATTCGGCGCCGGCGCCGGCGCTCGCCGCGCGGCTCGACGCGTCGCACACATTCCAAAATAACGCTATGGCAACGCCACATGAGGCGCTCCAATTTGTAAGTTAACCACTTTGTTGTTCATTAACGATAAGTTAGATTTAATCTCAGTCGATTTGTTGTTTAACTTTAATCTGTGTATAGTATTCTCTCGGTTAAGTTTTTGTGAGGACGTGAATTTGAGCGAATTGACATGCCGTTGCCTGGAGGGTTCATGATAGCTGTAAGTCTTTTAAGGACCTAAGCATTAATTTCTGTTGCACCTAACTTTACTTTGCGAGCCTGTAAGTTTCGTTTCATGATTATTGTAAATATAGTTAGGTGAACGTAAACAGTTTAACTCGAGCTATTAAACGGTTATTTTATTGTTAATTCTGAATAATGGGCTAAAGGATACCAATGCAATCCGCATTTGCTGTTAGTATATTAAAATTGTTCTATTTGATGCAATACAGTATACGGCTGTTTACGTTGCTGTGGTCAGAGGGCGGGAACGCACCTCGCAACGCGGCGGCCCAGCCGCTCGACGTATCATAATATACATAAGTACACCTCTAAGTTACGCCATACTGGCTTGTTGTAAGGCTGCATTCTAACTGGACCAGGCGATATGATTGCTGTTGTTGTGGCTTCCAAACGGAATGTAGCATCACACTATTTTCTCTAAGAATCACTGTATGTGTTAATCCAAACATGCTTTTATTAAAGTAAATAATCGCAGGGTCGTAACTAGAGTCAATTTGTAAATATAAACGAGCGCTCCGTCGGTAATATAAATGGATGTATATTTATTTGCAGACACTTTGGGTTCTATTCCGCCCCTGCAAGCTGTTCTTGCCGATGCGCAAGAAACATAATACAAATAGAGTCTATTACTTAGTTTTAACACTGATTTACACCCGCAGTCTAAAACCGACTTGCTTGGTTATATTTTCAATTAATAGTACGTTTTGAAGTCACCGCAATACAAATTCAGTTAGAGTGGATACGCCGGGGTAAAGTACTATAGCCACGCTACACTGTGTCATTACCTCACATTACGTCTTTTATACCATTATAAGGTAAAATAGTTAATGTTGTCACTAAATCTTAGAACTTATTTTAATTGTAAATTTTGTTTAGAGATGTCTAAGTTTGTAATTGTAAACACGATCTATTTTTAGTCGGCAACATAGATACATGTTTAGCGGCGCGCGGTGTGCTGCGCGTCGCAGTGTATTTATTTCCATGGTGATCAACATTGTGAGGCGCCCGTGCGTCGGCGGCGGCGCGGGCTGCGCTCACGCCGCCCGCGCCGCCCGTTATTGTAGAAATAAATGATATTTTCGTTTAAATATTTGGCTTCTCATTTCTAATTCGCTTTCCTTTAATCTCTGAGTTAACTAAATAGTACAGCAGGCTTCAGCTGGAGCATTAGTGAGATGTTCGTTTGTAAAAAAAGCGGACCGCAAAATGTTTTGTGATTTGTCTACCTGATACCCTCGGCATTATTAAGCCATGTTGCCGCACTTGTCATTCAGTAACCCCCTCCCGCCACTTAACGATGCGCGCGCTTGCGTGTGACGTTGACGTGATAAGTTCGCGAACTTTGCCTTATCGTCCTGGATGTTTTCACATTTCATGAAATAGAGAAAAATATTCGACTAACCGAAATCTTGTTCAAGACACCTAAAGGATGACTCTGACGGACGGGACGGGACGGGAAAATCTGTCAACTTCTATAGAAAGCGTCACGTGACATCCGAGGGCTCCAAGCTATCACGTGATTCTTTCTATAGAAATTGACAGATTTTCTCGTCCCGCCCCGTGCTAGTGTCTCATCCTTAAAAGTTATTCTTAAAGACCCATCAGATGATGCACCATAAGTACAAACGACTACATATATGCAAAAGAAATCGCAATCAATATGCATAATATTATGCATATAACTACAAAAAATACATCTGGGGTCAATTGCATAATCATTTGTAACTTGTAATATTAGCGGAACTCTCTTTCTAATAAGAGGGATTGAAAAGAGACTTCCGCTAATGTTACAAGCTACAAGTCATTATGCAATAGGCCTCTGGTTATATCATTTTTGGAATCTACTCATAATATTTAGCGACGGGCACACAACTGGTTAGCAACATCTGTTAATGAGGATTACCGCGAGTCGATTTTCCGCTAGGGACGCTAGTTGATCGTGGGTCCTGCGGGAACATTTCAAACGTCACTTTGACAATTCTCTCATGAGTGGCGCTGCCTGGTGAGCTACAATAGATGTCTGGGTTCTATATAATACATGTCAGAATGAGGTGCGCTAGTTTTTGCAAACGAACATTGTTTGGAGACCGCCCTATAGGTATTCGCATGGGGACCAATGCCGCAAGTGAGACGTGCGACCACAGAGCGGACACAGATGAAATCAATTCCTTATGCACCCTATTGTGCCAGCCGGGTAATGTACCCGAGATATAAGGTGAGGTATAATACAATATGAGGTATAAGCAAAGCATAGGAAGCAAATAGGACAGAAGTCAATTTTTACTTAAAAAAAAACAATTCATAACAATTTACCTCAAATATTTATTCCGAGTATAAAATATAAATAAGTAGATAACGAAAGAAACGGCTTAAAATATGCTTGTCTCTCCGAGCCAAACGGTAACGCAACTTTAGGTATAGCTGCTAGCCGACGCCACGTTAGCGTAGGACTGCCATCTCAGACATTGCCAAAACCGGACAAAAAGTTAAATATCCCGGATGTTTCATTGAGATCGCGTTCTCGCCCCGGTCAATAAAGAAAACAATTTTTAAAAATCCGGTTTGGCCGCTCCCCGGATGGGCTCAAAACTAGGACAAATCCGGGGATACTCGGACGAATGGCAGCCCTACCTTAGCACAACGGCGACGCAACCCTATCAGCCATAGAGTTAAGTAGACGCCGAAGCTCGGGAGACGCTAGTGTGAGGTTTCTCTTAGTGTTAATCTAGGGTTGCATCCGGATGGAGCCGTCCAAGCGTATCGTCTCGCCGTTGAGCATGGGGTTCTGTATGATGGTCTCTACGAGGTGCGCGAACTCGCTGGGGAGGCCGAGGCGTGGCGGAAACGGGACTTGAGCCTCTAAAGCTTTGATCGCTGGCTCTGGCATCTGCTCCAGCATTGGTGTCCGGAATAAACCTTAGAATAAATTACATTTTCAGAACCGTTTTCATCAGCATATTTAATATTTACAGTTGGTTAAGAAGTGATCCTTTTAACCGACTTCAATAACTTTTTTTATGTTTGTTACCTCAGAACTCCGTCATTACTGAACAGGAGCCTTACCATGGCGTCTTAACGCAATTCAGTTGACGACCTAAACTGAGCAGCTTTCATACAACTGAGCCTAAACTGAATCACGTTAAGACGTAATCATGATAAGGCCCCAGATCTTTTTATCTGAAAGTAGATGTTTCCTTATTGATCCCTTTTTTTTCAAAATCCATTTCTGATGCTTCTATGAGGAATTGAGGGAACTCCTCAAATTTTAAAGTAGACTTTGATGAAGACTCTGGTCTTCACAAAGTGACATCAATGACAGTGGAACTGCTTGGTAATTCGCAGCTCTATCATCCAATTTGAGACATTTTTATTTTGTTCCTGTGGAGGTACCTGTACCTGTACCCATTTGATTTTACTTTATATCTAATGATGAATTCTATAAGGCATTGCTCCATAGTTTTCAAAAGTACAACGTATGGTAATTTGGCAAACTAACTCAAAACTTCAACTTTTACCGGGAAGACAAATTACGAAAGCTGGCGCGAAAAATGTATGAAACTGTCATTAATTTCATAGAAATTCCGCGCCGGGTTTCGTGAATCGATGTATAAAATGTACTTAGAATTTAAAAAAAATGTTGCAGTGCCCTTCCAGGGTTCATAGCTGAACTCCATTGTGATGCACCACTTTATGTACCTATGAGAGCTATAAATAATTACTGATAAAGTCGGGTTTTTTCTTAAAAAATATTGAAGTCATTAGTCGCGGGAAAAGTGTTTTAGCGCGGTTTAGACATTTTGATGCGATTCATGTACTACAGGTAGGTATTAGCAATTTAGTGTACATTCTACGAGTAAGAACACGATGCATTCGTACGAGTTATACTAAAACGTACGGTTTTCTAATTATATCGGAGGGAAGAAGGTATTACTTCGGAAACTTTTGGTCAGCTTGCCTGCAGATACAATTTTCCTGAGTTTCAATATCGTTACGAACATTGACTTGGCTGATGAACCCTAAAAAGTAGCAACATAAAGGTAAGTATGGTAGGTTACCTGGCGCAATGGTGACGACCCGGATGCCCTGCTTGGACAGGTCTCTAGCGATGGGCAGCGTCATGCCCACCACACCCGCCTTGGATGCTGAGTACGCTGCCTGTCCGATCTGCAATAACGGATATCGTAAATATTAATCAAAGAAAATTCCGCAGTGGGTGTGGCAACTAGTATTGCTAACATAAGGAATAAATAGGGTAAACCGCCAGTAACTGACCACCTAATACTAATAAACGGGCAAGTGCGTGTTAGACCACGCACAATGAAGGGTTCCGTAGCTGTAAGTACTTATAGTAGGGTGCTGAAATAAATTAGACAACTATTTAGAACACTAACTGAAGCTACAGAATGATTTTCTATTATGTAATTCACACACACGCACACACACCGCAATACAATAGCTACCATTCGGTTTTTAGGTTAGGCAGATTTAAGTTACACTATCTGCTGTCACAAACTACAAGACTAAAAAGTATGAAAAAAAAATAGTTTAAAAACTAAAAAAACACGCTTTTAACACGCACTAAAAATTACAAAATAATTCGGACATTTAGTTTGATGACCAACCCTTTACCTGTTATCTTCATTAGATCGCAGGTAAACATAAACAATTTTTGTTCGTGACGAACGATAAATAATTATCTATGCGAAATGGTTATAACTAGGTAATCATCTTTATTAAATATTTACTATGATTGTTTTTGAAAGAAAGCTTGGAGCGTTTATGTAATATTTTGGACAAAACGCTTTATATTATTTTGTAATTTTTAGTGCGTGTTAAAAGCGTGTTTTTTAGTTTTTAAACTATTTTTTTTTTCATACTTTTTAGTCTTGTTATTATCCAAACTTAATTTACTACTTATTAATGTAAACTATAATAGGTATTCAAAATATATTTATTATTAACAAAATTAACAACATTCACAGTTTTACGCATCCTAATTTAATACGGCATTAGCACGCATTCTTTCCATTTCCACCAATGCGTCAGTATTGCAAGGAGTTTTCCCCTTGAGCTTTGAACATCCTAGTTCCATTTCCTTATGACGGTCGCCATGTTCGAGTTAGGTCACGTGATTATTGTTTTCGTATCCCATTCAGCAAACTCTTTCATTTGATACCCATATCATAGGGGTGCAAGGAGTTTTCCCCTTGAGCTTGGAACAGTCTAAGTAGTTCCATTTTCTTGGATGTCCGCCATGTTGGATTTAAGTCACAAGACTATTTTTTTCGTATTCCTGACAGCAAACCCTTTCACTTGATACCCATATCATGGGGGTGCATTTCAAATTGCCTGTCCGCCATCTTGGATGTCCGCCATGTTGGATTTAAGTCACGAGACTATTTTTTCGTATTCCTGACAGCAAACCCTTTCATTTAATACCCATATCATGGGGGTGCATTTCAAATTGCCTGTCGGCCATCTTGGATGTCCGCCATGTTGGATTTAAGTCACGAGACTATTTTTTTCGTATTCCTGACAGCAAACCCTTTCATTTGATACCCATATCATGGGGGTGCATTTCAAATTGCATTATCTCTGAAAATATTGGATTAATCAAATTTTTATTAAAAGAACCTCTAAGTTATTTGTTAAGACCTATCAAATGATGTACCTAAAGTAAATATTTGTCAAAAAAAATATATTTTGACGTTTAGTTACATGTATGGGGGCGCTCCCACTACTTTTTTCACAATTTATATGCAAAACTAAGTAGCGGCACACAGAATACACCTGTAACTGAAATATCGTTACCATATGCTTTATAGTTACTGAGTAAAACCGCTGTGACATACGGACGGACGGACAGACGGACTGGACGAAACTATAAGGGTTCCGTTTTTGCCATTTTGGCTACGGAACCCTAAAAATGAACTCTGATCACCTATAAGACTAATTGAACTAACAGACTTCATTTTTATTGTAAGTTTTCAATTATTCGCCTCCACATACAAAAATTCATTATATTATTTGTAGGTCAATAGAATTAATTTTTTGTATAAGGTGGCCAGTTACGACTGTTACGAGCGATTTAAGTACCCTAGAAAATTAGAAATCATGCTTGAATACTTTGCCTAAGTATTTGATTCTACAATTTTGGTTCTATGACAGGATACTTCAATAATTAAATAAGTTATATAAGATCACTATGATGATGTATATACCTACATGTTTAAGTACTAAACTATCAAATTTTATTCGCATGCATAATATATTTTTTATAAATCAGGTTGTATTGAGCTGGCTGATTAGAATTATTTTATTTTTGGAAAATTAAAACTAAATACTAATTTCATACTGGAAATAAATATTTTGCTTTAGAATTGCAATTATGCGAGTATTTGTGTTTAATATGTGCTTCATTTATTAAATAACTCTACGATTACACACTAAATTATAAATTATTTATTATTATACAATACAATAATGGCACACAATTTAAACAATGTCAGTCACTAAAATAAAACTAAATTACCTACACTACAAATCAAAATTACAATTCTATCCTATATACAACCCATCCTTTGCCATTCCTGGTGGAAACGTACCCATAATACTGGTGGCATTCCCACGCTGAATGGCCAAAGACAATCTTTGCACCAGAAATGACTCAGAAGGGGGAGCTAAGTCGACGGCCAATGTCTCGCACCAACGTTTTCGCATCGCCCCCCCAGCAACCCGCCGTCTCCACCGCTAAGGGCATGAAAATGTAACCGGGACCTAATGGCGCATACTTTTGCCTCTTAAGAGGCCATCAATACGATTTGTACGGAAAAGCAACAAAAGCTGATTTTTGACGTTGTACTACGAAGAAACGGTGAACTGTATGTGAATGTTGCTAACTATGTTTGATAGCTCATTTCCTATTATTTAAAATTTCAGCTTCTAATTTAAGTAAAACTCAGTGTTTTAACTTTGACTATACAATTACTGGTAGTTGTTTTCAAAAAAGCGCGCGGAGACAAAAGTTTGACTTCGTGCTTTTTTAACACGATACATGAAAACACATGTTTTTTCGGGTTGATATAATATTGTAACATGGTTTTATTTAAACTTTCGGTCCCATATTTCCAATTATTTACACAGATACCCAACTACTTCGATTTTGAATATGCACATTTTTCGATAAAAATACACTGCAAACACAGGGATTCTTGCAGTAATTTTGACAAAATATTGGGATGATTTGTATACAACATTTAAGTTTATTCTTTTAAGCTCATGTTGAAGTCGAAAAATACATATTTTTTTGAAATTCCGTATTATTTTTTTAAATATTCAAATGGTGTATAAATTCCGATGCGCGCGGGCTGCCGGCTGAGTCCTCAGTACCGCGCGCGCGCTCGTAGAGGTAGGACCTGTGCTGTTCTCTGTGGACTGCACGAACTGTTTGTTTTGTTGCGCTAGGAAGTGCTGGAAGCGTTTGGGAAAGTAAATACACCGCGACCAACCACTGACGTCAGTATATTTTACATTTTTGATTATATTATAGACCTGTTTGAAATAAAAAATTCAAATAATTTCATCGAATGTGATTGTACCGCAACCAACCCTTCTTGATACTTTAACCTTCTTTCGTAACTCACGCCCGCGAATTACCGGGCTGTCATATACTTTGATCCCCAATAAGGACCTCCTTCCCTAACCCTCCCTACATTAGAGCCCGCGAATTACGGGGCGTTTGAACGGAAGTGTTTCAATTTTTCAACTGACGATGACATGTGAGTAGCAAGAGGAGGGACAGTATGGAGAAATGTTATTAAGGTGACGGTACCCATTATGAGCACTTAAGCTGACAGACACGGGTGATGAACACTTCATTCTTAATTCAAATATCATCATATGGTTGTCAATTGGTTGACACAAAATAAATGTATGAACCTTATTTCCTCATAATAAAAGTGACTGTTCGTTACTGGTTCCTTGACCATTACTGGTGCCACCACCATAGTCAGGGATAATCATATTGCTATATGAGCAAAATTCGGAAATAAACCGGCCAAGTGCGTGTCGGACCACGCATAATTGAGGGTTCTGTACCGTTATACGATGAAAATATTGTGCAAGAATAAAGACATAAGTGCCTTCACATATCCATACTTAACTTTATTTTTGTAATTATAGTTTTTGGCAAAAAAGGCTAAACCAAATTTGTTCAAAATAAAATAATTTTCCTAACTTCCTGAAGTTTTCACATTTTTAGGGTTCGGTACCTCAAAGAGAAAAAACTGAACCCTTATAGGATTACTTTGTTGTCCGTCCGCCCGTCTGTCTGTCCAGTCCAGACCGTTTATCTCGGGAACGAGTAAAGGTTGCAATGTCACAAATCCAGTATCCGCAATATCCCTGTCTAAAATATATCCAAATCACCATCACCCACCAAAATCAATCACCAATACCTATTAGTAAATAGGTATGCTTAGAAATGTACCAATAACAAATTCCTATTCCAAAATAACATCGGATACTATTTAGAGACATTTGACGTTCGAATAAAACTATTTTTAATCTTATGAAGTTATGATGATACAAATTAAATTTTCTAACACTACACCACGTACGCGAAGTAATAGTTGATGTTCGGACGCAAGTATCAATAATGTTTGGTCCGCGCGTCAAGCTAATGGCCTAGCGAGTTGCGACGGTGCTTCATACTATAAATGAATGCTCGCTCCCGTTCACTATAAATAAGTTATATGAGAAAGTAAATACTTAAACGTGCATATTCTACATCCAGGGGGCCGATGTTTGAGATTCGAACGCTCGAATATTTAATTCAAATGTGAATAAAAACGAAGTAGAAAAAAGTCCCACTAGCCTTTCGAGTGATAATTCCAGTAGTTTTCAAAAATATGAACTATGGTATCATGCTAAAATAATCGTGACAAGTTTCCACGTGCGATTATTTTCGATCACTTGTTTTTGTATTCGAGCGTTCGAATCTCAAAAATCGGCCCCCTGTAGTCGTATCCCACATCCAATATCGGACTGGATAATGTCAAAACGCTCTTAGATGCGTACGGCAGTGCAAAAGACCGGCACTGTAATTGTGGAAACGTTAGCGTTCTGGGCGATCATGCCGGCCGCCAGCCTTCTAGTTAAGCGTGACACCATCACCAGCAAGGATAGGATAGCTACCTGTCCGTCGAAGGCAGCCACACTGGCCGTGTTGACGATGACTCCGCGCTCCCCGTCCGCGTTGGGCGCGTTCTGACCGATCATGCCGGCCGCCAGTCGGATCACGTTGAACGTGCCCACTAGATTCACCTGGATAGATACAATGGTTGGTTGATGTTGGTTCGTATAGGTACTCTGTCATGCGGGACTGTCGAACTTACATAAGCACTCGTTAGAAACGTAAAGTGGCGGGCCATTTTAGGCATCATCGACATGATTTTTGGAATCAAGAGGAAACTGCAATTAATTTTGTCACACAAGTACCTCACAAACGTCAGGCAAATAAAATAACAGAAGATCTACGGTTGCTTGGCTGGTGATGCTTTAAATCTAAATACAGTCGCCATCAGTAAAATCAAAGCGCCCAAGGTACTGAAGGTTGAACCTTGAAAAGCTATAACGTAATTTTTTCGACTGACGACGTAGCGACTGGTTGTCGTGCTTATTTCGGGTTTTTCGTAATAAGTATATTACTTGCTTCCGATATAAGGTGTAAGCAGATACCTAGTCACCAGGATATCGATTTGCATCTACGTATTCATATCCGATATCTGAACATGAAACAAAGCTAGACTTAGGACTCAAGTCGCAATACTCAAAAAAAATTAAGGCCTGGCTGGACTTACTTCAACGGTTTTCTGGAAAGTTTTAAGGTCACAGGGCTGCTCTTTCTTGAAGTTGTAGATCCGCTGCGCGCTGGCGACGCCGGCGCAGTTGACGGCCACGTCGAGACGCCCGAAGCGGTCCTTGGTCCTCTGCAGCGCTGTCTTCACGTCGGATTCTGAGGTCACCTGTTGGGAATATAATTTGGGTGGTTGAATGGTAGTGAAATGACAATCAGATAATGGCACCAGTTAGAAGGAGAAGAATACTAAGGAGACCTATTCGAACGTGCTGAACTGACATTTGACATACCCACTTCCTATTCCCTACGTCATTAGCATGTCATATTGACAATTTCCACGGAATTTCGCACAAAACGGGTGGAATTTCGCATCGAAATGTCACTTAAGCACGTTCGAATAGGTCCTCCAGGCGTCTTCTTGCCGATGCCGAAAAGTCGTGGATAAACATGAAACTTTCAGTGCCATACAGAATTTGAAATTATTACACCGTATGCGTGTAATAATTTCACTTTTAAAGTAAATTATGACTTTTGTTCATTTCATTCACCACTGCCTTAATGGCGATATCTACGCGGTATGAAGCGAGTTTTCTAAGTACCTACGTGTTCTATGCAAATGTGATATGGGTGATTACTACTTATCTGAAAATGCGGATAAATGACATACGTCCACAGCAACAAAGGCAGCATTCTCGCCCAGCCTCTTGGCGGCATCCCGTGCGCCGCTGGTGGGCAGGTCGCAGATTACCACGCGCCCACCCTGCTGCAGCAGAAGCTCGGCTGTGGCCAGACCCAGGCCTGAACCACCTCCTGTCACCAGTCCTACTAGACCCTGCGCATATAAAACAAGTTATGACAAACATGAACAAAAATTTGTAAACGGTTTATGAGATACAACTTGGTGACAGAGGACAGACGGACGGATATAGGAATCTTAGTTATAGGCTCTCATTCTACCCTTTGGGTACGGAACCTCAAAAAATTGATATAAATTGTAAACTATTAATTAGTATAATCAACTATAAAGATATGAGTCCAGCCAAAGTGCCAAAAATATGTATACAGGACTTTATTGTCTGAACATTAAGGTTGTGTATACATATGTTTGGCATTTTGCCTGTATTCATATCTTTGTATAGGTGAAAAACTTAAGTAAGTCACCTGTTGTATGTAGTAGTGAGCTATTCGAATAAACAATACCTACAAGTTTAAAATTTGAACACAACAAATGCCTATTCGAATAGCTAACTACTACATACAATACAACAAGTGACTTACTTAAGTTTTTTACCTATAGTTGACTGTACGTATTCTCAAGCGCATTGAAAATATGGCCGACTGTATATCGGATATGAACTGACGTCTCAGAACTCACACCGACAAACTGGTTACTTTCCACTTTTCCAAACCACACAACTAGCGACATATGGGCCTATACCACGAAAATCGAACGATTGCGAATTTGTATCTCCATCTCTGACACACTTGCATATTGGAGTGACAAAGAGGTATTCCCGTCACTGCCAATTTTTGATATTCGTGGTAGGCGTGCTGTATAAATTGTACTTAGGTACCTACTGAACATCTAATTTTACATAATATAATGTAAACAATGTACTATCTACTACTTTAAAATATACCTATTTACGTTAAACTACTTACCTATTTGATAAGATTAACATACTTTACAATTTGTTATAGGTTATGTTGGCGTATTTTTTAAGGTTATACGGTTTAAAGAGCTCAGTAACATATATTATCTTAAATAAATTTGGGTATAGTATATATATCCTATATTAATGGTTTAAAACGTACCTTCAACATGTTTCCAAACTGAAGTGTTTCCTAATCGACTGATAATTGATAAATATCAACTGGTTTGTCTGGTTTGGTTATCAAGTCGGATCAGTGTTGCCAGATACTGAAAAAGTGAAAATACTGAAATGCAAAAAGCGGAAGCTACGGTTCAAAAATGCGGATTTTTAAATAAAAAAGCGGAATAAAATTTTAATCTGTTTTGTACACAAATGAAAAGAAAAATACATCTTCTACGTCGTCGTCTCGTTCACTTTCGGCTTTCGGGTAGTAACCATAGACGGTATAGTGTAATATGGCCCTATATCAGCATGCCTACCACGAAAATCGAACGATTGCGGATTCGTATCTCCATCTCTGTTACACTTGCATATTGGAGTGACAAAGAGGTTTTCCCGTCAATGCCAATTTTCGATGTTCGTGCTGAGTCCGTATAAAAGGCAGCCAAATAATCGGCAGCCCAATAATTCGTGTCCATTTTTTTGGTTGCGGATTATTGGGTTGCTGATTATTGTACTGCTAAAACTGTGGCTTCGGATTATTGACCCGCTACCGAGCTTGTCCGACCCGATAAAAGGCAGCCCAATAATCGGCGACCCAATAATTGACAACATTTCAGTTTTGTTAACACCTAAGAACTTATACATGATTCGAAAGCCTTTGCCTCCTGAACACTGCAATATATTTATATAAATTTAATATCGCTTATTTTGGAAAATATTAAATAATTAAAAAAATGTCGTAACATTTCCAATTCTACGCAACAATAGGTGTAGTGCCAGTGCCCTGTCAGATAAAAAAAAGTAAGTTGTCAATTTCAAACATTCCTAATAATTAAAGTACATAACCTCAAATTAAATTCTATGCTATGCTATCTAACTGCCGTACCTAATTTCAAATTGTGTAACGAACTAATGAAGTACCTTTTTATATAGGTACTTGATTCGTCTTTGAAATGGACAAGGCGGACAAGCCTGCATGGATGGATGAGGTATATACTCCTCCGAAGTATACCAGATATTGTTTTGTGCCAAACTGCAAAAATGATTCGTTGAAGACGCCAGACAAACATTATCTACGTATGCGTCTCTGGTTGAATGCAACATTTTAGCACCTCTAATTTCAGCGGCGTTGAAGTCGTCATTGTCTCGCATATATTGCATCAGCATAAAATAATCTACATTTGGTAGATTTCTGCTGTCTGCAGCACTAAAACCATCGGGAATTATCATATCGGTAGTCCTTTTTAAACCGTTCCAAATCGTCAGTGTTTATAATCGTCCGTCGAATCCGTATCCGTTATTACAGCCAAAGTCGTCGTAAAAACCATCTAATTTGAGCAAAATTGTTTAAAACAGACCAGTATACCACAAACTTTTAAAATATTGACATTGACACTGACGTCTAACAATGACAACGTCAGACTTACTTTTTTTCAATCGAGGTAAGACTAAGGCAAACGTCTATTATTGCGTAGAATTGTAGTTACGACCTTTTAGAATAAGCACACTTTAATAAATTAATAATAAATTAAATATAAGTCCAAATGAAAAAAAAAGCCTATCAGCGTATTCCTCTTTTCAAACTGAATACAGAGAACCAATAATATTATAGGCTCAGAAATATGAAATGTTGTCAATTGGCGACCACGATGTACATGGATTATTGGGCTGCCGATTATTGGCCTGCTTCGAGATTGCTCGACCCAAGAAAAGGCAACCCAATAATCGGCGACCCAATAATCCATGTACATCGTGGTCGCCAATTATTGGGGCGCCAATTATTGGGCTGCCTTTTATCGGTCTATCGGGTCGGGGGGGTCGGGGTGGTCGGTCGGTCGGGTATTTCTATGTCTTGGGGACTTCAATGCCCATCATGAGTTCTGGGGTTGTTCTCAAACTTCTTACTATGGAGAACAATTATTAGAGTTAATTACATCCTGTAATTTGTGCATTTTAAATACTGGATCTCCAACTCGGCTCGCTCGAAATCCCAGTGCAATCGATTTGTCCATATGTACCCCAGATCTTGCTTCATCACTTTTGTGGTCCCCTGCTGAGTCGACATTAAACATAAGCTTATAGATAGTAAATGGAATCTGTTCAGAGAGGCAGTGGAACAAAAAAATTGTATTTTACCAGAAATTAATAGTTTAAATATAATAGACTGTTCTCAGGCCTTGACCACTGCTTTAATTGATGCTGCAGCTAATGAAACATTCCCGTTGAAAAGTACTGGTCCAGAATACATCCCTTCCCCACCTTGGTGGGATTCAGAGTGTACAGTTGCAGTAAAACAAAGAAAGGCAGCTGAAAAACTATATTGTCAGGAAATGACAGATATCAGTTTTGACAACTATTTAAAAATTGCTAAGGAAACTAAAGATTTACTAAAAAGTTTGAAGGATGGCATAGATTCTGTAAGTCCCTGAGCCCCAATGTGTCACCGTCAATAGTATGGCAAAACATTCGCAGGTTTAGATCAGCATTCAGAGAGTCAGATAGCAAAATTTCTCCAGCTTTAGCAGAGCAAGTCATGGATCGCTTAAAGCCACCATACGTCCCAGAAGAACCTGTCATTCCAAGACCATTAACTATAACAAATAATAATGATACTGTTGAAATAACCTCCCTTTTTTCACTTTTTGAACTGAAAGGTGTTCTTTCATCCATTAAAGATTTTTTTTACTATTTACCTACTTCCGGAAGAAAAGTTTGTAGGATTTTTGCATATATCATATATAAATATCCCTTATTAACGTAATTTGAAAAAATCAGGCTATTATAATTTAATGTCTGTCAAAATCGTATCTTTCCTGGGTTACTGGTGAAGACGGTATCCCTTATTCTTTCCTATCACACCTCGATGATAACAGTCTCCACTACTTTCTTTCACTAATTAACAGCATTATCAGTTCAGGCTCTGTTCCTCAAGAATGGAGAACTCAAACATTAATTTTAATACAAAAGCCAAAAAACCGAATTCAGATCCCACTTCTTATAGACCTATAGCGTTGTCAACTGTATTAGCAAAAACTGCTGAACAATTAGTGAAAATTCGGTTGGAGTGGTTTTTAGAACATAATAACCTTTTATCTTCAAGTCAGTTTGGTTTCAGGAAAGGCAGATGTACTCTTGACAGCTTAAGCATTTTAACCACAGATATCAGATTAAGTCTGTCTAGAAATGATTCTTTAGTTGCTGCCTTCTTATAGTTGCCGATTTCTAAGTCTGAACTTTTGACACTTGAGTATTGACGTACTTAGTGATGAGGCTAAGACAAATCGTTTGTCAAATTCAGCGATTATTGATTTTAGCGATGAATTATTTGATTCGATTTTACTACTACGGATTTGTGTTTGATAAGACCGAGAAACTTCGACAAACTGCGCATTTGTCATACGATTTTTTCCAAAGTCATCTTAGTTTCGTTCAGAAATCAATACTGTTGATTTTTTTTAATGTAAGATAAAAACCTTCATAGTTAATTTGTCTTATTTTAAATAACATTTTTTTCCACATCGTACTTAGTTTTATTTTCGTTTTAATCGTTTGTTTTGATTTTTTACTGTATTGCCTATTGATAATAAGATCGATTTTTATCGATTAACAGACAGTTTTATGAATTGGAACAGCAGACATGGTCACAACACTAAATTTAAAAAAAATACGACGTAGACCGTAACTATTGTCGTGCTAAATTGTTATCGTAAAATATTCAATAACTAATGTATGAAAAAATTTAACATTCATCACATTATGTTTATGAAAAGTGAAATATTGTGTTTATGTACATGACTAGCTGTAATATCTTTATGGGATTTTGTTTATAATTCCAAAGTGTCTTGCGCGTTTACGTTCTACGGGTATTTCGATGTGTCAAAAGTTCAGACTTAGAAATCGGCAACTATAGACATTAATGCTGCATATGACAATGTCAACATAACAATTCTAAAAAAAGTTAGATGCTCTTAATGTCCCCAATTTATTGGTCAACTTTATCATAAACATGTTGTATGAAAGATATTTGAAATATCCATTAGATCCATTTAAAAATGAATTAATTAAAAGGACAGTTTGGAAAGGTCTTCCACAAGGATTTGTCTTAAGTCTTTTATTATACAACATCTACACTCATGATTTAGAACTCGCAATTGAAAGAGAGACCAATGTTCTCCAATATGCAGATGATTTGCTCTTATGTGTCCGGTCCATCTCTAGACAACATAAGTAATGTATTATCAGTATCATTGTGTGGCTTAAAGACTTGGCTGGATGGTAACGGGTTAGATCTCTCGCCTTCCAAAAGTTCTGTAGTAGTATTCTCACGAAAGAGAAATATCCCCCCAATTAATGTTAATTATAATGGAGCTCGGTTAACTATAAAAAAGGAAGTTAAATTTTTAGGAGTAGTAGACAGCAAACTTACGGGCGTTTCACACTTTGAATATATTGCTCTGAGATGTGAGCGGAACTTAAACATATTAAGGTGCTTAACAGGAGTCTGGTGGGGGGCTCACCCCTTTACTATGAGACTGCTTTACAACGCTCTGATCAGAAGTGTTTTAGACTATGGTTCCTTCCTTCTTCATCCTGGTAATGTGGACAAAATAAAAAAGCTAGATATGATTCAGTCCAAGGCTTTAAGACTAGTTACAGGTGCAATGAAATCGAGTCCTATAAGCCCTAAAAGACTGGCGCAGAAGGCAAGGGGAAACCACTGCGACTACAATCCCAAGAAAGTCACACATGAGAGCACAAGACATTGATGCCTCAACGTGACCACGACCGCTCTGTCAAGAGCGAAACGACAAAGAAGAAAAGAAGACAGTTCAGTAATCACCCAATTATCTCAAAAATAAAAGAATTAGTTGATCTGGTTGAAACAAATATTTACTGGTCCCATAAGGATTCCCCTTGTCTTGTTAAGAGTTATAAAAAATTTGAATCTTTGGAAGCCCCTACTTATAGAAGCTCAATTCTTCCGTTATATATACATAAATATAGCAGCCTTATTATAGAGCCCGATATAAGGTTGGACTTTGGGATATCGAAAAGTGATGTCAACCCAAAACAGGAATTTATTAGCAAGATAAATTCTGAATGGGCGGACTGGCACTGTCTGTATTCAGACGCCTCGAGACACTCTGGTGGGAGTTGCGTTGGAGTTGGGATTTATCATGCTCAATATAAAGGAATACAACTCATTAAATTGCCTCCTGAAACGTCTGTATACACTGGTGAATGTTATGGTATAGGATGAGTGGGGGCGACGGGAAATGGTGTGCGGTGTTCCACAGGGGTCGGTACTGGGTCCGCTCTTGTGGAACATCGGATACGATTGGGTGCTGCGAGGGGCCCGTTTGCCTGGAGTCGACCTGGTATGTTATGCCGACGACACCCTTGTGACAGCGCGTGGGGCGTCCTTTCGAGAGGCCGCTATCCTAGCCACGGCTGCCGTAGCCCATGCTGTTTGGAAAATAAGGCGTTTAGGCCTCGAGGTCGCCCTAAACAAGTCCGAGGCTATCTGTTTTCACGGACCTCGAAAAGCGCCCCGAGCCAGATCACAGATAACCGTGGGAGGTGTCCAGATGGCGTCCAAAGAACGTTGCGGTACCTGGGCATCACTTTGGACAGCCGTTGGACATTCCAGGCGCACTTCGAACGGCTTACTCCAAGGCTGCTTGGCGCAGCTGCAGCGCTCGGCCGCTTGCTTCCGAATCTCGGGGGGCCGAAAGCGTCGTGCCGACGCCTTTATTCTGGAGTAATTCGCTCGATGGCCCTGTACGGAGCCCCAGTATGGGCCAGGGACCTTAGTGGCGGGAACATCACCCTACTGCGCCGAGCGCAACGGGTGATGGCAATCAGGTCTATACGGGGCTATCGCACGATATCCGGCGAGGCCGCATGCGTGCTGGCCGGGTCCGTGCCGTGGGAACTGCACGCGAGGACCCTAGCGTCACTATTTACTTGGCGCGAGGAGGCGCGGGCCCGGGATGTCTGGCCGGCACCGCGTGAGATAGACGCCAAGCGTGAGGAGCTCTCCCGCGAGGCAATAGCTAAGTGGGTGGACTGTCTGGAGCGACCAAGCGCGGACGCCCAGACTATAGAGGCGATCCGGCCAGTCATGACCCAGTGGCTGGAGCGGTCACACGGGGCTCTCACTTTCCGGCTCGTGCAGGTCCTCTCCGGGCATGGTTGCTTTGGGAGATACCTGCACAAAATTGCCGGCAGAGAGCCCACCGAGGAGTGCCACGAGTGCGGTGCCGCATCAGACACCGCGCAGCACACGCTAGAAGCATGCCCAGCGTGGGGGCCGCAACGCGACGATCTCGTAGCCGTGGTGGGGCCCGACCTGACACTGCCCGCCGTAGTTAAAGCTATGGTGGGTGAAGACAGGTCGTGGCAGGCTCTAAAGACCTTCTGCGAGAGAGTTCGGAACGGGCCAGGGAGGTCGATCCAACGGCCGACCAACGGCGCCGCAGACGCATTGGGCGCAGGGGAGTCGCTAACGACCGCCGCATGCCTCCGTAAGGGAACCTGGGATGACAGGCACGGGGACGTCTGTCATCCGAACACCTCCAGGTCCCTGCGAGGGCGGCCGTCATACACGGCACGACGAAAGAGGCCAACACTGGCCTCCGGAGGTGGTCCGGTAAAACGGACAAAGTGCTGGTGGTGCTGCAGAAGTTAAGCGCGAGCGTTCCGGCAGCCCACCGCTACAGCACACTGGTGGCAGATAGAGGGGTTTTTAGTGGGTACACCTGGGGTCTCATTAGCCCAACAGGGAGTCCCACATAACCGTTCCGGGTCCATCCCTGCACCCGGACGGTATGCATAACGCATTTTCCCCTCTTAAAAAAAAAAGTGGTTATGGCGTTAGCCGCGTAAGCTGAAGACCCGAGTTCCATCCTCGGATTGGCCTTCGTCGGTGTTGGTCTTTTTCTTTAGTATACGACATCTATTTCAATTTATAACTTTGACAATCTTTATTAGGATCTATACGTACACACGCGTTCAAAAGTGCATGGGCAATTTATGAATGAATTCGTTCATAAACTGCCCATGCAATATTGAACGCGATAGTACATTCAGTATGTACCTAAGCGTTACAGTTGTCAGACATAAGAAGAGTTCGTGGATGCGTGCGTTATGATTATGATGATGTGTCTTGGTAATGGTCGGTCAAAGAGACTCTAAGTATGTCCCTGGTCCGCGCTATGAGCGGTTGATGTGTCTTGAAAGGTGGTCGATAGGGCCTAGTGCGCCCGGTCTACGCCGCAGGTGGCTAGTCGAAAGATCCGAGGGCGTCCGGTCTACGCCGTAGGTGGTTGTGGATAGACGAAGGGCCCTAGCGCGCCCGGTCTACCGCAGGCGAAGGTAGGCTGCTCGTAGCGGCCTAGCGTGCCCGGTTCACGCCTTACTTGACATAGTTTGATCGAAAGGGCCCTCAATTCCCGGTAAATATTGTGCAGCAAGAACTGAAGAGAAGAGAGAGCCACTATGTAAAAGGAATTTCCTTGGTTTCCCGTATTCCGTGTTACAGATTTAGGGGGGGTCTACTCTAGACCAGTAGCAGATGCAGAATGGAATACTACATTGCATGTGGAAAAAAGTAACCTATTTAATCTATTTTAATTGCAAATCACGAGTTGTTTCTTTCTTAAAACTTTCGCTTTCTCAGGTTATATAAATTATAATTATTATAAATTGGTATTCCCATATGGTGACAATTTAGTACTGAGACGCCCCACCAACGGATTTAAAGTCAGCTGCAGAGATAATGGACCCCCGGACGGTTCTGCGTGAAGATATACCCATGCCAAATTAAGCGGACAGGTAGACCCACTTTTTTGGCCACTTTTTCTGTAGTCTAAAGACATCTCTTTCAATTATAATTTACATACGGATCGCTAACCGAGTTTTAAGCAGATGCAGCCCGGAAGCAGCTTAAAACAATGTCACCGGCAAGATGTTTTTTAAATAAGTTATATGTAGTATTATACCTTGATGAGAAAGTCATTGTAGTCCGCACGGCCGAGCAAGCAGCGGTCCCATCGTTATGTTACTTTTAAAAATAATGTTAACCATCTCCCTGCTAACCATTGCAAATGCAAAAGACGCGAGAAACATGAGTGGTGGGAGTGGTAGTGGCAGTGAATCGTCCGAGGAAAGTAAATCTTATTTAGGCCCGAGACCAACATGGAAACGACCAGGGAATAAGGGCGAGCAAGTAGTTGAAAAGTTCGTGGAAACCTTAATGTCCAGTGAAAGATATTTGAAGCTAGTAGAGACGGTTGAGAGGAAACTGGGCCATCTCGATAATAGTTTTCACGAGAAGACTTCCAGCGTCATGAAGTATTTAACGGAAATCATGAGGATGTTGCAACCCGTTTCTGATATGGAAGGGATGATGAAGTCGGTTCAGAATACTCTGGATTTGGTGTCTGAGAACGTGAATCATATGCCAAGTGAGTACCTAATTGGTAGTATTTGAATAAGGGTCGATTTGTTTTTCTTTTTAGCCCTAAAGTAAGTTAGTAAGTTAATTATAATGAGGCTGACTAAAAATTTTTTTATGAATTGAATATTTTCAGAAAAATGCCCCCCCTCTCCGACTTTTGAAATGAAATGAAAGCATTTGTTTTTGTTTCGGATATTTACATCCATTAATTTGAACCGCAAGTCCAAAAAATATGAAAACAATCATGGAAGTACCTACAGCTTTATAAAGACTTTGAAGGAAAACTATTTTGAATTTGGTTAGTTAAACTATTTTAGATTGTTAGCAAAAAAATGCATCTTCCCAGTTAAAACGGCGTATAAGTCGTAGGAGCTGCAAAGATACCTAAAAATAAAGAGTCCGTTGAGATTATTCTTAGCTGTCTAAGAAAAAGTGTTCGTACATATTTTTTTTCATGGGACCTTACAAACAGTTGGACAAGAAGTGAATAATATTTTTCCCCTCACTAGCTCGGAAAGCGCTGTTTTGTCCTTTAAAACTTGCGTGGAAAAACGCATTTTATCCACATGTGGGGCAAAGTAATCTAATTCCTATCACTTACCACCAGTCCAGTATAAGTGAGTCCTATATGCCCATAGTAAATATGCGCAATCGGAGGTCACACCTTAAATTGGTCATGTGATCATGTCTTATCCCGCACTTGGTAAGCTGTTGGCAATATCTAAGTACCAGGAGCGTACCTACTCTATGACAAATTTTGAAATTGATTTTTGATGGTTTCTTCAAGATAACTTACCATGTGTATAAGATTTATAATCGTATTTAGTCTGTATTTTCCTCGCAATAGTGAGGGGAAAAATGTTGTATTACACTCGGCGGAAAAGTTTGTTCAACTCTCGTGCCTTGAGATGAGACCCTCGTAAAGCTCAAGATTCCAGTTATTGAACCACTTGCTACGCTCGTGGCTCAATTTTGGAATCTTTCGCTTGCTCGGGTCTGAATATAAGCCCGAGAGTTAAACAACAACTTTGCCCCCTTGTATAATAAATATATAACTATTGTTTCTGGTTGTTCTCACCTTGCTAACAGCGAGTACTCGTACTTGCACCGACATAATATCGTAGCCAGGTTTATTCACCAGAAACTTGCTCTTAAATACGATCTTGTGGACCAAGACGTGCCGTACTACAAGTAGACACCTGCGCCAGTTTTCGAAAATGGTCATGCCACGCTCTATTGGGATTTTTTTTTTTTAATACTACGACGGTGACAAACAAGCATACGGCCCGCCTGATGGTAAGCGGTCACCGTAGCCTATGGACGCCTGCAACTCCAGGGGTGTTACATGCGCGTTGCCGACCCTTTAAAAACTTTAACACTCCTTTCGGATCGATCTGTCACCTTCAATATCAATAAGTGTATCCTCGTGAAGACCGAGAAGAACATACAAGTCCAGTAAGTACCTCTAGACTTAGCTCACGAGATAACCGCCAAGTGGGATGTTGACTCGACGATCATTGTCCCGATAGTCGTTTCAGCAAACGGTCTCATAGCGAAAAGTCTCGCCCAACATCTTGAGATACTCTCGCTAGGTGGCTGGATCAAGGGTCAGATGCAGAAGGCAGTAATCCTGGACACGAGGCGTTTAGTTCCTGCGGCCCTAACCACCGGCAGCCTGGGCCCTGCCTAGGGAATGCGGTGCCGGTGCCAGTATCAGAACCGGGACTCAGATTTCCGGTACTGGCCCGAGACCGAGAATTCCCGGTTCTTTCGGTACTAAGTACCTATTACTTACTGTATTTTTTTGGTTTTTAATATAAATTCGTGAAATAAAACACACATTAAGAAACTATTACATATTTCAGAATAAATAATCTATATAGACCAGAAACTATTAGCATTATTTCATATTGTGCCTGCTCAGTTTTTTTTACTAGGGAAAGACCACCAGTGAACAAATCAGAGTTTATCCTAAACGGTGATTTGTTTCTTGTATAGAGAATGAAAGACGTGGCACATAACTGAAGCATAAAAGATTATCAGAGTAAATAGCGCAAAGAAAAAACCACACTCATGGTTAAAATACCGATAACCCGGGAAATCGAAAATGAGAATGGTGATAAATAAAGGCAACTGAAAATTAAGCTGGTATGTGTATACATAAAGAACATACCTCACAAAAGGAGAAAACCAGCCAAAAGGGCTAACTTACGCACTCAGAGGCTGAAGGAGATTGTGCCACTACTGCCCACTCGTGGCAGCCGCGCATTTTGAGAGTTGATTTTGACGCAGAATTCAGAAGAATCACGGAAGGAGGAGAACGGAACGGTGAAGTCATGGAATCAGAAGAAATACTTAGAATTATGCTGACATCTCCAGTCTGTGAATGTAAAAAACAATTATAGATTCCGACGTAATGAGAATCTTCTGCTTTTTTGGACTTCGGACTTAATAAACTAAAACTTAACTAAAAAACTTAAATAAACTAAAAATTTACCTAATTAAAATATTACAAAACTAAACAAAAGCTACTACAAATAAATAAAAAATACTTAATTAGAAATATATAATAATTAAAATTTCAATCTAAATCTAAAGATGGCCCCTGTGTAATAGTGCTGAGGACGCTGGCAGCGTTTCCTCGCGGAATCGCAATGCTTAAATCCGTTTAGCGAGGTAGCTGCCAGCTCTTTTATCCCCGGTTGCGTCGACCAGCCGTTTGGTCATTTACCGGTACAGGGTTTGTGCCGCTGGGCCCCGCGAACCAAGAGTCTCGACGCCAAAAGGAATAAAATTGTAATTGGCGTCGAGACCACTGTGGTACGGCGCGGCGCGTGAGTGTCTACGCAGGTAGCGTCCCAGACGAACACTCGTCCCACCCTACACGGAATTAGCGAGTGCCCGTCAGGTCTCTTACCATCGTCCCTGGCTATACCGGTTGGCTCAAGTACTGCCGGCACATTAACGGTGGCAAGAGACCGACGGATTATGTCGTTTAGCGCGGCGTACGTGGAATGCGGCCCACGTAATTAAACTAGCTTATTTCATCAAAATTATTCGTGGTACAATTTTTCATTGTTTCTACAGTTTTTTTTTAAATTGTGTTTTACTTGAACTTTTTTCTTATGAATCGTGTAGGTATTATCCGTTTGTTTGTCACCAAAATACTGTTATCTAGGGAAACCTATAATTGGCCTTACTATTGTTATTGTTAACACAGGATAGAATTTTGTCTCGCTGTAGGTTTTCTAAAAAAAAAAAGCACCGAGCTGGAGCCAGCTTTTTATTTATAATTAATTATAAGCTAGTTTAAATTTTAATGTTTGTGGATTTTATGTAATTTTAATAAAAAAGAAAATAAAAATAATAGTTCACTTATTCTAAAAGTGGGGCATCTATCCCGGTTTTAACCATCGCATCGCAATCGCTTCAGACCGGCGTTGCTTTCCGTCCAATTTGGTGAACGTAATAATAACCGAAGCAACCATGTCCAGTTATCATGATGACCGATTTATATGTTCGGCTCCCAAGCCAAGCGTCGAACCAAGGGACGACCTAAGCATTTTTATGGCCTAACCTAAGCATTTATATATTTTTTTTATTGAATGCATCCCGCCTACTCGGAGAACTAGGATTCGGGTTCGCGGATGTTTTCCACTGGGTTCCCCAAACTCCTATGCAATCTTGCTAAAAGCAATCTGCTGTGCCGTTTCTCATTTTACGTGCGTTTCAATCAATGGACCTAAATCTACCCAAACATGCAGGCACATCAATTGTTTCCTAGTAAACTTGTGGTTGACGTCAGACACAAAGAGGCAGACGAGGACTCGTTGGTGTACGGCGTAGACTAATCGCATTGTTTGTGGTGTTTTTATTATTTGTTTCGAATTTGTAAACAATGCGCTGTTGTTAATTGTATTTAGATGTCAGTCACCTCGGTTAGCGCGAACAGTTGACATCTTATCAACTTCATCATGAACAGTGCGTTTCTCCAATTTTTCTGCTTATTCGTAGCACTAGTCATTAGCGCGGGTGCGGAAACCAAAGTAAAGCCCTTAGGAGATGGTCAAAACGATGCCCTGTGGAAGGAGTATGAACACGAATTAAACGACGCTATGATTTACTCCAAAAAGCGAGAAAACATAACCAGGCTCGCGCCACCGTCAGACACGGAGGCGGTTATTGAGAAAATTATGGACACTATCTCATCTAGCGAAAAGTACTTGAAAAAAATCGACAGCCTCGATTACAAGCTTAATCGATTGGACATCGAAGTTCATGACAAGACGAATGATATTCTAAAATATCTGGGGGAAATAATGAAGTCGATCCGAAGCCAAGGGACAGTGTTCAAGACGGGGTCGATGATGGACCACCTGATGGCGGATGTGGGGGCGGTGAAGAAGATGGTGATGATGCAGAACACGCCCCGCCCCGGCGCCCCCGCGGGTTAGTCCACTCCCCCACCATAGCACACTACCACACTAGCACCCGATGTAACCTTTGGGACGTCGTCTTTGGGTTTGCCTATGGTACTCTGTTAGTTAAAAAATAGTTTACTTTTGTGCTAAAATGTAGCAAAATGTATAGGTATTTAACAGTCAGGTATTATTTTTCGTTATCCAATAAATTCAATACTTGTAAAAGTATTACTGAAAGCGACACAGAACAGCCGGCATACATAGGTATTGAGTCTGCCTCTAGCCCATGAGTTGAGTAGCTACCGAAGTGCAATGGGTTTATGAAAAAACCCCCGGCCAAGTGCGTGTCGGGCTCGCGCACCGAGGGTTCCGTACAAACTTTGAGTTGCAACTGCACCTAGAAGTAGAAATTTGACGTCAGTACCATGTATCGACAGATTGGGTCACTCGTTTGCACGGCATGGAGTGCGTGAGTGTGCGTTAGTTTGTTTTTCCTTAATAACTAATTACTTAAATTACGTAAACCAACTTTTTAAACTTTGTTTATAAAACGGTACTTACAGCATGATATGATATAAATTGAAAGAAAAAAAAAACAATCTAACTTGCTTACATTTCAAAATTATTTAGATTTTTTTTTTTTTATAAAAAATTGTGAAGTTACAGTAAATGTTGTATTTTTCCTGGAATATTTAACTCATATTTTTCCTTCATAAACTTCGGCGCAAAATTTTTATTTTTACATTTCCATTTAGATATAAATAAATATAAAAAATCGTTGTAAAAAAATTATAAAAAATTGTTATTTAGAATATGCAAATATATTCCTTTCAAATGATACCCCACACGACCCAGTAACTAAAATTTTAACTTTTGCCCCGTCTTTTATCAGGAATTTTTCATTAAACAAAATTAAAATATATGATAAGTCCTTTCCCGATGTGTCTGGGTCAACTTTGTTTATAACTATTCCAAATTTCAAATCGGTAGCTTAAGTAAGTTCTCAAGATATTTTACGATGTGAAAGACAGACAGACAGACAGACGGACTGAGTCGCACCATAAGGGTTCCTTTTTTACCATTTTGGTACGGAACCCTAAAAACGGAACCCATATATAGAATCACTTTGTTGTCCTACACAGGTCTGAATCTGTGAAAAACCAAACCTCCACGTCTACGCAATCAAAGATAGTCTTTTACGTTGCTTTTTACATAAGTACCTACATTTGCAATGGGAATCAACATATACGTACTCGTAGTTATAGGTTACTTCCCATTCACCTATTTTTTTAATTTGGCAAAAAGTAAGAGCAGGAAAGAACCGGAAACTGAGAGTTCCGTGCCACCAGTTGTCAAGACCCTACTATCTCAGGAACGCGTAGAGTAGGTAGAGGTAGCAAGTCGAAATGAATACCACATAAGTACACAGGGCTGTGGTCCCTTGAAGGTGTGTAAAATCCAAAACTCTACGTCAAGGCAATCAAAAGATACGGCCGTTTATGTCGCATTTCCCATACATTTGCAAGGCAAGGGAATCAAAATGTATAGGGAAGTCCGCCAAAAGCAAGACCTTGAAGCACAGGTACAGGAGAAAATCCTAAAACCGTATAGTTGCCGCACACGCACACTGAGAGTTCCGTGCCACCAGTTTTCAAGGCCATTTATCTTGGGAACGCGTGCAGGTTAGACACACGATCTGGATTGATGATAAAGCTTGTATGGGTGTGTGTGGCAAGAGCATCCTTTGTGCGGAGCTGTTTAAAAAATCATAAGTGACTTAATTGACCTTAACGTCGACAGTAGGTTCAACTAGGGTACAGGGATTTCCATGTCCCTTACCCTCTTTGAAACCACGGTCGACGATATATACAAAATGTCTTTCCTTGAAAATCTTTATAAACCTCTACTTACAAGATTTTGCATATTCAAAAGATTTATGGTTCAAAAAATGGAGGGCGGAGGGCGGGAAATATTTTTTATAACTTTAGTAGCGCGATTGTTTCCGAAAATATTCACTTAAGTATCGAAAAATGTTTTGGAAAAGCTCTATATTTTTCTAATACCTATCTAACGATACCTCACACTTTAGGACTTAAGTGAAAAAAAACGCACCTCCTTTACGCACGGGAGGTACCTTAAAAAAATATTTTTACGCTTTTTTATTTTATTACTATGTCGGCGTGATTGATGTATGTATAACCGAACGGAATCATAGCAGTCGGACAGACAGACAGACATTGCGAAAGCATAAAGGTTCCTAGTTGACTACGAACCCCTAAAATTGTGTGTGAAATGTATCATCATGTCTTTATATTCCCTCGGTCCATGTATACAATGTTGTGTGTGTATTCAAGACATTTGATTTTTGTTGAATGCGATTTTTGGTGACAGTAGCGCGCACTGACAAGACCGGGATGGATGAGCGACTCGCTCAGCTTGAGGGCACCGTTCGTACAGCAGCATCCGGCATCGAGTCCATTATGGCCACAATATCAGAGGTGAAGAACCGGCCCCACGCCGCCAAGGATCTCAAGTCGTAAGTTCATTCATTTAGTGACATTAGGGCGCCACACACCAGGTGGATGAGCGGCTCGCTCAGCTAGACGGCACCGGTGGCACAGCAGCTGCCGGCATCCAGTCCATTATGGCCACCATCTCCGAGGTGAAGAACCGGCCCAACCCCACCAAGGATCTCAAGTCGTAAGTTCACTCATTTAGTGACATTAGGGCGCCACACACTAGGTGGATGAGCGGCTCGCTCAGCTTGAGGGCACCGCTTGCACAGCAGCTTCCGGCATCGAGTCCATTATGGCCACCATCTCCGAGGTGAAGAACCGGCCCCACGCCACCAAGGATCTCAAGTCGTAAGTTCATTCATTTAGGGACATTAGAGCGCCACACACTAGGTGGATGAGCGGCTCGCTCAGCTAGACGGCACCGGTGGCACAGCAGCTGCCGGCATCCAGTCCATTATGGCCACCATATCCGAGGTGAAGAACCGGCCCTACGCCACGAAGGATTTCAAGATTTACTTACTTACTTACTAGCTAGGTAAGGAGGTATTATTTTGTTCTTTGAAACACAAATTACGAGCAAACTACTACATAAATCTAAATCAGTACCTAACTGTTAGTTTGTTTTGAAAGTAAACAGTAACGCGGAATCCAAAACACCGACCGAATCATCTATGAGTAGAATGTTTATTTAGTCGTACAATATAAATAGCGATATTATTTAACAACATACATATTACTTACTTCACTTTCAATGTTGTATAGTATTGTCATCTGTTTCCGCAATTGTAGTTCATTGAAATTAAACATTTTAGAACGGATAATTCGCGTTTATTAACACCACGACGTTTCGACCCCTTTACAGCACTCGTTTTCACAGGATTAAGATGATAACCGAGAGAATGACTTTAGATGCATGACGGCGTGCGGTTAACAGTCCATCGCGTCTTCAAATAATGACGTGTTTATAAAAATACAGATTACTCCGAATATATACCTACACTAGTTTTGTCCCGTAATTGTAAGATCTGGGCCCATATACCATGACGTCTTAGCGACTCGACGTCATGGTAAGGCCCCTGATGGCAGTCGCTTTCGTAAAACATACTCGTATCTCAAATCTATGGATTAGGTTTCGTACCAATGAGTTTTTCGGAATTATGTACGAAATATCATTTTATATCAATAGCTTTTCGGTGAAGGAAACCATCGCGAGGAAACCGGACTAATCCCAATAAGACCTAGTTTACCCTCTGGGTTGGAAGGTCAGTTGGCAGTGACGCTCGTAAAACTAGCGCTTATGCCAAATCGTTGGATTAGTTGCCAGAGCCGGGTGAAACGCTAAAAAAAGAAAAGATTATGATGTACCTACCTAATGTATTAGGTACCTATGTGAAATATTGTTATTACTTAGTGATAAGTTGGCTTGACTTGGTTTCAGAGTGGAATCCTTTGATGCGGCGGGCCTTATTTCGGAGTTCCGGAGGACTCTGATGGAGCAAAAAGGAAAGAAATGTGACTGCAAGTAAGTTTAACCCTTTATAGAACAACGGTCTCTAAAAAGACCCATGTAAAATATTAAGTACTATCTTTCTGTATTTTTTTCTTGTACAGAATCTTTAGGAATGTGAGGATTGGCGATGAGGCCTGAATTGATGATTATTTCCAGTCTTGCCCGTTAAAGGGTTATCTATACAACTTGTACACAAATTTACGGGTATATAATCCGTTTTAAGGTTAAATCGGTATCGTATTCTAACTTACAAAAACTCAAAGAAATCAATAACTGTAAATGGTTGGGTTCGTTGGCCTATTGTTTGGGGCACCGGTAGCCCTAGCAGACGACAGTATACTGGTGAACAGTATGTATATGTTTATATGTATTAACGGTCCCTTAGATCCGGTCGCGTGGACCGCGCGGAGCGATACCCCCTGGACTGCTATGAAATCCAGATGCAGGGCTTCAACGTGTCCGGCATCTTTAAGATCCACCCCGACGGCATGGAGCCGTTCTACGTGCTGTGCGACCTCTCCACCGCGGGCGGTGGCTGGACGGTTAGTGTGTATAAGACCAATAAATGTATATGTTGTATGGCGAGAACAGCAAATTCTCAGTTCCGGTTCTGTATTTGTATAGAAAACTAGGGGCCTTACCACGATCGCCTAGCGCGATTCAGTTTAGGTCCTTAACTGTGCTCAATTGTACGTCAGCGACTCAGTTTAAGTCCTCAACTGATCGAATTCCATAGTGGTAGCCCCCCTGTACCAAGGGCACGCCCTAGTCCCATCACCGGGTGACTGCTATAACTTAAACTGATTCAAGAAAACTGAAGAGCGCATAACATATGCTACTTGAACTACGAAAGCGCATAATTATACATTAATGATATATACGAATAAGTAAATAGACACAGAAAACCAACCACCAACTCCACAGGTATTCCAAAACCGCTTCGACGGCTCCCAAGATTTCTACAAAACCTGGACCGACTACAAGTACGGGTTCGGTAACCTGGCAGGCGAGTTCTGGCTGGGCCTGGACAAGCTGCACTACCTTACCAACCAGAAGCTGTACGAGCTGCGCATCGAGCTGGAGACGCAGAACGGCCACGAGGCGTACGCAGGGTACTCGGTGCTGACCATCGGCCCGGAGTACGAGGGATACAGGATGAGCACCCTGGGGACTTATTATGGGACTGCTGGTTAGTCATTACAGCACCTAATAATGGGGAGCGGGATTGGTTAAAGTACTAAGAGCCGCTTGCGCCAACCAGGGTTACCCAACTAACCCGGAGTTACCTGTGAAATTCCATGCTAAAAACACTTCCTAGGTTAGATCGCCAACTCTGATTGGTGAAAGTGGTTCTTACCTACCCAGAATGAATATTTTGTCAATACATTTTCTATCGATTCTGATAAATAAATTCAAATCTAATGGGATTGCATTAATTCATCACAGCTGGTTTAAAAGACTTGACTGAAAAGCCCGCTGCTGCAAGCCAGTAAAAATCTCTTATGTTCTTTTTAATTCCGACGCAAACACGGTATTATTCTATTTTGTTATCTAATAGTTAATCGATGCGCAAATACTGACTAAACATTTTACCTACACAGGTGATTCTCTGTCGTATCACGCCGGTCAGAAGTTTTCTGCCCAGGACGTGGACCACGACGAATGGAAGGATGGCTCGTGCGCGGTCGAGCACGGCGGCGCCTGGTGGTACAAGGAATGCGATAAAAGGTCAGCATCTCTTTAACCTTTTGACCTCTTGTTTGACAGTCTTGACAAGGGCACCCAACGATGGCTATAACCGACAGCTTTGCTAATGCAATAGTGACTTACGCGGGACTCTGTAAAGTTAATTTTCGGATAAAGAATCGCGATCGCCTGACTTCCAGGGCACAGCGTTCGTTCGCCGTCGGGCGTTCACAAGATTATAAAACACCTTTACCACTACGAGTCATCGAACCTGCCTTATAAAGGAGTTTGGCTGAAGGGAGGGATGAAGAGCGATTGAGGTTTTATAAATGTGACATTAAGACTTATCTTAATGTTACATTTTTTTAAAGTAATGCTGAATTGAGTCATATGATGATGCAATGACTTATCATTGCATCATCATATGACGATAATGCCAGCTTAATAAAAATATTGTGTTCATATGGTTCTTAGAAATCGAGAGTAGGCTTTAGTTTACCATATCATAAAGTATTTACAACTTGGAAGTCTATAGGCACCTAACTATAAATAATTACATATTCTTTATCAACGACTAACTATAGTAGATTACGTACCGAGGCCTGTAAAGTGAGAATGTCTCAGATCTCGTGTAATTTTAGCGCAGCGGCCTGCAATTGGCTGGTTGCCGACCGGAGGGCAGAAAAATAGAATTAATATCCTGTACTTACATTTTACAGTAATCTGAACGGATTATACGTTAGTAGCGACGACCGGCGCGGCCACACAATCTACTGGATCTCGTTCAAAGGTCCCAGCTTGCCGCTCACGCGCACCAAGATGATGATCCGACCGCTGCCCGCGCGCCGGCCCGTCGATTACCCTGACCAGATACGGGTACAGTGGATCTATAATACACGTACATTAGCAAAATAAGGGGGAAGGCGGAGGGGGCAATTATAGAAGATGTCTTGCTCTACCAAAATGACCTGCTAGTATTTTTGAAATGCGACCAAACAAACAAAATGGTGGCAAACTTTTGTTTGCAATTACGACCTTTTGTTTCTCTGGTTTCGAACAAAAAGCTTTCGACCGTTCGGTAGATAGATATCATTTGATGAATATTGGCTGATAACGAATTTAAATAAGATTATAATGTACTCATTAAGGCTTACAATTTGGATTAATTTTTTATTGTGATTGAAAATTGAAGATGATTTGACACATTTTCTATCTTAATCTGAAAACTATAAAATCAAAAAATAAAATTTATGGATATGTTAGGATATTTTTTGTTTTTTGCGAACCTAAAAAGTGTAGGCGACAACTTTTCAAAAAATAGCCCGACTAACAAATAATATTTTTTCCAGCATATCTCGGACCTGCGCACCGATGGGCAGGTGCACGCGAAGGCGCACAGCAAGGCCGGGAAGAGCAAGGCGCGCCGGCCCGACGGCTACCGCCTGGGCCAGCCCACCGCTGGCGACCCCTTCTACGCAGGCTACGCGTAATCTTAAGCTATACAATATTAACAATAGATGGCGCTAGTTTTTAAGTGAGACAATCGCATTGTTTTGGATGTATGTACCATAGAAAACATTGTAACTTAAAGTAGTCACCGTGTCTTTAAAAAATGCAACTTTTAAATGTTATGTTCTGTGAATTTTGTGTTGTGTCAATCAAAATTACGTAACTTACACTCTTTTTTTTAATATTGTTACCATTTTATAGCGGTAACACAAGGAAAAGTTTAAAAGATGTATGAAAACTTAATGAAAGTTTATCATATCAGTTTTCTTCAATTGGTTTGCTAGCGATTCTGTGTAGAAATTCAGAAATGCTTAATCAATTTTTTCTATCTGTAATAAATGGTAATATTTATAAGGAGTATTGCTTAAGAATTTGTGAGATTTCAATTGTTCACAAGTGACAAATAAAAGAGGTTTTTATCAGTCTTATTTGTTTATTTTTACTAATTTCGTCGTGAGCGCCACCTTCAGTAACATTTTGAGCAAGTAGTTAACCATTAGCTCCGCCTCGGCTCGGCGAGCGGTAACACAGTAAGTCTTAGATTTTGTCGCCGAGCTTACATACAGAATTGGCGGTGTCGTCGCAAAATTATTTCATCACGTCTACGTGTCATTGATATTAAGTAGATTATTTGCATTGTTTTCGCTAGACGCGATGAAATAATTCCGACAACAGTTTAGATCCTCTGACTGCTCAAATTGTCGAAAGAGAATTCATTTAGTACACTACACATACACATTTATAATAGATATCACAAATATGTAAACATGTAACAATTATATCTACTTACGCAGCGCGAGCCACAAGAGGCGTCTGAATAAACTCCTTACCTTGTAAAACGTTTATTTAAAATCACTATTAATTCAGTCATTTATCTTCATTTAAATTCAGACACCTAGTGCGATCGCAGGGGACGCCCCGTTCTGTACAGCACTGAATTGAAGAAACTAGGAAACTATCAGTCAACACTTTCGCCGCCAACGCACCACGCGAATTGCTTTTAGGGATGGAGGTATAATAATTTGGCACTGAAAGTGTTGCTTGTAACTTAGTAGTATGTAATACTTAGGGCTTACCTAGGCACATATACCTTCCGCGCGAGCGGTTTACATTTACCAGATTACATCGCTAACATTTCACGGAAGTGAATGCTTATATAAATAACAGATAGTAATAAAACCGTACATCAATAAGACCTTAATTAGTTTAATTCCAAGACATAAAATATATACACCTGATCTGGTTTTGGTATTATTTTAACAACCATTTATATGTACATTTAGCCTGCGTTGTTAAAACAGTAAAGGACTACAATTGTCACATTCGGTTTGCATTAGTAAGTTAGAGTAACGTAATGCATTAGTGATAGAGGCACGCGGCGGCGGGCCGGCGACCGGCGGCGTGCCGCGGGTATACAAGTATCACACAAACCCCAAATTAAATAGCACCATAACAATAAGTCAATTTTAGGAAGATGTTAAAACATTCATTCTAATAGCATTCATAAGATGAAACTTTTACAATTATCTATTCCAATATTATTGCACGCGCAATAAAAAACTTAAGACATAATCTAAATTAATAACAATAAAATTATTCTTTCCATTAATTTCAAAAATTAAGTATTAGTACAAATAAAAAAACCACTGGTAGAACCCATTTTAGGAGGACACAAACAATAATACAATTCGAAATATTTTTTACTTACGATATATTCAATTATAATGATGAAAAAATAATGTCCGAAATAAAGATATATTTAATTTATTTTATTTATTATTAAAATAGGTATTTGTCAGAAAAAATCATATTGGTTCATTATTATTTACATCAGTACTAAAATCACTTGTAAGTAAATAAACACAATACAGACGCGTCAGTGCGGAGATTCTAGGTAAAATGCAATATTTTTACATTAGTATAAACTATGTAGTCAACGGACCGAAATTCACTTGATCTATTACACAATTGGGTACTGTACACAGCACTGACACGAATGAATGGTATTTATTTGGACAATACTTAATATCTAATTTAAATCTAAACGTTTTGAGACACTATTCCCATTCCAGTGAATCAGAAACAATGCAGTATCGTACATGAACTACGTGATTATCTTTCTGAACGATTATACACAGAAGTTGGTTTTGAATAACAATCTAAGATGACAGATGAATCGTTACGCAAGTTTCTCACTAATAACATCAACCTGTAATAAAGGTATTCGTTCGCATTATCATCCTTAAAATACTATTGTAATTGAAAGCCAAGAAATTGACGGAGATAATTATTCCAGCAGTTCTCACGCTACGCTATAAAAAATAATTATAAAATAGCCAGTGATATGAACGGATGTTATTTATTTTGACTCGAGTGTGTTATCATTTCTCTATTGTTATGAGAACGAACAACTTTTTCAAAACTTTAGAACAAAGGGATGATGTCCACATGTGTACTGCCTGCGATGACATCGAAGTAGGCGCAACGGCGCGGACGGAGCCGGCGCTCATTGTGAGACAATCGTTTCTTACTCCGGGTTCGGAAATTCGGATGTATATTTATCTGGCTATTAAACATCTGACAATTGTTAAGTAGGTACGTACAGGTAAATAAGCGCCTGAATTTCCGATCTCAATTAATCTTACGTGACACTTAACACTAAATAGGCGGAACTTTCGACAACTAGTCCTCGAGTGTCCCGAGCGACCGTACCGGGGCCGTGACCAACACGACGTCGAAATCGTTTACAGACTACAAATAGCGACGAGTCAATGTTATACCAGAGTGACAGATGCAATAAGTCACGTGATCTGTACTGCTTTTAAGTCTCTATTGGCGTTAGCAATGAAATATTTGTAGTTGGTGAGGCTCCCTGTACGTAGTGCATGGAACACGTTTCGACCTAAGGATACTTAACTCACAATCACAACGAGTAACTTTGTTGCACTCACAATATTAGCGACAGTAAATAGTGGTACTGAGGGCAGTTGCACCACGCATTATCGAATTTATCAACGTTAAATATGACAACTGTGAATCTTATACAAATTCTTAAGACCTTGGCGTAAGCAGATTAACATACAAGTTAATAATAATTTAAAATACAAAGCTCGTGTGATTGTTGAAGATAAAAAACAATTAAATAATAAATTCTAATAATATTACGTCGATTGGATTCATTTAAAATATATTTTAATAACATTGAATTAATAACACAAACTTACATTATGTCAGCATCTACAATTACTTAAATAATACTTGAACAGCTATAAAAATGAGTGGTACCAATGGTTTTGCAATAAATGATTTGAAGCATTAGACTAAAATTATATACACATGATGAAATGACTTCAAAGAATTCGTTACTTGGGGGAAATTAATTATGAACACATTAAATCTTCATGAGTACCTAACTCCCTTCGATGCCCACTCTGCATGGACTTAAAGCAATTCTGAAACAAAAAAAAACGTGGCATTAAATTAAATATAATATTTAATGACTTGGCTAACAAGTTGGCAGTAGTTTGTCCATCCTTACGGATTATATTGAAGTAGCTGCCACACAAAGAAATAGTAGATTGTGTTACAAGAGATCAAAATGATATATTTCCGGCGAGGGCGGGCGTACATTGAATTCCAAATGAAGCGATGGATTCTACAATAAAATCCCGAACATAAAGGGATTCTAACGTAGCCTACGGGTGCGTTTAGGTATATTTATATTTCAAACACCGCACACAAATTTATACTTAGACAAATGAATACCAATACTAAAAAATAATCAATAAAAAAATGTTCTTATAATAAAAATAACAGGATATATATGTTTATACAAATATTGTACCACCATACGCACCTGAGAGCATGGTGACAACCCTAATGTTAATGTTATCTTGCATGTGCATGGTTGACAAGCTAAACGTCAAATGTCGGAAAGAGAAGCTTCTGTACTTCACTACATAGTATAAAACAAAGTCGCTTCCCTCTGTTTGTAATGTTTGTATGTATGTATGCTTAAATCTTTGATGCGGGTTTTTTAATAGATAGGTAGAAGGTCTATATATATATATAATAATAATAACGCTAGTTCGTACTATTAGTTATCCTGTGTTTTCACACCAACTAAGAAGAAATAAACAAAACCAAAAAATAGCATCATATTAATATCACCCACCACGATGCCAAATGCCCGAAAACGATCCCTCCCAGCTTAAACAGAAAAACCCTTTTATGAATAGGTGGTGTAAAAAGAAATGTTATTTATCATGTTTAGGTCCTATTATCTAATTTTAGATTACTTTGTTATGTACCTTCCAATCATGATGAAACTTTATCTTCCTGTAAAGTTTTGTATATTTGGACAGAACACTTGGTTTCGCGTGTGACGCACATTACTCTCAAGTTGAGTTCAAGTCTAAAATATAAATGTAACTTTTCCGACCAAAACATTTGTCCACGACCTTAATTTCATAATGGAGCCAGTCTTATGGGCACCATACCGCAGGGAGCAGAGCAGACCGATTGGGGGACCTTAGGTAGGTAGGTTAGCGAGCTTAGGCTCTGTAGATAATAGTAGTTTTAATTTATGTAGTTTAGCATTTTTTTAAATATATATTAATGTATTTATATAAAATAAATAAATACGGGACAATCTTACACAAATCGACCTAGTCCCACGGTAAGCTCAATAAGGCTTGTGTTGTGGGTACTAGGCGACGATATATAATATAGGTAATAGATACATACTTAAATACATAGGAAACATTCATAACTCAGGAACAAATAATATTCGAACCCGGGACCTCCTGCTTTGTAGGCAACACTACCAACTAGGCTAAGAGGCAGTTATGTGTGGGAAATAAAAAAATCCATGTCAATAAGGTCCTGTAAGATACATTAACTTTAAGTTAGCATAGACATTTACATTTTAAACTACTATTTAAAACGGAATATTTACCAGGTATTTTAGTTTAAATGAGCTAAGTATGTTAAGCCCGTTATCTCGGCATTAACATACATGGTAACTAACTAAATATCTACCTTACTGATCTACCGCAAGAAGATAGTACATACTTCTAAGGCTGGATTTGACCAAACTTTTAACCAAGAGTAACGCTTACTCTTGGTTAAAAGTTTGGTCAAATCCTTGGAGTTGACAGTTCATTTAAGAGTGAGAGTGCCCGATTGTACTTACTTACTTACTTATTTACCTCAGTCGTGGTCGTGTTGCGGCTGGTCCGAGTCGGGGCGCAGCGCGTCGATGCTGGCGACGATCTTGAGCGCGGGCCCGAGCCGCATAGACAGCGCCATGACGAGGTGCTCGGCGCGGATCAGCAGCAGCGCCTCGCCGTCCACCTCCTGCATCAGGAACTCGTCCGCGTACCCCGCGCACCCGGGGATGTTGCGGATGAACTCGCACACTTCCGCCACCTAAACAACACGCACCACTCAACTACTGTCACAGCGTAGGGATGTATTCCATACAGTGAGGTAACTTCATACACGGCCAACGGCGAGGCTCGGTGCTCGTGCTGAGGCTGAGGGTTGTCCAAAATGCGAAAGATATTACAGTCTGATTGGCAAACTAATTCCAATTTTACACCCGTTAAAATACGCCACCGAATTTTCATAGAAATTCGGCGGCGTCTCCTCCCCGCCTCCTTCCCCGCGTGCCCCTCATCGATGACCCAGAAATCGGCGGAGTTAACACACTGTATGGAGTACATCCTTACGCTGTGCTACTGTCATACGAATATGTCACTGTTACATTGTGAAAACCTTTAGTTTATAATCTTAATAAATCTCCCTAGTAAGATTATAAACTAACGGTTTTCAATGTTATTCAATGTTGTTATTGTAATCTATAGGCAAATTGTGAACTATGTCCAATCATTCATATGAAAATAAAAAAGTGTTATTTGGGTACGTTTGTTTGAAATTTCCTAGTAGATGATTATATATCTGTATAAAATAATGTGAAAATCCAACAAATCGACGGAGCCCATATTTCTAGACAGTTTTCCCTTCGCGCATCTGAAGCTACCTAACGAACCTAAGCTACCTATTATTTATTATTATTATTATTTATTATTTATTCAAGGAGATCCAACAGCTAGTAAAACAATAATTTTTAAGAAAAAAAAACCGACTTCATTTGGTTCCCGGTAAAAGTGAAATTTTGAATTTGTTTGAGTTAGCCAGTTTACTTCACAAATATCCGATAAACCGCACGTGTACGATTGAAAATTGAGGAGCTTTCTTAATGTCCCAATGCTTCCATCATTACATGTGAAGTATAATCAAACGGAACTCCCTTGTATAATAAAACAAACAAAATAACAATGTGTTAAATTGGATGACAGACTGTAAATTATCGAACAGTTTCAATATGCCATCCCTGATTATCAACATCAGGTACACTCCAGCAAACTGATAGCCACAGTAAGAAAATGCCTAAGCTAATTATGAATACCCTCTAATCACAATTAACATGCCGTTCAAATTTGAGGAGTTCTCTGAATTCTTCAAGAACTCCATCATCAGAATAGAAATCAAATCAAAAAGATGAATGTCACAACTAGGATAATAAGTAGAGCTAGGTTTATCGACCAGTTCCACTTTGCCATCCCTGGTCTTCATCATCAGGTCCACTTCATCAAAATGTTGGCTCCCCCAAAACAATGTTTTAGTTACTTAAGGAAACCCTCAAATCAGAATGCATGTGCCGTTAAAATTTGAGGAGTTCTCTCAATCCCTCATGAATTCCATCATCAAAATATAACTATAATCAAATAGGATTCCATCATCAAAATAGAACTATAATCAAATAGGATTCCATCATCAAAATAGAACTATAATCAAATAGGACTATCTTGAAGGTATTTCTTTACAAAGAAAAGATGAATGTCTCAAATCGGATGATAGAGCTGGAAATTACCAAGCATGTCCACTTTGTCATCCCTGGTCTTCATCATCAGGTCCACTCCACCAAAATGATGATTTTCGTAAAGAAATGATCGAGTGTCTTAAGAAATCACCCAAATCAGCATGCATGTGCCTTTCAAATTTGAGGAGTTCCCTCAGTTCCTCATGGATCCCATCATCAGAAATCGATTTTGAAAAAAACGGGACCAATCTGGAACCATCTACTTTCAGAAAACAAAAAAAAATTAATATCGGTTCAGTAATGACGGAGTTCTGAGGTAACATACATTAAAAATAATAATAATAAAAGGATTATTCACCAGCAACTTGCTCTTAAATACGATCTTGTGGACCACGAAGTGCCGTACTACAAGTACGCACCTGCACCAGTTCTCGAAAATGGTCGTGCCACGCTCTATTGGGATCGATCTATCATCACGGACAGGACTATTGTAGCCAATAAGCCTGACATCGTGCTGGTAGATCGATCGCAGCGCCGGGCCGTGCTCGTCGACGTCACCATCCCCCATGACGAGAATCTCGTGAAAGCCGAGAAGGACAAGTCCAGTAAGTACCTAGACTTGGCTCACGAAATAACCGCCATGTGGGATGTTGACTCGACGATCATTGTTCCGATAGTCGTTTCAGCGAACGGTCTCATAGCGAAGAGTCTCGACCAACATCTTGAGAGACTCTCGCTAGGTGGATGGATCAAGGGTCAGATGCAGAAGGCAGTAATCCTGGACACAGCGCGTATAGTCCGGCGGTTCCTTTCTCTGCGGCCCTAACCACCGGCAGCCTGGGCCCTGCCCCGTTGCCGGCGGCACTCTAGGTTAGGTTTTTATAATATGTTTATATGTATTTTGTATTGTTTTTGTATGTGTTTTTGTATTTTACTTTTATAATCATATTATATAGCCTAACCTAAGATAAAAAATAAATAAAGTGAATAATAATAATTATAAAAAAAAAACAGACGAATCGAGAACCTCCTCCTTTAGAAATATTGAAGTCGGTTGAAAATAGAACTTAAATAGAGACACAGAGCCAATTATAGGAACTCACAAAAAGATGTTGTATAAAAACAGTCACTTCAGTCAGTTTTTTTATTACTATTTTGTGGGTTCACTCTGTTAGTTTACAATTTCGCGAAAAATAATTGATCTTTTTGTTAAGATCACTTGTCAGTATACCGTGTCAGATAAACTTAATCTTGTTGTGATCATTTGTCAGTGGACCGCGTCAGGTAAACATTAAATTTTTGTTAAGATCACTTGTCAGTATACCTTGTCAAGTAAAAGTGAGGTGACTAAAGTATCTAACGAGGCGCCCGCGAGGAAACTAAAATGTTTTAACAATAAGCAAATATTGAGCTAATAGTTCAGATCACTGCTAAAATAAGAGTGTTACAATATAATGCCTAATAAAATTTCGACGTTATTATTAGACAACCGGCCTTTGACGTACGAATGGGCACTCGAATTCAAGAAATAAACTTAAAAATTACTTTCCACGATAAGACCCATACACACTTATTAACATAGGAAGTAAAGTAACACCGACGATTTTTGATTATGACGACGTTACCATCGCCTATATCAATTGATCACAGAAAAGTATGGGCAACGACGAAATAGAAGATATTTGTGATTGTTATTAGTAAACAGTACCACTTTCTCGGTTACCGATAATGCCATAAATTCTTATTCAAATAATCCCATAAATTTATATTCCATAAACTTCATCAATGCATGACTTCTTAATAGATTTACTATTTAGATTAAGTGCTATGTAGGGATAACTTGTATGTATATATAAGCATGTTGTGTTTGCCTGTAATTGGGTGGATACTCAAACTAGTTAAATTTGTCTTAGTTATACATAAGTATATGGTATTACACCTGTTGGCAAACCTTAAATAAATAAAATAAAATAAAAAATAAAATCAAGAATCCATATAGTGGTAAATTTGACTAAACACATGCACATTTATCTGTCAGTCAGCTACTAACCGTCCATTTGTTGACGTTGGGGAGTTGCGGCTTGTTGGCGGCGTCGTCCGCCGGCGCGGGCTCAGCACTGGCGCCGCTCTCTGTCTTCACGGCGGCGGTCGCGTTGGCGCCCGCCGCGCTGGCGCCCGCCGACGCCCTGGCGCCCGCACTCGCCGGCGCCCGCGAGCTGGCGCTGCTGTCGCGGTCGCTCTCGTGGCTCGAGCTAATCCGCGGCAAATGATGATGGTGACCGCTACTGCCACTTTCCAACATCTGCTTTTTGCCTGCGCGAATTAAATTACGCTATTGTCATTCGGTTCCCAAGCGATTTGAAACAATGAAAACAAAAGTATATGAATCGTTCTCAAGGAATGATTTAGCCATAGCAAGAGCAAGACCTCAAAATCGCTCACAAAATTTTAAATGGGTTAGTAAGCATGTTTATGGTGAGATGCGAGAAAGTATTTCCGGCTAAGTGTATCGCTACTAACGTTTGAGCCCGGCGAGGACTACTGTATAATTCTCTTGGTCAGGCAGCAGTCGGATGATCTGCTTGCCTGATAAATAAAATTCAAATATAAATAACTACTAGTGGGATAAGTAACTTACGTAGGACGACGCAGTTGACTCACAAGTATGGTACTTACGCGGGGGTTCGTCGCTGGAAGGTTGCTTGTTCTCCTTGTCATCCTTGTCGGCGGCCCATTCGCGCAGCGGTCGGTTCACCTTGGGGTTAAAAACATTATTCTATTACAGCTCTAAATATACAGTCTTTCCTACAGGCTACTACAGAGGGAAGGTAGGGGCACTCGTGCAACTTACGGCAAACGGCTCGCCCGCCTCTTGGATCACGTAGCCCTCTATCACGTGCGTTAGGATGTTGGGCTTCACCATCGCCTTTGGGAGTCCCTTGTCTGCAAAAATATTTAAAAATGAGAAAAAAATATTAGTTGGGAAACAAACAGTCAATAAAATATATAAATAATATAAGTTAATAAGCCATCATACGTGTCATTCATAGCTAGCTTTTAAATTTGAATATCGTTCGTGATGTGGCCTTAGCGTCTATTTCTAACGAATCATGGTACAAGGTAATTACATATTTTGCTACAAAACTGACAAGGAAAGCTAACACATTGCGTTTTATCGCTTCGGTGCATTTTCCCCCTTTTATCAGCAAGTGCCGCAAACCAGATTTTGCGACCATCCCCAAAAAATTAGCGCCACTACGTTAAGTTCTCCGCAAGCTTATCTCAGTTTCAAAGTTTATTTTAAAAGCTCCTGGCGCAGTCTTTAAAGCGGAGCAATGGCCTCCCAATGATTAAACGTGTCCACACAGCTAACAAAGTCCCGAGAACCGCTTCACAGTAAAACCCTCGCTATGCAGCTCTTTCTCTGTGCACCCATACAGTCAACCAATTGGAATCCTAGGCCACTGTAGGACTATGTCATAGTGACACTATAAATCAGATTGTACAGTCAAGTGTAAAAATATGGTGGTGCACATCTTACTCAAAAATATGTCCCATAGCACCTTATGCCGGTGTAATAAGAGCGTAGTACCATATTTATGAGTCGATTACGTCGAACCATATTTTTGCACTTGACTGTACAGTCTTGCCTGTACAGTCAACCAATTGGAACCCTAGGCCACTCTAGAACCATATCAAAATGACAAGCAGTAAGAGATTTGTTACAATCTGATTTATAGCGTCACAATGACATAGTCCTACAGTGGCCTAGGGTTCCAATAGGTTGACTGTACAATAGGCTTGACGAATGAAAAAATCTAATTAGTCCGTCTTTTAGATTATAAAAAAATATTGTACACGTATTTTTTCTTTTGTTCGTCAAATCAAAAATGACAAAAATACAGTGCGTTCAAGTTTCGCGTAATGTCACTCCTAGGTACAATTCTTACCTAGGAGTGACGTCACAAGCCCCCGCCCCGGAACTTTGATGCTCTTTATCTTCGTCAATTTTAGTTAAATTGAAAAAGGAAAAAATACGTGTCTAATAATTTTAGATAATCTAACTGACGGACTAATTAGAATAATAGTTTTTCAACCTAGTCGTCATCCCTATTGTACATGTCATACTCAAGTACGCAGTGTGTGTACCTGCTTGGCTGATGTGGCGTGGCGCGCATTGAGCGCTTTTGAAGAGCGGCGCGCCGGAGGAGACGGGCGTAGTCACGGTGGCCGTGCTGCTTGGCGCCACCGTGGTCACCACCTGCAACGAGTTCGTATCAGAACATACGTACACACATACATTTGTAGCGTTACACTGATATATGTGTTTGTTTTAAGTACCTACAGATGTAGTGCATAATGTTTTTCCCTCGTATTTTGACGGAAAAGCCCGAACGACTCATGGTATTTCAGTCAATCTCAGTGCTAAAAGTATCGAGATCGATTGAGGTAGCATGACCCTCTGTAAAAGGTACCACTTATCGGCAACCACAGTGGCTTTTACCAAAAACACTCGCATATAGTTTGGCCAACAAAATTCCGCAGTAAGTTAAAACAAAAGCTATATCCAACTCTTTTTTTTGGAGTGATATTAGTATCGCAAAGAAAGACAGTATGATTCTGTGTACGAATTAGAACAGATTTTGGCCAGACGCTAACCAGTTTTTGGCATTTTGAACGACTAAAAAAGCATATATAAGTACATAAAAATCTTACAACAAAAACAGTCGTAACATATGTGTACATATAAAATTTTGTTGGATTTTTTTGCCTACATAATACCTAGACTCACGATATATCCGTTACGATAGAAAAATCCGCTATTATAAATTATTTCCCGAACAAACAAAATTTCCATACAAGCTGTCAATTTAATGACTAGATTAATACCATAGGAACAAACTGCCGTATATTTTATGCCATGTGACAAAATAGACCATCATTTTTTTTAGACGTATGTATGTACCTACGTAATGTAATTAAAGACGGGAACGCTCGTATTATATCATGCTACTTCAATCGACCTCGGTACTATTAGTACTGAGACTGACTGAAATAGCATGATGAGTTCGGACGTTTCCGTGACAATACGACGGCTAAACATATACATCTGTATCTGTATACGCGGTATAAAATATCGCAGGATATGACTACAATGACATAGAACTTTTTACTGAAATTGAATTATAGAGAACGAAAATTCCTGGATACATTTATCTTGGAATAGACTTCACAGACATTACAAGAATGTGATGTTTTTTTTTTCCAAAACGAACATCAAAAGAATCAGGAGGTATGGCTTAGCGCGTTAGGTTGTTCAAATAGACGAAAAAAAAGTGTAACAAATAAAACAAGTTCATTAAAAAGTACACTTCACGGAAATTCGGTAGGACGTTAAATTAACAATAAATCGATAGAATTCGACAATCGTACACCAACAGACCTAGTCCCACAGTAAGCTCCGTACTGCCCCCTGCAATAGAATATTCCGCTGTGAAGGCCGAAAGGGCTTGTTAAAAAATCATGTGATCATGTTTGACCGGAGGGGTGGTGATATTTGGTGATCGCAAGCCGACCCCCACTCCCTCCCCCTGTGATTTTTTAAGAATAAAGTATGTGACTCCGGGACAAACTACTACTAGTAAAATGTGTGCTGCTATTTCGCATAGTTTGTATTATTACCTACTTTTCAAATTGTTATGATGAATAGTTTTTATATGGGATTTAATATTGTTGAGTGATCCCGTGATGTCTTTTAGGACAACCATGGTGATCATTCGCGATATTTTGCTGATCCCCCCTCTCCTAGATCGATCACATGATTTTTGAGAGCGTCACATTTATTTGCGACCTTTAGCGGAAGATCCTAATGCAGGTGACTGTACAGTCAGGAGGAGAACTAGTTGAGCGGGAGGGGTGTTTTCTAATCTTGACATATGACAGACACTTATTGTCACAACAATAAGGTCTGTCCAAGATTATTTTGTACACCTTCCCCGCTTAGTTTCGTCTGCTACCGACCGTATATGCTTTACTATAATTGCAATACGTATTGTAGGGACTGTATCTTTACTTTCCTTACTGTTGGACACAAGCCTTTCGTCACGGACAACATTTAATAACTGAGTTCTTACATACAGTGGAATCCGTTTATTATGACTACACCTATATTGATCAACCACTCAGTAACATTATAAGTAGTTTAGTTGCGTATGAGGTTTGGTTTAAAAATCTTTGTTATAATAGGTTTTTATATCGTCATGTTGCATAATATGACTTGTTAAACTTATTTTCCAGAAATTAGGTTTTAGTTACGCCTTCGTTCATTTACGTGGACGACTTTAGATATTCAACAGACTTAAAAAATTCATAGGGATTCTTTAAATATATACTTATTTATATATGCAGACTGAAAATGGAGACAATGGGGATTGCCGTAATTGAATTCGCCGCTAGGGGCGCTAATGAAACTTTGGTCTGTCGGAAAACTTTCAGACGTCACTTGGTTTTGTGACAAATTAAGCTTTATACCAATACCAACCCATACCAATAACAGTAAGTTTGCCCGCTTAATATCTCGTATTTGTAACTGCCCTTCAATGTCATTATATATATAATCGGATTCTACTATATTCAAGTACCCAGCGTTTTCCAAAACAACGGGGGATTAGCTTACCGGATGTGTTCCGGGTCTGACTTTCCTCCCGCGCGTGCCTCGCGCGCCGTTTTTTTGTACCGAGGCAGCCTCGCGCGGCAAACGTCCTGCGGCTTGCGCCCGAGAATCAGCCGCCTATAAAACGTGCAAAAGTGGCGTATCTGTCATATTCAAGCATTTCAATTTGCGTAGATATATACCTGTGTCGTGTGCTGCGCGCTGCTGGGCGCGGGCGCGGGGCTCGGGGCGGGAGCGGGCGCGGGGGCGGGCGCGGAGGCGGCAGCGGGAGCGGGCGCGGGAGCGGGCGCGGGAGCGGGCGCGGCTGGTGCCGCCTCTGGCTCCTGTTTTGTTTCTGTTGCCTTTGACTCGCCATTCCCCGGACCTGATGAATAGGAAGCGTGGTCACGTATGATAAAATATCATAAATATTTCCAAAGCTAATTTAATCCAATCCAGCAAAGCTAATTTTACATTGGAAATGTTTAATTACAAGATTGAGAGTTTTAATTAGCTTTAATGGATTGTTGAAATGTTATGTATGAGCCTGATGTCTTGCATGAAATTGATTATTAGCCTCATGCAAATGAGCTCTATTATAACTATTAGGCTTGTTTTTATTTTTGTACCCTAAGATTGTTTCCACATCTATGTTTGTCCTTAATTATAAATTGAAAGAGACGTCATATACTACAGAAAAAGTGAGTATATATAGTAGTGTGACTACTTAAAAACATGAATCAAAATATTTATTGAATAATAAATGATTTAATTCATGATTTACAATTGTTTGTCCTTCATTTTAAAATAGTACAGTCAAGTACAAAGATATGAATACAGCCAATGTACCTAAAATATGTAATTATGTATACAAGACTTATTGCCAGAATATTAAGGTCGTGTATACACATTTTTGGCACTGTAATCATATTTTTGTAGTTGACTGTACCCGAAATATAAACAGAGTTCCTTAGTTCCTTACCGACGGTGGCGGTCGGGGTGGGCGTGGTTTCCGCGGCGGAGACGGGCGGGGCGGGGGTGGCGGGCGCGGGGAACGCCGTGGCCGGCTCGCTCGGTGTCTCCGTGGCCATCGGCTGTGGGGCTATTTGCTGCACTGGCGTCTGTAACACAAAAACATATCATTGAGGGATTTAATAAATAGGCATGTTCATGAGCCATTAATAAGCTTCGAAGCTTCAGTCAAAGATGAGTACTAATTTTTGTTTGATAGAAAATTGGTATTACAAATAGGGAAAAAAGTGCACCATTTTAATGAAGTTGCATCCTCCATTTTCCATACAAAAAAAAGTCAAGTTGTGTAACTTAATATTTGTAACTAATACTAAATGTAACTAAAAACACAGGACACTCTTTTTCTTTTTTTAAATCAATAGTACTCGTGTTTCTGTATAAAAATACCGAAAACTTTACAAAAAAAGGAATGATACCCTATTTTTGAAAATGCCTATATATAAGAGAGTAAACCCATGTAAGTCCACTAACGCTATAATGAATTACAATTAACAGGTCAGGCGCCATAAAAGCGCTATTTGCTTAAGATGTAAAATTCAGCGTATCATTATTTCTTATAGGCCAGTCCCGTCCACGCGTGATCGCGGCAGCGGCGGACAGTGACCATAGGTAAGAGCTAAATAGCTCAGGAATCGCTCTCAACTATGCCAGCGCTCGATTGTGAGCTACCATGTAGCCACTACACTCTTGCCTGCATGCTCTCTGCTTCTGACGGAATTGTCATCTCCCTCTGCGGCTTGGCCTTGTCATGTGACCTCTTGACGTGCAAGAGGTCCGGCACCAACGGCGTCATCAGCCTATGCCACCGTCCAGCGCACAGCGTAGGGATGTATTCCATACAGTGAGGTAACTTCATACACGGCCAGCGGCGAGGCTCGGTGCTCGTGCTGAGGCTCAGGGTTGTCAAAAACTATGCGAAAGATATTACTAAACTAATTTCCATTTTACACCCCTTAAAATAGATCGAATTTGTATGAACATTCGACGGCATCTCCTCCCCGCCGCCTTCCCCGCGCGCCCCCCATCGATGACCTAGAGATCGGCGGAGTTAACCCACTGTATAGAATACATCCTTACGTTGTTCACGAATTAAGTATATAACAAGCTACCGCCTGCTGTAAAAGCGTGTAACGGCAATATCAATATCTTTAAGCGATATCTGAAGGCGTTTCTTATAGAGAAAGCATATTATACCATAGCAGATTTTTTGACTGACTTATGAAATATAAATTTGTGACTTCTTGCATGTATATGATTTGACTTTTATCTGTGATATTATGTTAAGCTAGTAGATATAAATACCAACAGTTATATTTGTATGCCAAATAGGCACGACATAGTGATACAAAATAGTAGTTTATGTGATTGTATATAATGAAAGGCATTAAAAGTCGAGGGTGGGTTTATGAAACGAGGCGTCAGCCGAGTTTCATAATAACATCACACGAGTGTTTTAATGCCTAATTATTTACAATTACATACACTGCTTTATATACACACATATCATGACTCTCCATCATGCATTCAAAGCGCATATATATCGACCGCCATTGCGACTTTCAGGAATTAAAAGTTTTCTGACATTCAACTTTTGACATTTATATTTTTTAAATTCAGAGACAAACTAGAGTTGGCGGCGCCAATTTTCATATCGTTCGATATCAAAACGTGCGACTTGCGTGCGTCATTGTATGCAATTGACAATTCGTTTCAAACTAAACGTCATATCGACTGATATTAGAATAGAGGTTATATCAAATTTTCTTGTGTCAGATGTGTTCGAAATTTAAACAAAAATAATATTATCGAAAACGATAATATTATTTAGCTATTATTACATTTTTACAGATAAGAAATTTGTTGTAACAAAAAAGTTTATTATTATGGGGGCCTTTATATGCGATTTTTGAACGCATTATTGAGGGCTAATGACATGTGGGTATATAAACATTTTTAACATCTTGTAATGTACACCTATGTTGAACAAATAAATTTGAATTTGAATTTAAAATTTGTGGTCCAGCGTGAGTTGAGCCAGAAAACTCGTGTGTAACGAACCGTCACCTGCGTCTGCGGCGCGGCCTTGTCGTCCTCGCTCTTGACGTGCACGAGCGGGGCGGGCGGCTGCAGCGGCAGCACCGCGCCCGGCACCGGCGCCGTCAGCAGCCCCACGCCGCCCAGCGTCAGCTGTGGCGAGCTAAGCCCGCCGCCGACCTGTGACACAAACACCGTGAACAATACACTTTAGATTTATAATTAAAAAAACTGTATATGTAGCGTATCGAAAAACCCTGTATAGACTTAGCGTATCCTCTTATCTAGAAGTCAAGCATGATTT